>QNGE01000552.1:39816-151656 GCA_008508345.1 Paragonimus westermani | reverse complement strand
TCCAACCTTCTGATATCCAGCTTCTGCCGTTGTCCAAAAGATCTACACCGCACCACTTGCGGTTGCACACACATACCACGTATCCAGTGTAAACTCGAAGAAATAACACCAACAGACGTGTGAGTGAAGCCTTTGTATCCAGACGACCGATGCTAGTTAGCCAACTATTCGGCTAGCACGAAATTGAAGCCCTATCTCTCGGGAAGTAAACCGAGAGAGACTCCAGGGATAAGATCTCAAATGGGAAGTAAAATATTGACAATGCAATACAATAATCGTTCAGTGTACGACTGCACGTTGGTGCACTCTAGAGAGGATACGAAAGAAAAACAAACTTCAGAGTTGTGCTGGAGGGAAACAGACAAAACACTCACCAAACAGTACGACAACAAAGCTGGAAAGGAAAGATAGAAAGCTCCAGACATTCAGGTTGCTGAAACTGGGAGCGGGTGAGTTCCGAACGGCGATAGTCGTTAGCTGATGTGAACAAGAAAAAAATGAATATGACTGATATAACCCACTGAATCCTAACGTACTTGTTGTCTCATCGCCAACGGTGCACCATGCGTACGTTGGTGACCTACTAATCCTAAGCGATCAGTGCATTCGCGGCGGCACACATCGCAACGTCGTATAATCACGTCACCACGACCTATAGCACCGATGGTTTCCTTGTCTACCGCATGCTTCCGTTCACGGCCGCGCAGTTAGTGCTCACTGAATTTACGGACACCCGACCGGATCACATTTTTTCAAACCATCCGGTTCAACACCAAGTCTTCCCAATATCTAAAATCAATGGTACATCGTGAAAGACTTAGCCGAATGACATCTTGTTATTTACGCCTTTGATCACCAGGATTTCTTTCACTTGATTTCACCTGCCCCAATAGCAGCTGCTTTGGAATACGGTTATCGCCCATCCGACGGACGTGACCTGGTCAAGGAAACTAATCCAGCATCAGCATGGTTTCCATTTCTTCCACGTCCGCTCGCCACAGTACCTGTCTCCGGAACCAGATCCGACCGCCAAATATCCAAGGTGCGTCTCAGACGGTGCAAACGGAAACGGCTTAGATAATCCACATTCCGACGACACAATATGTAAGTTTCACTACCGTACGGCAATACAGGCGGCGCCATTGATCGGTAGACGCAGAGCTTAGTGGCCATCTTCAGGTTGTGGTTCTTCCAGACACGTCTGTCAAGATGTCCGAAATCCAAACCTACCCAGCACCGTCCACAACGCCTCGTGGATCATGGAATCTAACGTCTCGGGGGGTTGCTCGCTACCACCAACCTTAAACAAAGGTACTATCACAGCCTCCTTGAACTCCTGTGGAATTTCCTGCTTCCAGATGGAGTGAACCAGCTGGAGCAAAGCGTCTTCCTGCACCGGTCCGCCATTCTTTAGGATTTCGCCTGGCAATCCATCCTCGTCCGCAGCCTTTCTCTTACGCAGTTGTCTAACCGCTCTCTGAACCTCTGGCAAATCTGGGGTGAGACCAGGTGAACATTTGCTAGCCTGTTGCTGCAGGCTGTTCACAGTCACACAGTCAATGGTGGCAAGACGGTTTGGTAGGCTATCAAGGTATTTGAGCCAGACTTTCGTGATGTCCTCTGACTGGGCGCACGAGTAGCCCCTGTGTACGTCAATCAGTGCTTAGTAAAGTGAACGGATGGAGCAAAGACCGTCTCAAGCGAATTTTAGAATCGTTTGTGGTGTTCGACACCAATCGTCTCTATAGCTACTTTCCTTATCTGTAAGTTAAAAAGCAGCCCTCCTCGCACAGTTATCCAATCGTCTGACATCTAACTTCTATCGTTGACCAAATGATCTACAATAAACAGGCTTGCAGACATGAACAAACAGTTTCGTTCTAACCGGTCTATGATCAGTGTTATGTGCCACGCACCGCCCACACGGCATGCACTTCACGAACGTAGCCCTGTCGCACGATCACGTGATCAAGAAAATGATGATGACCTCATCGTCAGTGAGTCCGTATCAAGATGTCGCTCGCATTCAGTGGGGATCGGGTGTTCGGGATAGCTAGCTCGTGAGTAGCCCACAAGTGGGAGAGAAGATTATCGTTCTCGTTTACTAAACCAATGCCACAGGATTCGAGGACTCCCAGCTAGGCTTCCGAGTCGCCCCAGCTCGAGCGTCCACGTCATTCCGAACAAACAGTTAGTCATTCACCGATGTCGACCGGATTGTGGCAGACAGCTGACCACAGAAATGGTCCCCTGTAGCATCACTGTGATACAGTTTGAACACAAACACTAACAAATCTGGCACACTTGCTTTGACCGAGTCGTAGGTGTATCGACAGGATTCGGGGGCCGATGCCGTACGACTCGCTTATCAATGAAGCACTGATGCTATCAGCAATTGTGAAACAGACACCGTGCTTCCGAAAATCGTCGGCCGGGTAACCTACTCAGCAGAAGCTGTACCCAGCACCTACTTCTGGAGGTCTACCTTGGTCTGCGAGCCTTGTCTCACTCAAGACTGCTATGCCGATGCCATACCGGTTCAGTTCCATGGCTGTGAGTGCAGTGCGGCGTTCTGGTCGTCTTATGATGCTGCCACAATCCAGCAGTGTGCGAACATTCCACGTCCCAACGGAAAGCGCCTTACATCCCTGAGCGTGTGTCAGGTTGGTCTTCGTATCATTAAGACTCAAGTGAACACTGCCCGCTCCAGGATTCGTGCTACCGGGGTCATTATCAGACAAAAAGGAGGAGGGTTTGTCAACCGCATATTTTCGCCTATCCACCCCGCCGTAAACAGAAGATAGGTCGACCCGGTTTACCAACGATATGGTATTGATTTATACCGTACTTGCACAGATTATGCACGCTTTGTATACTATCAGGACGCCTAGGCCAAGACCAAAGTGTCTGGCTCCAAAATCTGTACCGAAAGGCAGTGGGTGACACATACCAAAACATACAATCACAACAACATCGACCATGAACAACCACCAAATTGCAGTGGCTACGCACAGGCTTGAGATCCACACGCATATACAGTTAACACATATAAGACCGATACCACTGCAGAGGAAAACAAGCCACACATGACCAAACCGGGCAGGAACAAAACTAAGTCAAAACAAAACACAACACACCGACGTCATCCAAAACCAGCCCAAACGCATTTTGTCTGGCTGCTCCACTTTCGTCAGTCTGACATGGTTGAACCTGCAAGGACCGATGTCGCATTCGGTATAGCCCGCCGGATCAAAAGAGCACACAGGTCTGGCCATCACGCCAAGGTAGAAGAAAAGGTCAGGGCGCGGTTGGTGGCATCTGTTAGGATTAGCCTGACACAGTTACCGAAGTCAAGGAATGCCTGCACTTAACCATCACCAAAAGTGGCTTGTGCCGAACCACTTGCGGTTGCATTCACATATAAAGTACTCAGAGTAAACTCGAAGGAATAACACCAACATACGTGAGAGTGAAGTCCTTCTGTTCAGCCGACCAATATTGTTTAGCCACAGGCACAAACACACACAAACACACTATCCTGCTCACGCTTTGACGCGGTAATCGGTCATGAACACTGCAAAACCGAAAGCCACGAGGTGCTCTTACGTCTGCTCATGTTATGAGAGAGAGAATGGAACAAGAACGACACAGAACCTGGTGCCCCGACCCCACCACACGAGCTAACCGGTAAACAGTCCCATCGGTCCCATTGCAATTTACGCATCATATATGTACATTTTCATTGGTATTGGTTGTCTTCTGATAATAAGTAACCTTTGCACCATTATCTACAGCCTCAACAATAAGCTTATCTGTGAAAAAGTGCCGCTAACTGCGGATTGCGTTTGGGGACTGTTTGGCGTGGCGCGAGTGATTGAAATATGGTACTGCTGGGATTGTTATGATCCATACTTCGAGTCATGCCAGAACACGGATAGCTGTGAACCGTCCGATCAACTCACTACCTACGGTATGCTTGCCACCAGTGGATCATCTTTCGCTAGACGTTCGTTACGGTTACGCAAAACACTGTAATGGTCAAAGTCACATGTGATGAGTGAAAAATTAGTATTTACCATGGAATTGGAGGGGTTAGCAACCCGAATAATTACAATGTGGAACCAACAGCGATGAACCGCTTTACCCGTGATCATTTTCGGAAGTCGGAGTGAAGGGCTATATAGTTTCCCACTTATTCGATAGCAGTTCTTAACCGCACTTCACGAACCTGAGATAATTTCCACGCCCACTGAGCGTGTCAACTTTTGGCTACCTTGTATTTCCTCCCTACGGTCATCCGTATAGATGGTCTCATCAGTAAAGACTGCGCGACTTAATCACGTCAAGTGACATTCACGAAAGCGGGGCCTCCTCAGATATGATAGTGGACTGCGACGTTGTTAAATCAGGCGGTTAAGTACACACAGGTTAACAAGCAGAAATAACGGCCATCAAAATTCGAACGTTCTGGCCGTCAAACCACAAATCAGAGTTTAAGTAAAGAGCAGATAGTACGTAACTGTTGCACACTTCCTCCCTAAATGACAAATGGACATTTTTTGAACGCCAACAAGCAAAATTGGCAAGGCGCAGTATCAGTGTAAACATAGTGATTAAGTACGTTCTGTTTTTGACTCCGTTTTTGATGTCACTCAAGGCAGCAAATACAGAATGATCCTGCCTAAATACCTCAGTTTCTAAATATATCTCCAAACAATTTTTGCACGTGTTAAACAGCTGAACGTCAGCACTTTGTTCGTATCGTAGAATCAGGTCAACGAACGTCACGTGGAAGAAGGATCTCGTAACCACCAAAATGGCTACTTTGAAACTGTGCCTGCTATGAAGTCGCGCAGTGATCAGCGGAGAGTCTCCGTTCTTTCAGTTGACAGCTCTTTTAATGAGTTCCATGTGACGTGTCAAATTTTTTACTGTTCTCTCACCATTTCCTTATCATCATAGCGACGAAAGACAGCTGAAAGCAAAGCATCAATTGGGAAAGCTGGCGATTGAGTAGATATCCGCGTGTGCAAATGGACTGAATTAGCAGTTGAATAATACTTATTCCTTTTGTCTTTATGCATATAGATAGGTGTGCCCAGTGTGGTAACGGCCCATCACATGGTCTCGCATGCATGCCCGACGGTTGCCTCTATTCTTGTCTAGGCCAAACAACCCAACATGTTAACTTGCACGCTGTACAGTGGTGAACAACGTATGTAAATGACAACTCGGTGGAGGCTGCAAGCTCAACTAAATTGAAACCAACTGTGTACTTCCCGTTTATTTAGACAAATGGGGTCACCCGAACTGAGTAGCGTGGGCCGTTTAAGAGGTCACAATCAAGTTGAGGCTGGTTGACCACACAGGTTGATATGACTGACAGTCACATTCCGCTTGTCTGGTAGTGGTCCGGTCACTCTGCCCGGTTGCACTTTATAGTTTCCTCAAATCGTCTCCATTTTCGAAGGGTTTTGTATGTCTTGAAAGCCGGAATATAATGCTGCTTGGTCAAGTTAATCACGTTTGTGTGCTTAGTTTGTCTGGGTTCATAGTGCACACATGTGCATAGTAGGACAGTCGTACTTTTCTTTCCCTTCATACCTCAGGTAATATACACTTAAAGTTAGAAATCTTCCCCAGATATCACGGGTCAAACAGTCAACATGGCTAAAGAGTGTAAATGGTCGATTACCAAGAGTCCCTTCAAAGTTCAGCCCGACAGACAATAATAGCCCATAATACACACACAGTTGCACTCTGCGATGTCCACATAATTCAGGCCACAGCATGTCACAATATTTCAATGATAACAAAATACAATCAATTTCAACATACCATCGACATAAGACGTATGACAAAAAACGACGGTGGACTAAAAGAGATTAACTATCACAAAACCGCGCCAGGCACATCACATTTAGAGAAGCACAGTGATTTTAGACATCCCCGTAAAAGCGTTCGAATGAACACGGATAACATCAGACGGCAACAAGATGAAACCCTTTCGCTCCCAGTGAGCTTTGTGAACTATCAGTAGCAAGCAGTTTACGATGACAATGTACTTAATATTAAGATCTAATCTGAGTGCACCGCACGTTCACCCCGTTCCAAAGGGAAAGCACGTGAAGGCATTAATTGATTAAGCGATGAGATACTGCATGTAGTCATGCGTTCTCTGGAGTCAACCATCCGAATAGACGAGCTGAGGATTCTTTCACGTCATCATAAGAAAATACCCCATAGGTGAAGGAAAACGCAAAGAACGTCTGCAATGCACTTCACACACAGTTGGTGTAAACTGTGACCGGAACCAAACAGTATGGAATTTCCGAAATGATTTATCTTATGAATGTATAATGACCTGACTGCCAGTCTGATTGAACGTCAAGGGTCATCGCATCGACCGATCGCTTACATCCTTCATCTGTGTCTCTTGAGGATACTGTATCCCCGACTGATCGTCTGTACCTCCAATCCACGTTTTCATTTTGAGGTAGGAAGTTGGATGATTCTGCATGAAAGTTGTAGTTTAATGAAATTGTCCGAGGAAGAAGTTACCTTCCTTATCTATGAGTATATAGCACTTATGCATATGAGACCTCTCACACTTTGTTAATTTCAGAAGGAAGGAAGTAAACCCAAGCTAGTGAGCTCAGAAACAATCTTATGAGTCTTCCGTTGTACCCAAACAAATGGCTCCTGTTAGAAAGAAGTAAGTGACAGTCGCATCAGTAGCAAATTTACAATTAATTATTTAAACAATTAGGGTTTTGTGTTCGCAAACTCGGGATAAATAACGCCCGGTAGACTGCAACGTTATTGAGCAAGTCAGGGTGACCTGTTCTAGACAATACGGCTTGGGGCTGTGCTTGGCAAAGAATATATTTACCATCGGAACACGGCTCTCCAAAGCGCTTCGCTGTGGCCGGCATGCGCAATCACACTTATAGACTCGGCCTTTTCCTTATGGTCTCATGAGAAAAAGATGACAGCCAAGTTATAACTGCCAACAAGTAGTACTCATACCTTCTCTGGACTGTGCGACAGACAGAAGAAATTCGGATTCGACTACAAATGCGCACACCATTTCTTAATAAAAGTGTTGGCATGACCTAACAAGTGCTTCGGGTCACCAATCGACCATGGAAATGTTTCCGTTCTCCCATCCACGTAAAAATCCCCTGAATTTTCATCAAAGGTTTGAACGTTCCGAACGGGTTGCAACTTTAAGCAAAGCTGCCATGTTTTCGGGAAACTGCCAAGTGGCATACCAAAATCGCCATATCTTTGTGAACTGAAAATGATGCAAACAACAAGAAAAAACACTTTGACGGTTCGAACTTCAGTTGTTTTATACGGTATTCGAACCTGAGACAACGCACAGTGTAGTTTGCGAAATGAAACCAACAGCATGAAAGGTAGAGCCTTTCTTGTTGACTACCTTGTCAAGTTTCGCAATTGCGACGACCTTCGTTTCAGACCAACAATTGGCTGCACACAAAGTAAGCGGTGTCCACAGGTTGGACTAGTTCACTACAGCAAAAATTTCAAGAAATAAATGAATGACACGTGATTGCCGACTGAACATTAATCTGACATAGGCCTATCCCACAGTCCCGCTGCCGTGTACCTACCGTGTGACTAACGAGGAGCACACCATCCGACAAGCGGCTTATGCAACCTGTTTTTCATCAACATCAACATGTTTAAACAGACTTCGAAACTCGAATCTAATGTTTCCTCACGAAGCAGGTTAGCCAAAAGGCTTAACCGAAATGCGAAGGCCGTGACCCAGTGCGCGTGCTGTACGATTTTAATTAATCATAACCTTTTATCGGCTGATGAGACACAGATACGGACAAGAGAGTTTCTTTAACCACCTGAGTGAAGTAGTACGTGATTACCAGCACTTGTGCTGTATCCCCAAAAAACAGAGGTAGAATAATTCTGCAGTATAAGTTCCGGTAGGTTGACAGGAGGCGATAGTAAGATCAGATAAGCTGACGCGTACGGTAATGTCAGTGGTTTAGACAAATACATGTTTCCGCGAAGTATCGGACTTGGCAAGTGGAAGGTGAGAATAGCAATATTAGTGATTTCTCCCTACGTTGACAGTTTTGAACAATGTGAATTGCCTTACTCACCTGCAAGCAAGCCCCTCTGAATCATTCAGTTGTGGAGGTCGTGTTGTACGTTCCGGACGAAGCATGCGACAGGTCACCCTGGTAGGAGCGCTTGCCGCACTCGGTGGAACCAAGACGCGGAGACCCGGATGTCGGCTTCCACGCATCGAACCACCACGAGCATCGACCAAGAAGGAAACGAGGAAGCTGTGCACACGTGTGAACATAAGGAACAAATTACGATTAATTTTTGGACAATGAAATTACTACGACATGTGGACATTTACTAACTGACGAAAAGCATTTGGGTTTAGTGGTGAAACAGCATATGGTTAGAAAGCATATCAATAATACTCTTGTAGAGTAAGGTGGAGCTGAACGAAAGATTCAATATCTTTATAGAGTAAGCGAGATTTTGCACAAACTGATGCCCTTGATTTACATGACAAACAAAGCACGAACGTTGCCTTCCAGAGTGCCACTGATCATGCGTGGTTACACATTAATTGAGGATATCAATTCACAGGCCAGTAAACTCCATTTACTAAATATAGTCGAATGATCGATCAGTCGATAAACGCATGCGCAGAGGTGATAAGTGATCCGCATCCGGTCGATTGCTTTGTCTTTGACCAGATAGACCATATCCATTACTGAAGATAAGGGATACCTCGTGGAAACAGAAGTGCCGTTCTAAAACGTTACTTTGTCGTACGTACCTTATCTGATTTTCTTAACCGCATGCAGAAAGCTGTACATGAGGTAGGGGAATACAGCAGACATTTTATGACGCTTTACAGTGAAATCTTCCACACTCACAAACTTTGCAACCGGGTTGTATTTAATCGATTTCGGTGGCAGATGCGAACCATTCGTAGTCAAGTACACTTCGGCACAGCCGGGGTTCGAACCCCAGAGAAGCAGTTTTGTAGTTATGCTGTATATTTATTTTAACACAAGCAAGATGAAAGACTGGGTGCCAAGTTAAACGAACATAGTTAACACAAACAGTAAGCAAGGGAAATTATTGTGGGAAAATACATAGCAATAAGTTTAGTGGTAAAGGGATGAAGAATGATTTCTTTACCATTTCTATGCATCATAAATTTTTTGTTCCTGTTAAGGATTTCGTTGCGAAAACTGGATACCACATTAACTGCGTACCACCAAAACGCTTGAACTTAGATAGTATACATTGTGACCAAGGTTCACCCCACAAGAGAAGCTTGGTGTTTTGCCATTGAACCACCTCAAAATCAAAACAGGTTGAAATGTGACTGAATTACGAAGCATCACTAACATTTTCTATATGCTGAATAATACCACTTAACGAGTTCACCCAGAAGTACTCATGAATCAATCTTTGTTTGCGTATGATGAATGAGGCATTCGGCTGTAGTTAAAACGGCCACGTGGTGTTAAAGTACGTTTCCAAGGTGACGAACGAGAGCACAGTTTTCGTCAGTCTTATCTCTTTCATTGCCAGATGAGTATCGGAAACTAAAAAAGCAGTTCACAAATTATGACAGTAACGAATATCTTATTGATCCATGACGAACTCCACCATCATCCTCATTGACATCGTAAACGACAATATGTTCGCGGTTCTGAATGATTCTTAAATGTCACACACAAACAGGCTGTGTCAATGATGTCGCCGAAAAATTACAGGCGAAAGGAATACACAAGCAAAGACCCTTCGTAATGAATGTGCAAGCCTACAAGTTGATTATTCTGACGTTTGGTAGAATATCGTGAGTCAGCTGTAAGACACGGTCAAAATCCGTAAGTCGTGAATTGCGTATACTAGGAGGAATCCAGTGAGCCATCACTGAAGGAGATCTAGAGGGATAGGAATTGAAAAACGAAAACAGCCGAGGGGAATCGGACACAAGCGTTTAAATGAGAAACTTACTGTGTTGTGACCTGGGATTCTGTTTTTAAAAAACCCACGCGTGTTCTGTGGTATATGTGTACGAAGTACAGTGGAAGAATTTGCTGACATTAGCAACCAACCAGAGGCAAGCAAAAACGTCCGACAACACAATGAGAAAATTCTCCTTGGGGGCCAACTGAACTTTCATACTGTTTTATGTTCGCTATACATAACACACTGTTTTATGTTCGCTATACATAACACAGCCCTCTAATGCTGAACGGATACTCCGTTGAATGAATCTCGTCCATTCAGGCTAATCACCACTTGTTTGGGGGGATCACTAAAAAACGTAGGATTGTGTATTGATTGGTTGAAGAAAAAAATGCCACAACATCGACCATACGTAACTCCATAAACCAATCGGCGATATGACAACCATAACAGACCACAAACACACCAAAAACGTTAACAGTCGGCGGCAGAGAAGAAACACAAAACCAGGTCACCTGAGGTCACGTGTATAAGCGCTCACATGGCAAACCACAGACCAGAGCAAGGTGACATGTGATTAATGTAAACCAACGAACACACTCATTCATTTGCTTATTCTGCATCAAATGTATATGTCAAACAGCAAGTTTATTCGTTTGAGCTTGTTCTTGAGACAGCTTGGTAGCTAAACGCTGCTAGCCATTTTCTGTTTGACTTCGTACCGGTAGAATAAAACAGCTGTCCATGTGATTAACCTGATCCGTCTAAGACCGCACAGTCTTCGCAGAACGTGCGCATATGGTAACCGGTTCGATATCCTCTTTTCCCACCTTAGGAAAATATAGCTAATACAGAAGTGGTTGGGACTTTGATACATTAACGATCTCCGCGCATCGGCCGCCGACAGTGTCAGTACTTCTCAACGTACACATATGGACAAATAAAAGACGTAGTGTCGGAAGGTGTTTCACTGTAAACAGTGTCCACTGTCCACAAAACACGTAGTCATCAAGCGCGCAAGTGACAGTAACATCGGAAGTGTGCTGAAGAACGTGAGCATTCGTTTAGTAAGTGACGTAAACCCATGGAAGGTGTCTGCCTGAACACTAATATCGAAATGCCTGACAGATAATTGCAGCAAGGCACTAAACAAGACTTTAGAGGAGCACTGATTATCACCAGCTTTTATATATATTGGTGACTAGCATCAGTAGAAGTAATGCAAAATCCGCGGATCTGGGGCTGTAGTTGATGTCTGCTGGTTTGTAGGCCAACCAATAGACGGCCGATCGATTTCAGCCCGTGAGCTCGAGGAATCGCGACCTCTAATGAACCTAACAGTTGATGTTATATTTTCAGCACCAGATCCGCGGTTGAGAAAAAGTTTTGCGCATAGTTGGTCCCACTGACCACCAGTGAAGTAGTGGATAGCTGTTTCGACCTATTTGGTTCTCATCAAAATCACGTACGCCAAGGTTATTTGAAGGCATATCCAAGATGCTGTCAAAGCACTCATCAAACTCTTGAAGTTCAACCGAAGAAATCTGAAACGGAATTCTAATTTTTCTGAGCACATAGCTTACACGGTATGGCGCACAGCATGAAGGTACATTGTATCTGCAACGCATCAAGTATATTAACAAATCGATGTTAAGTATTTGGTAATGGTCGATGCAGTACAAATGAGACGGTCGGAAATTCTCACTAGTATAATACCATTCACAGCTGACAAATTTTGCTGTCAGACGGTCAGTGCAGCTTGCTTCTTTCGAAGAGAAATAGTGGAAGTAGAAAAAAGCATCTCTGTGTTAGTTCGTAAAGACCTGATAGCTGCGACAAATTAGTGAGGCTAGTTTTAAAAACATCGATGGGAATGACATTTCATATATTCAGATGACACTATCTTTTCCAGTAATTGACACGTTTCTTGCCATGAATTTTGTTAAAACATAACAATCAGTTATGCCCTCACGAGGTACACAGAAAAAAAACACCACAAAACACGGCCAGGACAACAGTTGCATATATCAATATACACACATTCTTCCGACAATAAAGATACAAAGTAAAACCTGACTTTTCTCCCTAAAGGCCCGTCAAGACAGTGTTATCCGATAATGAGTACTCTTGCCATTAAGGTCTGAGGTTCTTTTACACTCATAATTAACTGTATCTGTTCACTACAGGACATCAGTTGCCCACCTGACATCTTAAGCCAGTCGGCTGTGACATCGGTATTGTGTTCATCACGGTCGATTGTTAGTTGTCATTCTTTGTGTACGACCCGAACGTTAAAATCGATGCGGAGTTAAAGAGCAATCTACCGAACTCATTCGATTCTCGTTATTAAGTGTTTAGCTTCTAACAAGGCTGCTGTCTAAAACCTTGTGATAATTAAAATGTAAGACTGAGCACACATCTTCGTGTCGTAATATTTGGAAACCATTCTTGATCGTAACTCTAAATTTAATTCCAGAGACTGTTTAATACTAGTCTGTGAGGAATAATTTACTCATCTAATTACTTCACTGTAGTGAATAAGTAATTGGGCCCCACACGCACAAAAGTGCCAAAATGAGAACGTACGCTAAGTGGGTAGAAGAACTGAAATTTGTGTAGTCAACTGAGACATTTCTGTTAAAGATCGTAAACTATGTTCAAAAACATTACACTGTCCGGATATGTGGCCGTAATGTAGCCACTTGCCGCATACATATCTGTGTGGCAAAGGTTACGAATGAGCTGGTTATACACATTTCGTCATACGGAACATTCACTAGCTCAGTGGTCTGTTGTTCTGACTTCCACCCTAATAGTGTAAAAAGCTGGCACTTCCTTCCTTAGTTCTCTAGTACAAAGCATGTATGTGCTGCTCTGAAGGACCTTCTATTTTAAGCTGTTCGTTAACTTACAAACCGGCATGTGTATCTCATCATGGTGAACGCCATTCACTTCAGACTTATCTCCGATTCAACAACCTACTCGTTTTTTATAATTATAAATGCAGTGTATATCACAAAAATAATGGCCTCTTGAAACAGTAGAATGATACTGTGTATGAACTGTCTAAAGAGTGAGACAACTTTTGTTTAGGATGCGTACAAACGGTATTCCGTAGGTTTCCCAATAGGTCAAGGTGCAAACAATTTGTGACCGATGACCAAGTCGGAGACGCAATTACTTCAACACTCAGTGGAATATCCCAAAGCTGTGGTGAGATATGGTCGAAACCCACAGCGGAATGATTACAGAAAACATGAGCGACTGAATGAGTCATCAATCTACGAAATCGGCCCGTTGGATGAGAAATGGCAAGCAGAATCCACGGCGGCACTCTGTGCTATGAGTGACATACAGCTGTCATAAATAATCATGCCACTCAGAGGCACAGATAACACCAGCATTTCTATCTCGGTGAGGTTTGCCTATCTTGAAAGACTGAACAAACAATCGTAATCTGTCCCCAAATGCCAACATGTTCAAGGATGTATTGTTTCCCATTGCTCATGGCAAATGTTAACAACCACTGAGTCCACAACACCCGGGATCATTTTTTCATTCCTAGGCAGTTAATCTTCAAAGTTTTGGGAGTAGCATTATGCCATAGGATGCAGTAGTCCCTCAAGATTATTGATGTCATGAAATTTTGTATATGGTTCGTCTGAAAGCCTTTTTCTCCTAATGTTAAACCTCATGACCCATTGACGTTTGCATACTTCCTTGTCGGTAATACTGTTTTCTCACAGTTGTACGTGGTCTTTCAAAGAACGATCACAAACTCAGTGAATATATCCACATACTTTCTGACTTAATGCAGCACATTAAAGGGAAGCATTTTGAAAACGTTATCGTTGAATCCCATTTAAACTGTGTTACGTCTATTGATAACATCCTCAATATTTGCATTTATTCCCTACCCACAGACTCATCACCAAGTTTAGTTAATTCCAACCATGGAATTTGCATATTTGCACTGAAGTGCAGATCAATTCAGTGATCCGTTGACCAGCCACAATTTCGGTAACTCCTGGTTTTATGACTCTAGAGTTCACCGAGCGACAGAGAATACAGTAGTGCGTATTTTCTGCTATTTTGTTAGCACATCATTAACTTAAAAAACTTATATTTACAAATCTATCTCAGACTCTGTAACTCACGTTTTGCGTTTATTATAATTGGAGATGAACGTGCTAGCCGAGCTTCCGCCATTGGGGTTGTCTAAAGCTTTTCCCTGAAAAAACTAGACCGACTACTTTGTAAAGGTAGTTTTTCCTCATTGCTCCTCTTCACACAATCTTGTCAAAAGTGGCTTAATGCATGTGCTATATCTGGCATATTGCTCCACTTTGGAGAAAGAAAAGCACCAGAAGAACAGTACAAAGCATATTTGTTCAGAGCAGTTTTGTCCGAGCCTCTTTTGAGTTCTACGCAGAGTCATTAAGCTGCTACATATGACTTTTATGGGGAGGGACTCAGCGTGACTCAGGTGGAAAAGATTGGGTCTAACGACAAGTTTCTACCCCAATTCTGACAACCCACTGCATTTTATGCCCCCCTTTCAGCGACCAAGCTATCACTTCATCGGATTTTCACAAAAACAGCTGTCGACGCTCTTCATCAAATGTGAACAGGACGTCACACTGATGGTATACATCATACATCTTGACAAGTGATTCACTTCAACAAGTCCCCGTACTGACAGATTAAAAATGTTCAGTGATAGCAGGACGATCAGCAGTAATGCTCACACGTAAAATTTATATATTCCTGCTCGCAGTACAGTCAAATTCTCTTCACTACTCACGTGGTCAACGGGATTGCCAACCAGGGTGTGGTACGGAGTGAGCGTGATATCATTCGCTTGTCGTTGCGTACTCCTAAAATCCCGTTTTTCTCCTTATTCCTGGTAAACCTTTGAGGTTGGGCAATTACCTCGATGTGACGGTATGCCCTAAAAACCTAAAATTTAAGTCATTCTGTTGTAGAACCTGCTCTCTTTGTCTCCACATCTTTCTTTAACAACCACTCAGAACCCTTTTCAGAATTGCACAATTTTTCACTGCATGCTTTCCTACGCTTAGTTTTCCGAGGAGATCTACAGTTTGCCATGTTTCTCATGCACATGCCAAAAATTTTTCAGCTTGCCGTATGCAATATAGTAGTACAATTTACGAAGTGGACTTTCCAGTGCATCGGTTCACATACAGCAATAGTGCGCTCGTTTTCGTGATACCTCACTTTCTACCCCCGTTATGTATATTCCCCCTTTATATTTTTCCGCTGACTGATACTGTTGTAATTCGGCTTTCTAACTCTGGATTTAGTAAGTGAACTTACAGGCATTTTAAATTCGACCAACTCTCGTTACGATCACTTCCAATAAAAGCCCTAGAATGTCCTAGGCTGTGCTAGCATGACGGTCAAAGTAAACGTCAACATAGCAGACGATACCTTTTAATCAGCCCGATGGAAAATCTCCGGCTAGACTTACCGGTCTCGTGGCGGTGGAGCAAGAATCGGTGGATTTCCAAACTCATGGTCCAACTTCGAATCTGACACTTCAAATTGCTCTTTATTCGGCTTAACTACTTCCACAACCATTCAGTGACGGCTATCTGAGCGACTGGCCGCTGTCTACTCGCCGTCGCCTGCATACGCCCTTGTTACCACGCCCGCTAGCTACCGCCACAAACAATCGAGCGATATCGCTCTAACCGTGAGCTAATTGGTCAATTGTTAATTGGCCTTGAGATTTGCCGCGCAGTTGATTGGATAAAGCCTGGCCAAGAAGTGAGCGAGGTAAATTTTATGCTCTGCCACCGCGGTGGCGTGCCCATGTGAGGCAGAAGCGAAGTGTTTTTGACCATTTGTGGGCTTTTGTCACTAAGTCGTCGATATCAGTTACCGAAGTGTAGAAGCTGCGTAAAACCAGTCCACAATCGGGCACTTTCATCCTAATCAGTTTCTTAAGGGTGTTCAGCCTTCAATTCACGGTGTTTGCTGTTATGACATGCTGGGTTGTGCTTTGTCTGGCTGCATTGGTGTGACTTAGTCAACGCCGGCATGTTGACCGATAACGCAATCACTTAAACGCCTCGTTAATAATCGTGTATTCAAGTTAGTCGTTAGCGTTAGAGAAACAGAAAGTCGATGCGATTATCGAAAACATCCCGGTCTCAAGTTGTACACACATAATTATTCCGTCTACCTCTACTTTCTACACAGGCAGCGTAGGATTTTGAAAAATGCGTTTTTCATACCACACTGTACTCGTTATGGGCTTCTCAACTATCCAGAAACCTGTCTTTTTTCAAGTGCACGGTACTGCACTCCAAATGTCTCTTACAAAAACGGTATTAGCCCGAAGATAATTGTACTCGCCAAAACTGAAGTGTCTGTAAGTGAGCTAACATTGACCGACTCTGTACTCAAAAGTTAAGCAACCCCATCAATTTTCCTTAAAGGCACGATTTTCCACTGGATTGTATAATGCTCCATGATTTAATTATTTTCTCAATATTTAAATTTGAACTCATTGGATGCTGTCGTCATCGTGTTTTAAAGTTGGTCTGTTGAGCATGTGGCGGATCACTGGAAAATTTCCCACCAACCAGTAGAATCTTTTCTAACTGTAAGCATCGCACGAAAATATTGAATTTGGAGTTGAATTCTACAAATATACCTTGAGTCAGTGAGCAAAGTTTGATGATTGTGTACAGTCTTACTTTTACAAGTCTTGCCCAGCAAAGTCTTCGTTTTTTTTACATTAAGCTGGTTCCTTACGTATCAAAAATACGGAGATCATACCGACTCCATGTTCGTCATCAGTTTTGGCAAGTGATGCTGACGATAAGATATAAGCCCAAATGCCAAACCACATCTACGGTTGCATTGCCGCAGGAACTATGGGCCGTTGTTTAACACCAATCATCTTGCAAACGACGAATGGAAATACAAACGGACGGTCTACTCAAAATACGAAGACCGAGGGGTGTAATCTTAAGTTCTGCTGATTGCCTTATCCGACGTTGAGTTTGCTACCTTGACTGGTCTTACCATAAGTTTTGGTAATCACGTTGAATGAATTCACACGGTTACGTCCATCATTTCTATCCGATTAATAGGCATTTTTGCCAACCTCATTAACCGGTGTTATTAGCACTAATGTAACATTGTCGTATGTTTCACGCGGGTTTTCCAAGAAAGAAAGAATATTAGGCCAGTTGAGAGGCTGGATGTTAACGCTGTTTCTAACAGAGAAACCTGACCAAAACAAGCTGACCGCTCAGAGTCAGGTCGTCCTTACAGAATCTGAAAACCATCTGTTATCAAATTAGCCCTAAATTATTAGTTAGCTCTATTTCCACTCCGACAGTGTTGGATAAACATAGTAAAAATGTACAAGGCTGTTTGGTGGATACCGGAAAGAACTATATTAATATAATTTCCACTTGGAATAAATTTAAATTAACTGTATCGTCTGCAGTGTACCATAGTGGTTGGTGGTAGCTCGGGTGGAACTGGAAGCGGCTGCTGGATTCTTCGATGATTGCAGGTTTCTTTTTCTCCTTCACGTTACAAGTTAGGGGTATCTCGGTGAATTCAGGTGTACTTGTATATAAACACTTAGATGGTATCTTCTTCTGTAGACCTGATAGCTACAATCAACCTCCAGCAGCAGAGCGGTTTAAAAATTTGTCAGTCTTATTTATCTCGACAAACTGCTCACACAAAATGTTACTCAATGCACACGTGAGAGAATACAATCAACCACACTTCATATCTGCTGACCGTCACGTCAAATTATAACTGGTCAGTTCCATTTTTCAGCTACATCTGTTGACCTTATCATGTGTTGGCGTTTTGCTTTGGCTGTGCAGTTTAGTGTTCACGTCTACAGCCTAAAGCCACCAAGAACTCCATCACTATCTCCTCCTCCCCCTCCTTCCATAAATTGAGCACTACAAAGCACTACAAAGTTTCGGCTTGAGCTCATACATTTAGTCAGGCTTTGTGGTTAAACAATTCAGAACAGAGGCATTAATTCTTAGCTACACGTTTACGAGTAGTCGTCAGTAGTGAATATCTTTATCACAAGCAGATATACACCCTGGTTCAGGCCCTACTAATGGGATGGGTGACTAAGACGGAGGCACGACTTTTCCAATTTTTTCCAATTTTTCGACGTGATTGCGAGCTGTGTTTGAATCCCACAGCGAATGGGTTACGGACCACACGGGCGACCTGAGGAGTCACTGGTCAACGAAATCGGACCAACGGATGAGAAATGGCAGGTGGAAAACCACGACAGAATGCGTAAGCCAAATAAGCAAATCAGGCAGAAGTGTGCACAACTTGTGGTTGGAAACCATCGTCACGTTGTGCGGTGGTCCAAACCCTGATTGCTCACTATCAATGAACCCTCTTTCATTCAGCAAAAATCCTGGCTGAAATGTGGCGGAGAATTGGTCCTACTCCCTCACGCTTCACAGCATTGTTAACAAAATACCTCCATAAGCCACAGTGCTATATCAAGCATTTCTTCAGTTCACGTGAAATCTGCTTTACACCTCTAGCTGTCCATAAGTCCCAGTCGTTCAAACGCTGGCGGTGCACATATTGAAAAGCCTTCTTGGGACGCTTCTCGTAATCTCTACGAACTGCTCGCTAAATTTATCCCACGGCAACTCTAGATAGTCCAATTGACCTTTAATCACCCTAACTTCTACTCACATTGTTTGTTCCTTCTCTCGTTGTTTACCTCCCCAACAAACCAAAAGCGACGACAGATTTGAAAGAAGATTAACCCAGTAGCCATTCTGAAGAAGGTTTTCACTCCCTTTTCCACCACTATACCGTGAACATATCGTTTAACAGCCGTACTGATGTTGAATGTCCAGTGTAATCAGCAAGTCCACTGGTTGATTACTTCCTCATACAGATTGACTGAAGCAATTTCCTGAAGGTCTAGATGCAAACATATCTGTAAACATGTCCACTCATACTTTTCGTCGTCCAAACCACTGATAGTGCAACCGCGATAAAGTGACCGACAAAACAATTCGCCTTCTAAGATGCATTGTGATGTTATTCAAAACACACTTCCGAAAATCCCCTTCAGGTTACAGTGCCTAGCCTATTCCCCCAGAGATTAACATTGATTTAACTAGAGGATATTTATAAAACATCCTTCCTCATTTGCGAATTTGAATAAAAAAATCAGAAGACCGGTTTTGCAAAACAGGTCTCTTAAATATCTTGCAGAAATTCACGTCGGTTTCTGGTATATAGACTGTTTCACAGTCTGTGGCTTAACTTTCCAGAACCTCATGGCATCAGTGCGCACAGTCATCAACCACCGCAATTGATTAGCCCAATGAAATGACTTACCCGGTTGTAATCGGTTTTCGTGCAATTGGCACATTATCAGGAGTGAAATCCCAGTCTGTTGTACTTGACAGTGCCGCGGTGACTTCCTTGCCATGTTTTGCAAAGTCCCGATTGATTTGTGTTGCAGACCACACCGGCTCCTAGACACAAGAAGTTCACAAGGAAAGTCAAGTTTAATTAAACGATAATTAAACGATAAAATCTGGGCTGGATTCGAGTAAGAATCCGACTGTACCACAAATTACAATTAGTATTAGTACCACCGACGGGAACGTAGGTGAGATAGAGTAACATACAATGGCATATCATTAAAAACTTTCCATTTGTTAGTAGTCGTCGAACACAGACAACGATATTCTGTCGCCGGGACGACTGAGAGCCGAAGGGTAGCCTCTTAATGTTGATCACCGTTCATACAAAACTAGTTCACAAGCTAAACGTACACAAAAATCACGTCAGCTGTTATGTTGTGTTATACATTTGCACTATTTCCATTACTATGGTCTGTCAGTTAGCCTTAGGCGTTCATCCAATATAGCACATGTATTCTCTGATATCTGCTTACGGATAAGCGCATAGTGTTTAACGTTACCTACTTAGTCCTGTGAGAGGGCAGAAATAGCTTGCCAAAATACGATTAAGTTTGATCCGCTTAACGGAAATAACGCAACGTTTCTGGAAAAGCAGTGTCACTGTGTGCGTTTCTAGACAAGCTTCGGTGCACGCTCGTCTATGCTTTTAATGCTATCAGAGATAGTTAGGCTGACATTTTTTCGGAATTCTCATGCACAGACAAAGACAAGGCCTACGAAGTATGGTGTATAAACGATATGTGACAAGTTTCACGTAAAAAAATGTTACGTTCATCTGCGCACAAAACGAAATGCTTTATGGAATTACGGTTCGATATGCTTTGACTAGATTACTCTCGAGACTAACACTGTTGTAGACACGCTCTGAAGTTTATCCGTGAAGACTACAAATGCTTACGAATTTGTGTCACGTTTCAACTTTAATTGGGATTTTAAATCTTTTGCTTGGGACGTAGACAAACGAGACAGTGTAAGAATTAGACAACATATGTATTCGTCAAATTTGGAATATTCCTGAGAAAATTTGGACAATATCTTCGCACATAATATACTGAACCTGCTCATGTTACTACTAGTGATGTCAATTGATATGTACTGTAGAAATATAATCGGTGAAAGCCTCCACGAAAGAACCGCGTTTTTAAAGATCTGATCACTTTTTTTAAAAAAGTCCATATGTGCATGTTTTACATCCACAACAAATAATACGTTTAGCCCGAGTGATCGATAATCACTTGGTTACAAATCTGACCAGATATATCTTAGATTTGCTTATCTCAGCTTTCTGTGGTTTCATAACTTGAATATGAGTGATTTTCTGGCCAATTTTCTCCGTCCTCCCCATCTTTAGCAGTTGGTCCATTGGCATGTAGAGAACACGGCTCATATGTTACAAAATAAACACATCATCAACAATATGTTGTTACGTTTAATCAATATTCGAGATCGAAGAGATCGACCAATCTGCTGAGGTTAGATTCGCGGAAACTTACCACTAACTGTTGGTTACTAAAAGCAGTTTATAGATCCATGTAAAATGTCTGGAGAAAAGACGATTGACCTGAATCTGTACCAGTCTGAAACGATTCTTCTGCACATTGAAGGAAAAATCGAAATCGTTCAGTTTGGAAATCCTACCTTAAATATCCCCAAGAAAGCCACTAAATGACATGGGCATTCCACATCTACAGTCTTACAACCACGATTCGTAAGATTCCGCAAACGAGTGGTTTGGAACGTCGCCCAATGTAACCCAAAGGGTTAGAGAAGAGGTCGGATGAGCTTAGAAAATGTCACTTAATATGATGAATATTGGAAATCGGTGTCCGTAAACTTTTGACATGCACACAGCATGTATCCATAATGCTCGCTACACATCCGTACATACTGAAATAGATCGGATGACGTTCAAAGCAAGGTTACTTAGCGTCGGCTTTGTCCTTAGTTCAGCCTCCACGCCGCAGGTTCCATCACAACACTGCCTAATCAGCTGTGCAACAGAAAACGTTCACTAATGGTTAGTCTGTTCAGGAATGCTTAACATGAAAATACTATATAGAGCCCATAAATCAGTCAGTTTGTGTATGTGGCTTCAAGAAAGAGGCAAACAGGAACCACGAACAGACCTCAGTCCGCATTAGGTCACGTGTGAGACTAACCTTCACTCCATTTCCGATACCGCTATCGCGCCACACCAAGTCAGCGTTCGGATTCTCGTGTATGCTGTCCTCACCTGTACAAACAGAACAACCAGTTAGAGGGAAGGCAACGTTACGTTGGTAGTTCGTGGGTATGGGCGTAAGAGAAAAAACGCATTAGATTGAGCTTTACTTGCTCCACCAGGTAAACATCTCGTTTTGCTTGTGGTTTGAGTTACAGAGATGACAGATCACACGCACATCAAACGAGAGTGAACAGCCTGTGCAGTGTTTCGTAGTCTACTTCATTTTGCAGATTGGTCAACCTGTCAACCAGACTGACTTGATCTTCAATCAGTGTGATTTCTCTAAGGTCCGATTCTCGTTCTTTTTTAAATTACGATTGGCGTTTTATTGACATTTCCCGAAAGGATTGCTACGTTAAATGACGTATTGGTTTTGCTGCACACTTATGAACTGCCCTAAACGAAAGAACAGGCTTTCATGCATCAGAAACACCATAAGAACTGAAAGAAGCTAGCTGAAATTAACTTCAGAGACCATGGGTCAAAACTATAACAATGAACCTCAATAAAGCTAAAGTTTGTTAATGGCTACACGCGTTTTTGTACTTACGATTTCCAACATTTCATCGTGACAATCAAGTTTACGACAGGTGCTCACTGAACAAGAACACTAGCAAACTTATTTTTACTATCGGTGCCAGTAATCGAACACTGAAAATGCCATTTACACCAAAAGAGACGGGGCATTAAGATGTTGCTAAAAAGAAAGCCATGCAGTGGTCTTCATGCAACGAAACAGTAAAGCCACCGCTTTGAAACTGCTGTTGAAATGTCTTGACTTTGCACAAAATGGCGAGCTATATCATTGACGTGGATAGTCTGGTGTTTATGCAACGGACCAGTTCAAACGAGATTTTGATGGGAGAGAGCATATAATTTATAGATGAGAACAAACACAGAAGCTAAATCTGGTAGATAGATCCGTTGGACTCAAGATTCGTTGAATGTTGATCTATGTAGACTAATTCGCAGTAGTACTTTTTTCAGTTACCGTTTACCAGCTAGTAAAATCATTGTGCCCCGGATCTCCAAATTCTATGATTAGTTACAACCAGACCTCGCAATTCGGACAGTACTGTATGTCAAGACATAATTTTCGTAATTCCTACACACAGCAGTACGACAAAATTTTACTCCTTATATACGATAAACTCTGAGGAAAATTTCGGCTGAGCATCAGTCAAAACTAGGGCGAGAAAGCAAGCTGCATCGTGAAGAACAATGCTCGATTAACAAAAGCTTAAGCTATAAAGGGAAAGGACATGGTCCGGAAGGTAACTTTGTAATAACAACACCACGAATGCAGAAACCTGCGTTTGGACCTTGCTGTTGGGTGTGCCCGTTTTATTTTCATCATTTGCCTAGAGGCCATACACGCACAAACGCAGGATAGTTTAGTAACGTTCGAGCGATGGAAGTGTAAAGAACGTTTACCAAGAAGCACTGATGAACAAATTGCTCGTGGGAAGAAACCCCGTGTTGTGAAGAGGTATGCTTTGAAGGAACTTATCAATGGTGATAGAAATGGATTTCTGTCATGTCGGTAAACCTCATAAAAAAGCATCGCTCGATTCCACCTGGTTCTGGATATGATGATAATTGAAAAAAGTTCAAAAGCTAGCTGACAAAGAGTTTGCGCGAGGGCCGTGAGCACCACTTGATCGAACAGTCGAAAGAGATAAAACGAGCCATTTTATTCTGGACTAACAGAAAGCTTTCTAGACAGTGTAAGTGATATCGCATGTGAAAAAGATGGTTCAGTTATCACTAACCAATTGCGTCGAGATGACAGGTGGGCTGAAAATGTTAAAGAGCTGTTCAGCTGGCCTCGACCGGACCACGTGAATTATGGGACACGAATGGTTAGTCAATGAGATCCAGACGACCCTCCGTTGGAAGCAGAAGTGACCCTGGAGTTCAACATACTTAGGCGTAATAAGGCCCTTGGACCAGACCTCCTCTATCCTTCTCTTGTCAAGGCTGGTGGGAACAGGTTCATATCAGAACTAACAAAACTCCTCCAGATGGTCCGTAGACCTGAAGAAGTACCACGCGATTGATGCTTATAAACAGCAAATGCCGTTCTCAAAAGGGAGGCCAGAAATTCAAGTAATAACCACAGAGGGGTCAATTAAGTGTCTACTGCATCCAAGTTACTCATTGGCCGCATTTTAAGTCGGCTGGCTCAACCCTGAGAAAGTAATATACGTGAAGAACAGACAGGATTCCGATCTGATCGATGATGTGTTGAACACATTTCTACTTTGCGGAAGATCTTGGCATGTCGACACTTTTATAGGCAGCCAACGGTCATGATCATTTTCTACCTAAAGGTTACTTTCAGCTCGGTTGCTCGTGGGGTTCTCTGGGACTTTCTTCTTCGAAATGGAATTCCCAGAAAACACATGAATCTTTTGCAGTCACCGTGTGCTTAACTTAAAAACAGAGTGAGGGTTTATGGACAACCCTCTCGGGCGCTCATCACTTCTAGTGGTGTTCGTCAAAGGTATCCGATCTTCCCGATCTATTTTGTCATGGACGACATTCTGAAAGGTGCGTGTGTAAAATTCAGTAGATTTGATGTTGAACTTCTTCCTGCCAGCGGATTGACTAACATCGAGCATACGGACGGCAGTCTTATTTGGCTGCATTATCAAAGATATGCAGACCATTGAGAACATGGTAGATTGTCCGACTGGTTTGTATGGAGTATGTGTTGCACTTTCAAAACACAACGCTGCTTCAAAACTACGGAATTTTTACTCCTATCTTCTTTATTACAGGCAATCCACTTGAAACTGTGGGCGCCTCACTTACTTGGGTAGCACTGTCTCGTCAGCTTGCATCATTTGTGGCGCCGAAATGATGTTCGACTGTCGCTAAAACATATGGTACGTAATGTTTGTGTATGTTTTGTTTTGCCCCATGGTTCAGAAACCTGGTCTGTTCGCAACGAAGGTATAGGCAGGTTTACCACCGGTGGCTGTGCCATTTCACCCACATTAGATGGACTGATCATGTGAGCAACAAGGCCTTTCGCCGGCGCGTATTCCGGAACGTTCTGGATGCACGATCAGTCGGTCGGCTAATCGCGTTGAACAGGCTGGGATGGCTGGATCACGTACTCCGCATGCTAGCTGAGTGTTTACCATACTAGTCCTTACGCACTGAGATCCCTAACAGTTGGGTGAAACCGTTTGGTGGTTGAGCAACAACATGGTCACGAAATATGAAGAGAGATGGCAGTGGTGCAGTTAATGGCATACTTGCATTCATACTATTTTTTGTTTTTCTTCCACTCTAATCTTCTTTGGTTATCACCACTGTTAATAGTCTATAAACTGTACAACAAAGTCACTTCTAAGCTATTCCAAGTCATTGTTGAGGTGAGCGATGGCCCGGTCCACAATACTTTCTGGTCAGGCTCAAGGCTGTTTTGAACACGATGACGATGAGGATGGTGAAGGCATAAATGGGAATCACTATGGGATTCTTAAGCAAAATTAGTGAGAAAGGAGGAAGGCACTCACTTGATTTGACCTTGAGATCTCATCGTTACTCCCACTTATCTTCAAAACCCTAAGTGATTGCTCAGTCATGGCCAAAACTTCTTGAGATTTTTGGCTGAAACAATCGGAAGCTTATAGCTCGGATAAATTTCAAAAGAATCTTCACGAAACATTAGCTGGCCTAATCAACCTAGACGTACTGTAGTGCTAACGTTCAGTCTATCTGCCTGTGGCTTGCGGACCCCTGGAAATACGAATTAGTAGAACCAGGACGATCATATCCACTTAACAGAGGGTCGGCAATCAAGACAAACTAGGTGTTATCATCAGTGTGCTATCCAGTAGCGATCAATCAATGAACTATTTCGATAGACCACTTAGGAAAATATTCAAAATTACCCTGAATCGTACCTTTCAATCAAACCACTTTGATTTACGTTCAGGTATCTTTCGGATTTTACACCCATATGTAATGAGTCGGCACCTTAGTAAAAAGCATCATTTTTCTCCAACAACTCAACACAAACAGGAAGAGATTCTCACAGTTTTACTGGGGGCATCCTAGACTGAGTACCTTGAAGTCAGTTCTAAGTGGATAAATGAATAATTTACATCTATTTGCAACAGCACGTCAATTATCGTCATACATGTATATATATATATGTGTGTGTATATTGCGCACTCGATGTATGAATGATGAAGGAGGGATATTTCAGAAACCATTAAATGTAGACGGTGTATCAGTAGCGTGGGCTTCTAATCGGGTCTCTTCAACGCTGAAGTCAATGTTCAGAAGGAAAAGAACGCTTCATACTTGTTTGCCAAACACAACTTAAATATGCATCATTTCCAATAACCACAATATTCAGAAATGACAAATCCTAAAAGCTTCATGTTTATCATTTTCAATGGGTGTGACTCTTGCTGTTACTGTTTCTGAAGATCCACTATGTGATGCCTCCATGATTGGAAGAACTTGGGATAAACATATGGGTCGAACAAATAAAATCTTGACAGGTTCTCCGCGGAGACGTTAGCCATGGGTGCTCTTTCTGACGTCCAATTTACAAATTGCGTATCGATACAAACTGAACACAATTCAGGCCTGATAACAACCTCTCTAAACAGTCCCTTTCAAAAGGATTGTACGGTTCAATCAGCAACGAATAAACTCGTTCTGGCCAGAACTTCGTCTTCATTCCTCTCAATCGTTAGTCACGCCTGCTATGTAAAGCATCATTGACAGCACATTCGGCTGGACCGTAATAAAAGTCACAACTAGTGTGAGAGCAATAATCAACACGAACATCCCTAAAAAGAGCGGAACGGAAGTTAAAACCTTATGACAACAAATACGCACACTTCTTTGGACTTACAACAAAGCTGAAATTCTATCCTGGTGTTTCTCTTCAACTAGTGCTGACTGAGAGGTCTCCTGGATGGTGGAAACCGCGGACTAATATCGGTAGTCAGTTTGCCTCAATTAGAATCCCTAAATACCAATCTGAAATTTGTGTGTTCCACAAAGTAGGCTGCGCATAAGATACTATGATCACTTCCACAAATTCGTTGCAGCAGAGCTATAAATATTAACAACAACAAGTAGTCACTCGTCATTTCTCCACGTGACTTGCCGATGGTTAAAATCCGCATTTCAGAATATGTAAACCTGACGTAAAGATGTAAAACTACCAAATTATCGAGCGGAGTTAATGAAATGAGCACCAGAAAGTATCTTACGCTAGTTAGACAACTTGAACATCACTAGATTAAGACTCTACCCGACCTCTACAGTAGAGTAGAGTAGGTAAAAATCAGTACCTAAGAAGATTCAGTTATACTGAGGATCCCAAACCTGTTTGGGGACCCTGAACAGGAAACTATAGATGTGACTTTATGAACCAGTTACTGTGTTCCACTTTAGGAATACTGAACAGCCTAGGCTCTGCCACAACCATTGTTGCTGAACTTTCAGACGTCTGCAAACAATTGTGTTACTTACAAAACCACTATGAGAACCGTCCAAACCCTCTTCGCGTGCATACAAGGGTTGGACCGCAGGCTCTTGTAGCTCCCATGAACTCCAGACTATGAGTGAATGTGGATTTTAGCGTTCACTTTTAAGAGGGGTTTGCGGAAGAACTTGTTCTGAATAAACGTTCAGAATAGTGTGTGAGCGAGATTCAGGTAACCAACTAAAGATAGGCAAACTTGCCTCTTCAGCCAACTTTCCGCTCACATCCCGAAGTTGGATAGTTCACCTAGTGATGGCCACCTTGTTGTGGTCACAGCTGACGACTACCGAATGTAATCGTTATAACTATCTATGTGTCATACCCTCTCTTGGCTTCGGAGGAAATAGCAATCGTTAAAACCCATGGTAGTTTTCCACGTACTTTGCTAATGTGCTGCACGAATCCCAAGTGATTATTTTTTTATTTCAACGTACGCACACAATGCTGGTCTGAAAACTCACCTGACATAGTCGACAGTTTATCCAGCGCTCCTCTGCTCTGTCTATCCGCGTTTTGCAATCTGAACTGTAAACGGGTGTGTACATCGTCCGTCGGACGGTGCTGTTCTTGTGTGGCCGCACGAGAAAATAGTGGTGAGGCCGGAATAAGAGTGTAGTCCGGTTCGACTGGACGTATGAATTGAGGGAGAAAAGGTAGCGTAAAAGTGTGTGTGAAGGATCACTCGAACGCAACCTCACAAATTAGAAATCGACTAAGTGGTCGATCACTTTATTTAACAGCAACGGAAAGAGAACTTTTTGCCAGATTAATTAGAAATCCTGGTCACTTGTTACTTGACCCAACAGAGCAAACTTTTGTTAAGGAACCGGCGCTATCAACACGTACTTGTGCACTCAGAAAGGCTCTGCTCAGACCTCGCGATTAATATGGTTCAACACCTAGTCTAGGACTGTACAAGCTTTCGTGACTCTAATAGCACCATAACTGCTAGCTACTTAAGTCAAAGCGTTGTTTCGGTGACGTTTGACCTTGTAATTCGAATAAAAACTTTTTCTTTCGCTCCTTTTAGAAACAGTATTTCATATACATGCTGTGTAGTTAACTTACTGATGCGTAATAAGAAGCTGTTTTAGTTCGTTTCACTGAGATCTTGCTGAGTACTCGTGAAGCTTTCGATCATATTTGGGGTTTGTGGTTGAGCCTAAACGGCTGTGAAAATCTACGGTCCCATAAGGGTTCGCAATAGTTCAGAAAACAAATTACGCAGCAGCAAAGTCAACAACAGCATTTAACAACCTGTTAACTAACGGATAAAACTTGCAAACGTTTCTCAGGCTACAGTCTTACACTTTGCCCCATTTCGGGTGTCCGTGACAGCTTTCTGAAGGTAGGCTATCTCTAGCACTTGTGGCGTGAATAATTGTCTTAGCTAGATGACATAAATCTTGAATTCCCAAATCTTCCTTTTTACCTCATTTAAGTGGTTTCGAACCGACTCCTCAGGTCTGATCAGTTCCGCAACGTATGTGTAAGATTTACTGTTGTTTGTACACCAGAAAGGCAAATCTTCTATCCCAGATCTTTCCTTGTTGTCTGTCCCTACTTTACAATATTTTGTTCCCTATCAATGAATCGCCCCCTTTTGACATCAAATTATCCCATTGATTGTTTATTCACCACATATACCCTCAAAACCTTAAGTAGAGAGCGTAATGACCACGGCTAGGAAAATCACGTTGTTGCCTAGACTGCCGGCTGTGAATTCGCATCTTCAATCCGAACACATATAGGGCCGATATTTTTTCTTCAAAAACATTGAAAGATCTAGAAATAAAGTGAATGGCAAAAATTAACCAAGTAGGTCGACGTATTCATTTTGATCAGACCTACCATACGGTCCTATTACAGTTACAACTTCAAAATTTAATGATGATTTCACTCCGTCTTCATGTGCTCAAGCTAATGCCGAGTCGTTCTTTCACTAGGATACATTTTTCTGGTTAGACACCAGGATACGAGAATCGTGGTGATCTGTATGCTGTATGTCAACAGCAGTGAAACCTATCCACCAACCTTGGTTGCCCCGCATACAAATTGAGTCCTGACGGCTTCAGTATTGTCGGTTTGACGATAGATCCAATCAATACAGTGGTCCCTTGGCGCAGCCAGATCGTTATACTGGTAGTGGTGTTTGCATTGAAATTTCCCAGTCCGTGGTCTGATCTTCGTGCTTTCTAGCAACTTCTGCCTTCTAGCAATTTGCAAAAACCCACTCTGCATGCCTATGTAACACTCGAGCGGTGTCAGCTAGTTCGTGGCCGTTGGCCGACTATCTACTCTTAGACACTGAGAGCTAACCTTGACGTTAACTTGAAGTGACGGAGAAGTGAAGACCGAGATTACCATCCTAATGTTATAAAGACCCGCGTTCGCAAATACCGAGTAAGGTGATCTGTATATTCTGAAACAGTAACACCAGCGGACCTGAGCTGCAGTTCTATCAGGAGTAGATGTCTTGGCCATATGTTGCATCACTGAATTTGCCCCAGTCACTCCTTTCCTGAAACTCTGATACTCTCTGGTAGAGGGTTGAATCTGTGTGGTCACACAGCACCATGTGCATGTTCAGCAAAGCAGATACCAGTCACTAGTGCTTTGTTTCCTTCAAGTCAAAGAACTAAGCATCAATGAATGACTGTACTGGCTGTAGAATGACTCAGTAAGAAGTAACGTCCAGTGCACCGACTGTTCCGGTTACAGACAACAAGTATCAGCAGAAACTTCTCGACCGATTTTCAGACAGCATTGGCAGATCAGTCTATCAGGAGTTGAGTCCACTAAACATTCATTCTTTTCATCCAGTTAAGGAACACGGAAAGCTAACATGTTGTGATGTTTGAAGACTCCATCTGCATTTGTTCAGTAGGATGCATAAACCAATCATACACTTACGCCTTAAAACATATCGATACCTGATCCATCATGAACAGTCTACATTAAAAATTGTGCACTTTGATTTGTAGCCATGATTGGAAGCGTTTTCTTTTAGAAATAACACGCTAAAACAATCGAACGTGAGTGGAATACATACAGTGAAGAAAGCCCCGAAGAAAAGCTCACGTTTTTAGATGTGATATAATGGGAAAAGGAATAACTTGAGTTTCTGGTGGTTGGGAATAGTGGGGTTGTTGTTTGTAGCTCGAGGCTACACATGAGATAAGCAAACAGGAGCGCTGGAAAATGCAGCCGAAAGATGCAACCACTGCTCAATTCTACGGACTACCAAAAATACACAAAGATGGTGTCCCACTACGGCCAATTGTATCTCTACCGGGCACACCGACTTACAATTTGGCCAAAGACCTATTCAAACGGCTACGATATCTCATCAACGGATCAGAACATTCCATCAGCAATGCTGTAGAATTTTTGAACAAACTAAAACATGTGAGGATAAAAGAAGACGAAGCAATGATTTCGTTTGATGTCACAGCACTCTTCACGTCCATTGACCTCACCCTAGCCAAAGAGACACTGCGAAAGCTGTTAGAAGAAAATCCCCGACCGAATGAATCATTGAAACCGGAGAGCATATGCAACCTCATAGAGCTATGTTTGTCGACGTACTTCAAATTCGATGGTCAAATCTACGAACAACTTAAAGGAACTCCTATGGGTTCGCCCATATCCGGATTTATCGCAGAGGCGGTCATGCAGAGATTAGAGAATATCGCGCTACCAACGATCAAACCGAAACTCTGGGTACGATATGTTGACGATACATTCGTAATCCTTAAACGCTCAATGATTGAAGACACGTACAGACTGCTAAACAACATTTTCAACGATATTAAATTTACGATGGAGATGGAAACCAACAACCAACTACCGTTCCTAGATGTGCTAATCAACCGCAAACCTGATGGAACACTGGAGACCTCAGTTTATCGGAAAGAAACACACACGGACCAACTCCTTAGTTTTCACAGCAACCACCCAGTCTGCCATAAAAGAAGCTGCATCCGAACCCTGTTCAAACGAGCTGAAACACACTGCAGCACCGCAGAGCTCCGAAAAAAGGAAGAAAACTACCTATACCGAGTATTTCTTTGCAACGGATACCCACGAAATTTCATCAGACGGAGTCTATTACAAAAAAACAGAGAGTCGAACACTGCTCAGCCACCAGCAAAACGAATTGCACTACCTTACATCAAAACCGTATCAGAAATGACCGCAAGACTACTGAGAACACACGGCATCACCCTAGCGCACAAGCCAACAGCAACATTACGAAGGATACTATCAAAACCAAAAGAACAATCCAAACCCGCCGACAGAAGTAACGTCATTTACAAAATCCAATGCAATGACTGTAGACAACACTACGTCGGCCAAACCGGACGGAAATTATCAACACGATTACATGAACACGAACTCGCCATCAAGAGGCACGATCAGTTTTCCCTGATCTCCGCCCACGAGGACGAAACTGGACACGCTTTCAACTTGAACACCGCAGAAATCCTTACTCAAGCAAATACCAAACATGCAAGAGAGTTTCTCGAAGCTTGGTACTCATCAACCGGTTCAATAAACAAACACATCGAACTAGACAAAATCTATGAACCAATGCGAATCAAGGATTTGAGGAGACGTAAACGTCATCAAGCCCAAACGACAGAGAGCAGCCAATCAGACTCCGGCCCAAGGACTCCAGGGAACAACCAATCGGACATCAGGTCAAAGCTAAATTGCGACAAAATCAACCAATAGTGGGTCAGGCCAAACACGACAGAAACCGACCAACCAGAATTCAGACCAGTAGGTCAACCCACTCTGCTGTATAAGAGCAGGCATCGATCCAACTTCACCAAACGCCAAATTCAAAATTATACGCCGAACACTCACGCACTGATGATGTCACCTCGCTTGGAGATGAAACGTTTGCAACCTAAATACCAAGCTCGGCGAACATATCAATACCAGAATAACTTGAGTTTATTTCGTTTGTGATGGAAGCACCAGGGAACTTCAATCATTTACTCATTAATAACTTTGGGTTCTTCATGCTATTTTCGCGTCGCAAGTATGAAGTCACCGTTCGTGAAAATCGTTAATGATTTACAAAGAGTTGTCCAGAAAAACCGTTAATGGAAATTTAGAAAAACTGACTGCCAACGTATGCACGAAAGATGATGAATTTAGGAGAGTGCATTAGATTGAAAGATATGTCAATCATGGTCTATGTTAATCCACAAAGAATGACTTTTCGAACAGTCCATGTGACTTGTTTTTTGAAGAATTAAAAAAAATGAACTAGTGCAAGCTGGTAATCTAGATAAAAAAAAGACTGACATAGAATGGATTATAAAAGTTGAATAAACGACCTCTTCGTAAGTAGAGTGACACAAATCTATGACCATGAAAGATAAGACCAGTAGACTGAGGTTTGTTCCAAAAGTGCCAAAAACTATTCGACTTGCATACTGCTGAGATTTTATGAGAGTTGGGAAAGAGTGCTCGCCCATATTTAAAAAGCATTTTACATGACGACAAATTGAGTTGTAACACTGAGACCAAAAATTACAAGCTTCAGCAAGATGAAGTGTAAACCTAACCACGCCAGGGATGTAAAAACTTGCTTAATCTGCAAGTGAGTTCACAAAATACTAAGTGCTTCACTTTAAGTTTACTCTATTTTTGGATATATAAGTATACACAGTGTGGCCCAGACGATGACACGTATATGCATCCTACAGTGGCTGACGTCTAAGTGCCCACCTGATATTATGCAAGGGCTTCAGGCTAACGACATACTGGTAATCGGGATTGCTGACTAACTATGCTGGAGCCATTTGTCGGTTAGTTTGTCCAATTCACATCCTGTAACCTCAAGGCAAATAAAATCAATTCATGGGTGTGTGACAAACCTTCCTGCGTAATAACTTTTCAACGGCCTTAGGGAAACTGATAGCCTAATCGGTTTTCTGAGAAGATGCTAGCGAGTACTCGGTGTTGTCTGCGCACTCACGTGTGCGCTGACAAACCATATCGTGAGTTGCCTGTCAACTAGAAGATCTGTCACCATGACATGGCTATCAATCCCCAAGTAATGAGCTACTACATCCATATGGCCGTTTGTTTAACTAGTTGGTTTGCCTATGTGGTAACCTGAGCTGCGTGAGTAGAAGCACCAACACCATGCAACATAATTCTCTCTACTCGTGCTGATTAGGATCGATAAGTGTGTACACCAGAGCGTAGGAAAGTGCAAACGGACATCAGGTAACAGCACCTTAGGGATAGCTACTAACTGTAAGTGTTATCCGTTTGTCATGCTTTCTGTTGCTACGGTACCCACTGCGACCTTCTTTGTCAGTGATTGTTGCCTATGTTCAAGTGCCATACGCAATGATGAAAGTAAACCTGGGTTATTTGGGAAGCAAAAAAACTTTAAGGATTTATCCACAAGGCCTCTGTGTCTAAACTCAGTTAATCAGTAGATAGAGTGAGAATAAGGCAACGTTACCAGCAAGCTGTAATGCTCAAAGTTTCAACTACCTCAGGTGGTTTGACTTCATTCGTTCAGTATTAAGGATTCTACAGCTTTCAAACAAGCAATCCAGTTAAAAATCGGATTAGGGTGGCAGTCGTTTGTAATGTGGCTGCTCCGTTTGTGATATAAACATACAACGAGGACAAATAAACTGCCAGAGTATTCATCCGTCTTCGTTTCCGTGTCTGATATGACCTTTACAAGGCGGTCAACGCGGGAGTGGCACGTGTGACAGTGTGTTCTAACGCATGTTTTGGCGTGAATGTCCACCATTACCTCGTTCCACATTAACAGGCGGTTCCACAGTTCACGCACAAAAGTTTCCAGCGGTAAGTTGCATAAACAACTGTTTGTTACCAAACCTAGTTTCATGCTGACTGACCGCTATAGGACGTCCTGTACACCGTTACGAAGTGATGGAATGCCAACTGTCCAATGTGTTAGCCTGGTTGAGGGACACCAACTGACGATCGATTCCGGCCACGACTTGTGCCGTTCAGCTCAGTGTGCACACTCGCACAACCACATGAATGCACGCACACGCACACATCGATGGGAAGGATTGAGTTAGAGTTTAAAGCACCAAGTGTGAGACAAGCGCTACAGCGTTTGTGAGTTAACCAAACTGATGCCAGATAAAGTCAGCTGTGAACTTCTTTCTTTATTGTTGATAAGCAAAGCTAGATACTGGCAAAACAATTACGAAACACAACACTTAGGCGATGCAATGAATTTGTGGTTTCGTTTTTACTTTGATCGCTGCTGTTATTTTTGTCTACACCAGCCTAATTGGTTGGATGAATGCGCTAGCGATTGATCTTTACCTAAGTTGTTTACATCTGATGTCTAAATGTTTTCCCGTACTTTTGAGCATTCCCGACCCTTCTTGTGTGCTAGAGTGATTTCCATTCCGAGTTGCTTTACGAAAACAGGAGTATGGTTCTGCTAATTTGATTTACATCTTTAGATTGAGCCGACGTTTTACCCCAGCTGGTGGAAAAGGACAGAAAATCCGACAGACATTAGATCGCCTAACGATAAAAAAATATCTGAATATGTTATGTGCTTTGTGCTGTCCACGTATAAACTGCCTCATCATGACCGACAGAGATTTGTGTCTACACCCTTCTTGATGGTGATATTTTTGATGCAGTCGAACACTTTGTTTACTTTGGGAATTTGGGAATGATGATTCTTATTTATCACTAAAACCCGGTTGACGTTTGTTAGCCTATGGCATCATTGGAATCTATGTGACATCCGGTGAAGGTCAGTATGTATGACTCGACTGTGCGCACCGTTATTGTCCTACGATTAAGAAACCTGTTCTCCCCGCATCGTTATTGTTTACCGGATAACCGTTTTTGGCAAAGGTTGTCTGCACAGCATTGGCCGTGCGTAACAGCAACAATACGTGTGTTATGATAAAACCCACTGACGGGCACTGGAAACCGTCCTTCGCGGAAAGTAGTATCAATAACTCGGTTAAGGTAACTTGCACACGTGTACTTGTCCAAAGATGACCACAAAGTGGCTTGTTTGTGTCTGTTGAGAGTGGCTGATATAAATGGCGAGGTGATCAGCGCAAATCTTGATTGGGCGTTAGTAAGAAATCACCATATGGTTTCACCATTGTTGGCAATTTCCGGGTAAGTTACAAGGGTTGTGATAACCGTAATGCATACGTTGGTGAATATCGCTGGGAAACATATTTTAATGCGAAGACTGGAGCAAATACTGTCGTGGCCTTCAATAACGAAAACCTCAAACATTTTTTTCCAAAAACAAATTAAAACTAACCACACAAACTAACAGACAAGCTTGGCTTAACGTCTAAACCTTATAATCTAATATTGTCTTCCGTGAAGCCAGCGGCTCAACGGTCCGCATGGATGTTCCATGAGAACGTAAACTGAAGTTCTGGTCTCCATCGTGAGGAAAGCACTACTGACGAAGTTCAACAATAGTGGTGAGCCAGTCAAGAGTGCTGAGATTAAATGGCTGTGGTGTTCTCGCTGTTTACTGGTGAATTGTACGAAGCAAAAATCGTATGCAGTACAGACAAGTGAGAGGACTGTTTCTTGTCTTGGCATGCTTTTCGATTTTTCATTATTTCCTTTTTATTTGCTGTTTTGAGGTAGTACGTGTCCCGTTCGCAGACATTTTTTTCTCTCGCGTACATCTAAAGTGTTCACCGTCTATGACAAATACCTATAGAAGCATAGAAATGTCTATCCAAAGAATGAGCTCTCCAAGAGGGATACCTATTTTTGCCCACATTCCAACTGTAGGCAAATGCTCCTCGTGTGGTGAGCCAGGGAGAGGATAGCTAACGTGCTACGAAGTGCACTATTTCCACATTATTTCGCTCCACATTAAGGTCATTATGTGCTTGCCGATTCACAACCCTTCAAACCATATCTGGGTTCCTTAGCCTCAAGCAGCTAATCAATATTTCCTTTCAGTATGAGGTGCAATATCGTGCCTGTTAACTGAGGTGTCTGGCTGACCTGCAGAATCCCAAACTCTGAAGCTACTCTTCCATTATCATGAAGCATTGCACTTTTATTCCGCTTCCCTTCTACGCGAGATATGAGGACCTAACTGATGTCAAACAACAAATAAGCAGACATGCCGGACTTTTCGTACTCGTGGGATCGGTTTTTTTTATGACAGAAATACTCTAATTACGTGAATGCTGGATATCCCAAAATTAGTTCACCTCTAGTCTGGTCAAGTCGTTGTTATGACATAGACACCACATTTGACTCAACACATCCTAACTATTGGGAGATTTAGGACATTCGGAAAGAAAGCTGGCAAACAGATCGCAACAAGCAAATTTATTTAAACTTGACAATGCCAAGTCCAACAGAAATAGAGTGTGTCCACAGATATATCACTCACGATACGTTTGAAAAGTCTCTGTTTGTATTTCAAATTCTTAAACATTCTGCTAACGTCGTTTAAGCGAAGTAATAGAAATCTCTTCAATCGGACGGGTACTAACCTTCGAAGGTGAAATGCACTTTCTACCTGAAGACCGGATGAGCCTGATTTTCACCTCCGGTGACAGTAGTATTCTTCTATTTGGGGGTGGGATAGTTCATTATATTTATCCCATCTCTCTGGTATGTTACCGTTGTGGAGATATTTGAGGAAATGAATTAGTTTCATCACAGTCTAATTCATTTTACTTGATACCGTTTGTCTGTTTTCAAAAACAGTAGATCGCTCTCTAGTGTTTTAATAACTTTTTCTGCCGTAGAGCGATAACGTAAGATGTTCTTTTGTTAGAATAGGAAAAACCGTTTTCAATATGCTGTGATATTGTTATGCCTAAGGTACTGTGCACGTGCCTAACCCTCTTTTCGTCTCATTGAGCCAGATATCGGTGTATATTTTCAGTGTGATTCAGGAAACCGTTGATACACCAGATTGTTTAATCATTACATAAATAACAGTGCCAAGGTACGTTCTTTAGTCCCTCTTGAAACTTTCTTTCGCCTCGAGGCACCTATAGATTGTGCCTTACTGAATTCCAGGAAGTCAGCTACCTACTGCCCAGATTTCGTATTCGTGTCCACAAGAAAACGGCCTCCTCCCACGCCAATGTCGAGAACGTTCGTTTAGTTCTGGTCAACAGAACTTATTTATAAACATTTACAGAGTGCAGTTTGGTCGGGTCCAACCTCTCTATGAGGCATGAAATCCGTGATCCATCTCCGTATGGTATCGACGATGCCCCGACCACAAATGAACGCTCGATCGCTAAACAGTACATAATTTTCCAAGCACTTTCCACCTTCTTGTTGCTCAGGACAGGTGGAAAGGGCGATGGCCACACTTATTTGCTTTATCTTTTACCCATCTGAGATTTGGGCTAGTTTACGCTCGAATCCAGACAATGCTAAACAGCCCAGCACATGCGGACTAACCCTCAGAGTGAGGCCCACTCTTTGTACACACATATCTCAAGTTTTTCAAAACTAGTTGAGGTATTTCGAAACTTGAAAGACATTAGAGAACTTGACAGAAACGGTTGTGATTGTGATTATTGTAGGTCTGTGTATTAAAAATGTGGTCGTTGTAGAGGTCAGAAGAATGATCTTTGAATATCTTATGTTTTCTGCAGAATTTGCAAATATTCTTGAAAATATATTGTCGTAGAATAGAGGCCCCCATGTAGAGGACTAGCTGTAGTTATCAAAATTTCAAGTATATTCACATTTCAATTGAACACAGCTGATGTTTTGCCGCTGACCTTCACGTTACAGCCTAATGGTCACGCACAAATCTAACCCAATCTGTTAGATTCGAGCCACTAAAAATAATCTGTGTAATCGAGGATTTTCTGTCATTCGTAATGAAACTCCGTCAGCCAGTTCGGCCAAATCGAACCTCTTGTATACCAACCTCTGCGTCTAATTGAGCAAATCAGAGTGGACTTGTCCTTCACTGCCGTACCCTAACAAAAGTTTTAATGGAAAATTTGGCTTTATCATATTTGGATTGGGAACTTAAAGAACGACCGCCCGAACTCATGAATACTGTCTGACCAATCCGCGAAATACGATTGTCAATTGAACGGAAAATCCGCAGTAGTTCAGTAAACAAAGAACCGATCTCACTCATACGGGAGATATGCGTATGCTCCCAGCGGTCGATAACAGATCTACGTCAGTTCGGCTAATTGCTGTAAAGGTCAAAGAGAGACCATTAAACTGTTCATTGTTCGGCACGACTGCTGACTACCGGGAGAAACCACAAGGTACCAGTCGATGACGGTGACGTGTTATCAAACTTTTAGACGCTGTGTTGAGCAAGGTTTGGAACTGATGCGTGCTAAGTTTGAACCGTGCTATGACCCACAGAGTTGACTGGGAAGGCACGAGGAAGACACTGGGTCACAGTCGACATCCGTCTTATATTCTTCACAATCTTCCGCCGTTTCTGTGTTGTCTTACTTTTTGTTTTTGTATCTGTTTGTTTATTTGGCATTTCGTGGTCTACTGACAAAATCCCCAGTATACTTACCGATGGACACGTCTCAATGCTAAAGATGAGTTTGTGTATATGTATGCGTGCGTGCATTTTTCCTTTTATCGGCTGAGGTGTTCACAGAAATGTCGTATACGGCCTACCGTGATAATGTGAGGTCCTTGCCGCTTCAGATTTTTGGTTCGTTGAGTCACGGTGATGACCATGCTGTTGTTCTGCAACCAAGCATGATTATTATACCAAATGCCCATGTGAATTCGCGTTGAGCGTGACCGTGAATGAGCAGAATGTTTCTAAGTGATCAGTTATTTAAGAAAAACCTGCAACAAACTGTCAACGACGAAATGATGAGTGCAGTACGTCTAACTAAGCTGGATAATGTACAACTCATTCGTGTCAGCGAAAATAACTCCCTGCAGTTTGCTAAACCACCCACTATTCTTTGAGTAACCTGCGTCACAATGGCTTGTTACCTCTTATTATTTACAGCTTTTGATGGTCATCTGGTTTACCAGTTTCGGCTGGAGGAACCTCAAAATCCCTCACCATCGCTTCTCACGATCATATCCCTCTGAGATTATATAGAATACGGGATATGGAAGTGGAACCATATATGGGGGAACGTAAGCCATTTGTAATGACGTCTACAAGATTCCCTTTGGTCTTGGTCATTGAAGCAATTTAAGCTGTGAATAAATGTCGCTAACTAGGTGCACACCAGACATTTTCATTGTACCATTTATCCTATCTGTATCATTGTCTCTGTGTCTACGCTGTTGACTGGACTATAAAGTCACTGGTTTTCGCACGAATATGTATCCGACTATGGAGTTGGCTGGTTGCAGTTTTTGTTACTGACCGCACTTATACCAGTCAATAATGAGCAGTCCTCCTACATTATTCAGTGTTCGTTGCATGGGTGACCAGTGTGAATCACGACCTACGTAACTGAGAGGCCTTAGAATGCTGACTTAAAACAGATTCGAACGACACAACTCTGACTAACCGTACTAATGAAAACTGCCTGGTAAGTTATCTCATCGGTTAATAAAAAGTACCAGCCAGCTACTCAAGTTCAATAAAAGTGTATTCTGTTTGCCCTTGTATAATGGTTGCTTAATTGTAAAATTCTACTTAACCAATTATGTGCACATTCATGTTCCATTCGAACATCTGTTAATCACAATGTGACGAGTCCACATTTTGCTCACCTAGAGAGTTAGCTCAATCATATTTGAAGATAAGTTTCGCCCACAACAGAAGAAAGTAGACCCACATAGTATTCTGATTATGGTATAAAAGTGTCTACAGAAATCTTGTTACGTGAATGTCTTCGTTGGTTTGGGTCTCCCTCTTATTTACATTTACTGCGGTCGTCACTCGTGTGCACTCACCTCAACTTTTGATAGGAGAGGTCTACAGCTTGGTGCACAGCTATATACTGTACACTGTCTCTTCGTGTGACTGCTGCATGTCAGTGGTACTGCTGACTGCTTTAAGCCACATATATATGCATGCGCATGATCACCCCCAGACCACTGCAATGAACATACTCCCCACAGCGAAATTTTGTCAATAAAGAGACGTGTCCAAACGCGATTAAGAGAAATACAAAGTCCCATAACAAAACTGTCATTCATAGCGCCTCCACTGATATTTTGTGAAATGACTGTCTTCAGCAATTTGAAAATAATTCAGCTGAACTGAACGTTTAAACCGAGTGTATGGGCTCACACCTTTCAGCTATTTTGCCTTGTCACGAACACCTCTAGGTCGAGTACTACTCTATCGTTGGGGCACATGACCTGTAAAAGCACATGTTCTTTAGTTCAGCATCCTGTGCCGTCAACTAATTCATTCTTGTTAGCACAAATAATGTCAGTACCACCTAGTCACAAGAAGACACTCTTCACGTGAGTTTCATGTCCGATTGTTGGTCTCAGCAGACAGTCTGCCGTAATTGAAATAACTGCCCAAGCGAGTAGTCATCAGGATAACCGCAAATATGCGATAAATTTCCCAGTTTACAGCATGGCTTTCGCCTTCAATTATTGACAACATGGATTTACGTGTCTTCGTTTTTAAAGGGACTAAGCAGGTAGAATCAAGCAAAGTGGCGACTCCTGTGAGAATGTTTGCTAACGATTGGCTGAAGGTGGCGAGCTTTTCTACTCACAAAACCAGGGCTGACCTCATTTTTTCATCATCCAATCTTGGATCTCTTTCAATAATTCCTTGCTGGCCTTTTGGTTTGAAATTATGATAGGTTTATCTGGCTTTCACAGAAGGTCTGTAAGATTATTCAACCCCTAGCCTGAATAACACAAGTGTTTGAGTTGGCCACACAAGTAACATAATGTACCTCAGTCTGATACGTGATCGGTTGACCTAGTCGCATGTGACTAAACGCACGTTGCGTGCCCATCGATCAGTTCGCACACACTCGCACACGGCAATCAGCGAATTTTACGTGTACGCGCTGGCAAACGCTGACAGAGACTGGAGGTTGTTTGTGGCTTACCGAGCCAGATTAAGATGAAGTAAGGCGTGTAGATGGTATGGGGAATGTCGTTGTAGATAACACACATCTTATCTGTGGACAAGACGATCACATCGTACCTCGTACACTTCACTCATCCAAAGATACACGTAGTTGTCTTCACAGTGCTATATTCCTTTTGCTTTAAAACAAACAACATCCCATCGCGCTCTCTTCAGCCTTTCAGTTGGAGCTTTTTTTCCATATGTTTACATTCTCTTCCTCCTCGTTTCATTATCTCAAAGCCTTACGTTTGATTCGCTGTGTCTAGTTGAGCCAATGTCTGGCCGAATGATTGTTGTCTTGATGTTTTCCCCGTACGCTTTCCGTAAATTCGTGTAACAAAACCGAACAGAAAAACCGAGCTGTTTCCTTATAGATGTCGTACACGTAACAACATTGGTCTGTCTTGAGGTGACCAACATACCTTTTTCAACCCCAGTATTGCTACTACATCATTTGGTGAATTATCATTCGGATACCCATAAATCGTGATTTCGATTCCAAGGCATGCTTGCTGCTGACGAGATCCGATCGAGCCAAAAAAGCCATCTTCCACCTATCTGATGGTGACTACAACCACCGGCTTACAACTGAGTGAGTCCGCACCAAATGTAATAACGTACAGTAACTTATACAGTCAACAGAACCTTAATGTGGACAGCTTTTTTGATCAACCTTTGGTAACTTATTGCGAATATCATGACTAAGATAGATACCGTTTCAACACGTCTTTCATTAAACTTGGGTCTAAGTATGAACAACAAGCAACGACGATGGTCGATTTTTCGTCGTTACTAACTCATCCTGGCAGCTCGAGGTAAACCAAGCCTATATGGATTAATGGAAATGTAACCGCCTAAGACAGACTGTCCATCAATTGGTTACTTATAGTATACAACATGTTGGCCGACTTCGAAATGCAAATTATGTGCAACACAGACAGACTTGTGAGGACTGACCTCTCTGTTAACAAATAGTCAACGTCCCATTGTGTGTTTCTAAAGGTCAATTAGTCTCCACATTACCACAAATGTGAGGAGACATTTCCCTGAGGAAAAGTCACCCTTTCCGTACCAAATTTGAACAGGGGACTCAGAAGAGGCTTCTGCACACTATATTTCTCGTGTGCCCTTCGTTTAATCTCATTAGATGTACACTGTAGTCTGCGGGTTTGTGTGGTAAAGTTCAGTGGACGTTGTGAAGTCAAACGACGAATCTAAGTGGAAGCAAAAGATTTGTTCATCAGTGGCCGATTGCCCGAGTATCTAATGCCAATTGGTGTACGTGTGTGTGTGTAGTTCCCGACCTTTTATATCACCCTGGCATGGTGGTCAGGCTTGCGCGACTAGGACTTCAGTCCTTGCACGTTCAACCATGTCGGGTTGACCAAAGGGGAGCAGCCAGACAAAAGGCAGTTATGCTTGTAGGCGATAGTGCCAGTGTGTTGTGTTTTGGTTCGGCCAGAGGTTTGTACTTGTCTGGTCTGGTCTTGCGTGTGACTTGCTTGTCTCTGCAACAGTGTTGGTCTTTTGTGAGTGCGTTAGCTTCATGGTAGTGTGACTCTCAAGCCTGTGCGTAGCTACCATAATTTGGTTGTTGGTGTTGATAGGCCTTGTTGCGTCTATTTGTGTGCGCGCTTGTGTGCTAGCGCGCCGTATGCAAAGGAACCAACAGTGCCAGGTATGGGTGACATGACTGTAAGGCGTTGCAATGTGTGCGGTCGCGAGTTCGCTGGCCGTTTGGGACCAGTAGGCCATCAAAGCATTCACAGTGCGCTGTTGACGAAAAGACGAGTACGTTAGACTCAGGTAGGCCGTGTCAGTAGATCTATTCTATTTCTGTTATTGATTATATCGGTCAAGAACATGGTCGTATGACAACTAATCCGCTCCTCTTTTCAGAAACTTGCGTGTCTTCGGTCTTCTACCCAATTTTTCCTCAGTTTTGTTGGTGTATTATATGGTGAATGGTTTCTGTGTTCCTTTCGAACTCTAATCTGAATTTTGTTTTTCATTATTGTATTCTCTAGAATGCAGTAACATACACCCCTACACTGAAATGCTTCTTGTACTATCTTCTTCTCAGTTTAGATCTTGTCATTGCAGTCTTTTTATCTGTTTATTCTCCCAGAGAATAGGGATCCCTTTTCGCATTATTCAATTAATTGGCTAACTAGCATTGGCCGGTTGGACACAAAGGCCTTACTCACGACCCTACCAGTCTCATTCCTTCGGGTTCACACTGGATATGTAGTGTATCGGTGGAACCACAAGTGGTGAAGTGCAAGCCGCTTGTGATGAGTGTTATTCTCAGGCGTCTTTTGGCTTCGGACACTGTGATAGGCCATTCCTAACAGATGCCACCAACCGTCTGTGCGTGGTTACTAGTTTCGTCGTTTAGCCCCACAACGTCCATTGAACTTCGCCATATAAACCCACAGACTGTAGTATGTACCTGAGGAAATACAACTATATGTGTTCGAAAGTTACACTGTGCAAAACTGTTTTTGACTTCTCTCCACACTACACTCAAAGCGAGTTATACTGCTCCGAACTTCAACAAGGGCCATTCTCTCTCAGTCGGCCAAGCTTTCACAAACGTCGTCAGCTTGCAAATCGTAAACCTGTACCGGAGTGGAAAGCGCCGCTTGTTAGTTCATACTCCAGAGAGAAGAGTGCTACAGGGTAGGCGATATCGATCACTGTTCATTCACCGGCCGTTCCATCGACCGTGCGGACAACCACTCTCCTGCCTATGTTGTTCGCTCACAAGAAAGTGTCGCCACGACCACTGTGTGACTGGCTTTGTTATTTATTGATGATATGGTTACTTGTCTGTGCTGCGTTTCACCGTGTGGCATACCCTACGGAGCTAGATGCTGACAACATACAGATAGATGAACAACATCGATTCCTTTCAGTTGTGTATGTGATTGTAAACAGGGACGTGTATTGTCAAGGATAATATCATTGCAGCCGGAATTAAAGGCACACACATCGAAGATTGTTTGCTCTGTGATGCCCACAACCGCACCTACAGGATCGTCCTTGCTTAGGCCGAAGGTTTCAGGGAAACAGATGTAATATGCAGGGTGCCAGTTAAAAAAGATAGAACGGAACTATACATTTGACTCTTGCCCGAAGGTATCCGATCAGTCGCCCGTTTATTCACTAATCGTAGATTGTAAATATACCTCATTAACATTTTTACTAACAGGAACAACTAGGTGCTTCCGTGCAACAGACAAAACTCTAGTCCAGGTTTCTTAAAAAGCTACGATGTTTCACACTTAAACTGATAGGTGTGACCGTGCTGATAAACCGTCGGAAAAAAGGAGAGGACATAGTAAGGTCTAGCTTGATGTACCAGCGTGTCTAACTATATTTAGGTAGGCTGGCAGAAACAATCAATCAAAAAATGACATCACATAGAGCATTCTATTCAGAGAACCATAATCACAAGTAAAGTTTAGACTACCAATACGATTCCAGTGCCCTTGTCTAATAAGGCAGAAGTCATTCAATCATTTACCATTCAACGAAGTAGAGGTTATCTAATACTATACAGTAGTCCAAAATGCTCATTCAGTTACCAGAGGTAACTCACTACACTCTTCCTCAGTATCCGTTACCGGATGGTCTCCCATCACGTCAGGTTGTTCCAGCAAATGACGCGTCCCCGGCGCTCCTGGTACCATGGGCTTATGTAAATCAGCATCAGTAAGTGCAGGTTCCATCAGCTCTTCGTCCTCCAGCTCCCACGACTCCACGCATGTTGTTACCTGACGAAGCACCTCGAAAATGTTCAGATAGTGCTGGCGACGTGCTACATGGGCGGGTGTCCAGTTGTACTGTTATTTGGGATATCACATGGGAAAGAATGACAGTAAGTACACGTGTATATACGCCTTCAGGTATCGTGCCAATAGCTCGACTACTGCTGACGTGGTACGCCTCTAGGTAATGTCACAAGTAAATCCACCCTGGAATTAGATGTAGGCTGACCTACTTGCGAACTGTATGATATGCAAGGTTGTACGCATGCATTTTGCAACACCAGAGTTTTGATGTAGTGATCCGTAACATTGATACTTTCAACATGCAAACAAGGGATGCAATGCGGCTAGGGAAGCTTAAGTGTCCACACGAACTTCTACTGAGCGCAGAGGTCACCGTTGCGCAATCAGGTGCTAATGGCTCCGGCAACGGTCAACGGTAGGAATCTCAATGCAACGCCTTAATGAATACATCGCTGGTGTTTAGTTCAACCCTGAAACATACTGTCCATGGATGAATAAGTCAAGCGTTTGTGACGGGGTGACCATCAAGGAAGCCAAAACACGAGGAAAAACATATACTAAACTAGAAACGGTAGGCCAGATGGCCACCCAAGGAATCAATGTCAAAGTATGTTCAATTTAAATCTGAACTCTTATATTAGGCTAACATTCAATGCACTCAGCGCCAGATGCAAGTATGCGCCGACACAACAATGAAAAAAATGCAATTCGGGAGGTGCACTGACCTTATTGCGCATATTAGGATTCGCACCACTCTCCAGAAGAATGTACACCACCTTCGAGTGTCCTTGTTGGGCAGCCAGATGCAGAGCGTTGGAGCCCATGCAGGTTTGGGCATTCACGTCGACCCTCTTACCCAGTAGGAATCGCACCATATTGGTCTAAAATTGCACAGTAGACATGGTACACAGGCGGGAGGCAAATATTTTTACCTAATTTGAAACACCGCTCACAAACGATTGCAGCTATCGCATTCGTATAATGTAACCAGTCAGACCCTTTCGGAAAGAAAAATTAGACTGAAGTTTCGCTATTGCCGGAGCTCGTTAATAGTGCTTATCCTTGCCACAGCCGCGACCAGAACCTCGGCCACGTCTTCTTAGGACAACCGTGCTCACCGCCGTTCCACTGGTAACACACCGGACACGAATGGATTACTATTATGTGAACGCTCAACTACATTCACTCGTGAGTAATGCTCAGATTGTCCGGTCGTCTCACAAAGAGACACAGTAATTATTCTGTTAACTCCAGTCGTAGACCCACGACTAGGACTTCGCGTCGAGTTAAGATCCCAGAAACTATTGAATTGCTGAGCAATATCTATGTGTGCGTAAACTGTTGACTCACGCAGTTTGTCTGCCCTGGAAACGATGACAGCCTCTGTTTTTTGTAAACCCAGACGCTGAATGTTTCTATTGTGTTGCTATCCGCATTTCCTATATATCCTCATGTTTTACGTTTGTGAGTGAATAGAGTAAACGAAATGTTAACACCTCGCGATTTATGTCTTCCATCGTTAGTGGTGAATATTTTGACTGCTAATGAGTAGTACGGGGTTTTGGTTTACATAACCGTGACAGCTGCAATAAGTTGTGGAGGACGAGTGATTAAAGCGGAACCAAAATCCCCTACTAGTCACCAATAAGTGCTTTCAATAAACTCAAATTGCCGCGAGGTTGCCGCGGAAATCCCACTGCTCGGCATACGCCAAGAGATCCATGCATTATCCTCCCAGAAAAGTGTGGCCACCGGAAGAGTAACTAACGATTCTCCAGGTGAACTACTGAACTACGTGCAAAAATAACCCGTTTCACACCGACTGTAAGGATGCGTGAGGCACGTGGTCGAGTCATCGGAGTGTATCATGCTAGTGATCAAGCGGTTTACAGGATTGTACGATGATTTTCAGAGTTCACATCTACTCTTTAGACAAGTAAAAACTAGTGTCAGTTAACAATGAGCTCACGTTCTGTTTGACAGAAAGAGCGCACCTGGTCATTGATGATACGATCCATTCATAATGGAAGTGATTAAAGGTATTACCAACACTGGAATACTTGATTCAATTAAAACAAACAGTCGGTTTATCAAAAGAACAAAATAAGGATAGCTCACAACATACGCTGCTATGTTTTCGGAAATCTTATTTCGTTAGCAAAACCTTTGAGAGATAGAAAAACGTTAACAGAGATGCTGAACTAAGGTCGACACTATTCAGTGATGGAATAAGAAAGTGAATCATAAACCTCGTGTTCACAATCCAAATCAAAACCGTAACCTTATAGTGCGTTCTTTTACGATCATGGTTAGTAGAATATGGAAACTGTAGACTGAAAGTTTTCTCAGATGTTCACGAAAACACAACCAACCAAAAAACATTCGATAGCCTCTACAGTCATGTCCCATTTCATCTTCACAACGTTTATTTGCGATGACATGTTCAGTCAAGCTCATTCGGTACGATGTTTCTGATCGAGATTGAGATGTTCACAATTAATTATTCAACTCAGACTTGCAGCTCGGTTGTTTGTTTGCAAGGTGTAGGCACCTTGATGCTGAATGTGTGAATATGGACGTAGTTATTTTCAGTTGTTAAGTCCCTTCCAGTCCCCTTCTTTTTTTCCTTATCTCTTTCTATGCAGGGTTTGCTTTTCCTTCATGGTTGTGTGGCAGTTAATCATTAGTGTGAACCATCGATGTTTTGCCGTCTATGATGATGATGATGATGACTGTGAACAACTAACACATTGTGAAATGGCCGCGGAAAAGTGAGCAACGTATTCAAGCATAGAATTAATTAACTAATTTTTCGGTTTGTCCTAGTCCCTGCAAATTTCTAAAGTTGAACTTGGTAGCCGTACCAACTTCTACGAACGTCCCCAATCAGTGTACACCAGGTTCAGTAAGTTGGGTGACAGACTCAGTCAGCGTCTCGCTTCTGTTTGTCTGGGTGAACCATCGCCAGCAAAATATTCTCACAACGCATGGCGTTCTGTTGTATTTCAGTCCGTCACACAAAAGATAAGAATTCGAATGCAGACCCAACTAAATGAACCATAAAAGACAGCAGATGAAAAGAACAGCAAGAAACAAGTCGGGAACCTCCCCCAACATACCTGTCCAAAATGACAAGCTGTATGCAGCGGTGTATATCCTGCTTTGGTTTTTGCATCCAGTTCAGAACCGTGCGCGTAAAGCAAGACTGCTGCCTCCAGACTGTCTTCCTGTGCCGCCAGGTGCATTGGGGTTAGTCCATTCTGAAAGTAAGCCACAAAAATCAGGCGATTACCACAGCTAGCATTAAAATAGAATGTATAAGCTCAGTATGTGACCAGATCTAGTTTGTTTTCTGTAAAAGACCAACCAACCTAATACTTTCGTATTAGTTGTTTGTCGTTATAAAAGATGACCATTTTGTCTGCGTGGCTTTTCGAACAAATTAGAGACTTGAGACGAAAAACATGCTAAATACTATTGCATACCCAAAACAACGTAATTTCCGTTTGGACCTAGTAGAAGTTTTCATGAACTGAATTTAATATATACACCGGCGTCCTAATAGATTTGAAACACAGCCCGAATGATTAAATTTTTCTGATGGAATAACCGGATCACATCATCTTTATTTCAGCAGTGACTTAAACTGTCATCTACTCCCAATATACTTCTACCCGCAATGGTGAAAAATAAACCGGCTGTCCTATTTTGTATATTGAATTAATGGTACGCAATATTTTTAATCCCAGGCTCATCATCATCGTTCTTTATTTCCCAGGGTAACGTGTGAACGAAAACCAGAACAACGACAAATACGAATACATTTGTAATATTACTCAGTGTTAAACTACATAAGTATTCGGAGACAATAGCGACGGATGCTACTATATCAGCCTATCAGCATTAAGCTGAAAGCCTCAAATTCTCACCTTTAATTAACTGAAGTTTATCAACTTATGTTTATGTTTAAATTGAAGTAGAGCAGTTGAGTTGAATCCTGGCTTCGGTAAACATAATGTTAGAGAAACAACGGGGAAAATCTCGACTTTTCACAACATGGAGGATTTTCACAGGTTTTCACTTCAATGGGTAATTCCACTTGGTCAAAGATGATAGCAGAGATGAACAGTTTGTTTCGGTAATTCTTACTGTCGTTGTAAAGCGAAGCATGCATGTCGGACAACGTATCAATGAGCATCATCCTTCCGGGCTTCGGACCGGTTTCGCGAATAACAACACAGTAATTGCACACATTGTGAATATGAACTACTTTAAGACAGTGATTGTAGTCTACAGAACCTGAGCTAACTACCCAGGGCTATTCAGAAGACAAGTTCTCGTCACTACCGAATCGACTGTCAGTCGATTTTAGGTGAACGCGTGAGGTAACTCACGGAAACCCTACCTCATATTGTCTCGAAAGTTAGACTATTGGGTCACAGATTCGAGGAAGGTCATTCAAATCAACTTCCTTCTACCGCACGAACGGCCAGAAAGCAGTTTTCTCTCCTCAGCGATGACACAGTTGACTGTTGCTCGATAAAATTAATCAGATTCTTTGTGCTTAAAAGATGCTCTACTGTTCTCGTGAACAGAAGACACCACTAGCTTCCAGTCACAACTGAATATCACTCAACTCTCTAACTCTATGAACTACCGTGAATGTGAGTCTCTAGTCCAGCCTTCAGTAACATCGATGACTCAACGTTTGAATGAGTTAACTTGTCACTGTTTAGAATCATGTAAGACCAGTGGTTCAACCGATTCCCTCCATGTATTCCGCATAGAGTTTTAAATTTGGTATACGCATACGACCATTTGAGTGTTTTTCTACGACCAAAAATATTAGCGTGAATTTTTGAGCTCGAGTCCGGCTCGAGATCATAGTTTAGAGAAACCACATGTTCCGCCATCCCCGCCATTTTTCATTGCAGTAGTTAGGAGTGGCCTCAACCCTCATTATACGAAGTGACTCATTAGAAGCTCTCCAAATCTCACAGTGTGTATCAAGATCATCAGCGATATTCTCCGTTTTTGGTCAAAGCTATTGACGTCATGAAACGGAAGTCGCTACTGACCTCCAACGTTGCCTCTGAATAGGGTTAGCTGACGAAGTACAGCGAAAACAGATGTAATAAGTACAACAGAACTGAGCCATTTCTTTCAAACCGTGCATTAATATTAGTAACCGCATGAGACTTCCTAAATACTCCTGCTAACTGCCGGATAATTTCTAATCCGTTACTAGGCCAATCAGTCTAGTTCTTGGGGATTCATGTCAGTTTCATGGCCTGCACACTAACTATTCTGACAGTCCACTTCTAAGTGTCGTTACACATCTATGTTAAATTTTTAGTACACAACTGACAGAGCGGTTAAAAAGAAATGGAATGTGGCAAATTGTCACCTTAAGTGCAATGATAACATCGGTTAATGATTCAGGAAATTAGAATCTTCGATGTTAACTATAACGTGCTCGTGGATTGCGCTGTGGCATAACAACTTAAGTAAATCTTTCAGAAGCAAGTAAACAGCATCACCCTCTCCCAGATCGAAAAGGTGTTCAACAGCAAGAACTATTTATTTCCGCCTTGTGACTGTTTCTGACCACCTTGAGAGTGGTAATTATACCGTCACACCAAAATGACTTCTGGCACTGAAGATTAGTCAGTACAGAAACCTGGTTAATGTGGATGAATTAGCCATTATTAACAAATCATTCCTTCACGCATAGTGATTCTCTTGGTTCCTAATCAGCCAGTAAGTAACCGGCTGTGTAGGTGTTAGGGTTTCAGACTTCAGTCAAGGGTTTCCCATACTAAAATTAGAGGATTAGATTATCCTCGCCACGTTTTGACCAGACCGATAGTTCTCTACGCACTCTTTCAGGCACACTGTGTTTAGTACATTGACCTCGAACCGTCTTTTATAAACCAAGCGTTAACAAACAGCAACAGATTGCTACCTGACAAAATTGACTAATACAACTGTGTTACAAGTTCAGTTGTTGTTAATATGTTGCATCACGATTCACGACCATTTCAGTCAGTACATTTAATTTATTTAATGGAGGTGCTTTTAGATCGTTTTGTAAAATCGCCTCTGTTAAACAGTGCACAGAACCTAGTTTATTGCTAGTAGAACCAGATCTTAGCTAACGTATGTGGAACTTCATTCGTCTAGAAAGTGGCCGTTTATTGTAAACTGCTGACAGTCCTGTTGCTCAGTGTATTTTCTTTTCTTGAAAATTAATTGACTTGTGGTTTCCGGTTTAGCTTTACCCTGTTCAAAGGTTGAAACAGTTTAAAAGGCTTTAGTAGCTATTTTGAAGTTGTGCTGGACAGGTACAAACCCTTACTTCATATATTCCATAAAATACTGTCACATTTGAATTGTCATCGTAGCTGTTATCTTCACCACCGTTTCTAACCCGAATTTTGATAATCACAAGCAAAAGGGGATCTTTCCGAATAGTTAACGAGACAGACACGTTGCCCACAACATACATAGGTCCCATAACGTAATAACAGAGTTGTTTGCAGACTTTTGTAGCGTTGTAGTCAATGGGGTAGGTGATAACACACGTGAAACGCTATCAGTTGGGTGGAATGCCTCATTCTGCACTGGAACATACAGTAACGAATCGTGACAACAACCCGTCAATCATACAGGTATTAGATGTGTAAGTCTCATTGAGCAAGGTCAGTTGGATTCAGTCACCTGAATAGCCAAACACGTGCATCGCTGCTCATGTGAGCGCGCACGGGGCACACGAGTAAATGTTGACCGACAGTTGAGTTGATCCTGTGTCACGGGGATGCAGGAACAACGTGTCCGGAAAGAGTGTGAGTGTTAATCAGGAGTGGGGTCTTGATGAGTTGAAATAGCGCATCAATAATTGTCAGTCAGCTGCTAGCTTAACGCCTGATAGCTATGGAGTAATTGGGTCAAACGTGAAAATTACTGCCCCAGTTGTCTAGCATACCTCTGTTGCTAAACCTCACCCTGTTGTCGTTACCAATACATTAATATTCAGTTATCTTTTTGTCGTCTCCTGAGGAAGTTATTTACTTTGAGAACCTCCACTCCTTAGGCTTCACAAGAATTCCTACCGTGGCCTGGCTTTACGAGTTACAGTAAGTTTTTAATAGTACGTTGAGGATCTGTAGAACCTCACAGACTGTTCGGCATGGTAGTATCAAGATGTTTTTGTCCCAGCTAATGCTGTTAACTTGAGACCAGTTGGCCGTACAGGCAAAGGTGGTGAGTTCATGCGGAACTAGTTCTTACAAATAACGACTGTATTCTGGATTACGTGCACTTGTTTGTGGTCCGTTGTAACGCCAACGATACCGTGAAGCAAGAGCCGACCGTCTAAGACAGAAAAAAGTGTAAGGAGAGGTCAACTGTTAGTGGTGTATAGCTGAAAAAGTGGGCGTACTAAGGAAACGGTCGACTGTGACACAGGGGGACGTATTACCGGTCAAGCGGCACGTTATACAGCACCAATATGCTGGCGTATACATGTTATGGATCAAGTGTTCAATCTGAAAAGTCTGGTAACCCAGTTCACTCAGATGTGCTGAACTCATTGGCGAACCCTGAACTGTGATTCGTGCTGTATGTGAGGATGTTTGGTGATCAGGCATCAGCACGACTCAAGTGGACGTAGATGAGGAGGGTCAAGTCTTATAAAAATTGCGCTTCATACAGTTCAGGGGGTGGGCTTTCACTTGGCTTCCATGAAACATGTCTGATCAACTGGAAATGTGGCAACTATCTAAGCTCGTAAGGGATGCAACTAAAACACCAATCTGACCTATAAACGTAAAACCATTAAAGCCGCTAATATTTATCCAAATATGTTTCCTGCCAGTAACGTAAATGCTCTTCAGACATCTAACCAAACTGAGGAACCTGTTGAAATAAATTTGGCTTCAACCAAAGTTCAGTTACACTTGTGAACACCCGTATTTCTCCATTGAGGATTTGATAGGATCATTAACACTCATCACTTTCTATCAAGGAAGTTGGTCGATCGACTTCACGGTGAGCCTGGTTGAATACTCATAGATACTCATAGATAAATACTGATGCAGTCTCGTGAGCAGTCACTGAATGAGCACAGCAGTTGGCGAGAAGTACCCCGTACAAACACATTTATTATTCATAAGCCCTATGATTAGCAATGAACCTGATAGGTTTTTGAGGTCATGGAAGCCAAAGTACCTGATTCATGGCTCCAGTTGTACATTCCGATTTTTACAAAACAGCACAGTGTTTAGTGAGAACTGTATTTACTTTGTCTCGGCTCCATCCGCAAGTAATCAGAATATTTACGTTTTGTTGATATCTTTGATTTGTATTAAAGAAAATCAGCAGTAGTAAACAATGACGGAGGTCTGACTCATGCTATTAAGACTAAGGAGCGACTTCTGTTATCCGAAAGCCTGAAGTTAAGTGTAGGATGGGACATGTTGTAATCAGCGTTTGTTCAAACATGTGATGAATTCGGATGAGGTCAAAAGTCTAAAGCTCCATAGTAAAACAGGTAATCAAAACACCTCACAAGGTAGATGTAGGGAGCCTTAATTGCTATGACAATTTCGGCGATCTCGTTATCAGCAACTGACAAATATACCACAAACCAAACCAGTTCTTAGTCGCTCACGCAAGTAAACAGGACAGGTACGTAACTCCAGTAACATGATTTTGAAATAATTCAGAAACTGTACGCCTCAGGATGTGGTACTGAGTTTGAGAGCCCGCTGATCGCAAAGTTGATGCAGAGTATTGCAGGGCAAATTATTTTTTCAGACAAAAACTAAACGAAAATCTGAGTAGTGAACGAAGCATGAAAATGATGGTGTGCAAACTGCACGTCATCGTTTCTGACACTTGGCCAAGTCGAAGTGTCTTTCTGCCTACAGGTCTGAGTGAATGCAACGCTTCCAGTTAGGCCCGCGACATTCAAAGACAATTCAAAAAAATTATCATGTATTCACAAGCTGTGACCACGTTGTTTCCTGACAACCTCACTATGGTGCTATTGGATCGTACCTTTTATTACGAAATCAGTCATTCGAGTCAGATACCGAAAAGGAGAAAGACACGGCAACACCGTTCATTAAAAAAAACGAGTCAGAATAAGGCCACAGGGACTGCAAATGTATGGGGTGAAGAGATCACCGTACACGGCTGACAGGATGCAGAGCAAGTCAGATGAGGCAATTGTATGTTGCGGTCAGGCAAAGAATGAATCGAAAGAGACGGCCCCATATGGTTGTTGGGTCGTTAGAATGGATCACATTAAGGTTCAGATAGAGCAAAGACGTTCGTCCTCCCGGCTGTAATCTGAGTGGTCCAGTGGAATAATATCGATCAGTCCACCAGAGGCCGGATCGATCGTACGGTATGACTGCTTCTTCAGGAGATGCGCCTCCTAACGACAAACAACCACCGGTGATTCCGACAAATAATTGCCGAATCGATCAACACTAAGCTGGCATACGGATCTAAACATCGCAGACAATATTGCTATAATTTCATTAATAGATATCGAATGAGAACTTCTAAAGATCGCGATCTGGTAAGCTGTTGCGATGTCCTGGCGACCACTACTCCGGGTGTTGGATACATGACGGAGAAAGTAGTAATCAGTATCAGCTGGTACGTTCATGTTGTGAAAGGACTGACTCTCCGAATCATGGACCAAGATGAATCGTACACAACGGTATTTTAAGATCTTTTTCAGTGAATGCTGGGCATCTTTTCAACACCACAGATAGTGAGGAGTTTCAAAGACGGCACGACCCTCCGTAATTCTCGATGATATCTTCCCAAACAATTCTGCAAGCTGATGAAACGTTACCTGATTTGATGAGGCCGCCCACCTTCTCAGATAAACCACATGCGGTAAAAGATAGTGAAGTAAGAATATCTCAATCTTAAATTAGCATTTTGCACTTTGAAGATGCAAAACGTCCACCACACACATCAGCCGGTCAGTTTATTCAACAAGGCATGTTAATTTTCAAAAAGGACGTTACAGTCAGTCGAAAAGATAATATCGGTCAACATAGTACGGGAAAAAATTCTAGGCCATGGTAGCTGGTTCTTTCGGTTCGGAAGAGACTCAGTTGCGAAAAATATTGGTTCGGGCAGGATTCGAACTTGCAAAGAAAACAGATTGTTCAAATGTAGTAAAAACACTGAGCCACAAAGCCATGCCGGAGGCTCAGAAACTTCTCATTTGGATTCAAACACTTGCCGAATAAAACAGTTGACTGACTTCACATGCAGGATTCACCGGGTAGTTCACGATGGAGAACATCAATACCACAGTTGTGTATTGAAACTGTAGTACTTATAAACAGTTCTTCAAACTCCGACTCTGCATCATAATCAGTGAGATTAGTGCCCTTCCTTTCATTCTCACTTTTTCAATCATTCGTTTCTTATTCGGCTGCTTTTTGTTCTAGCATTTTTCCGGTGCATGGTGCAGTGAACGACAACCAGTCTCAGTCTCAAGTGGTCAGTGTCACGGCTATTTAATTTAACGTGCGTTTGAATATAGGAAAACGGCTCGCCATTGGGATGACTTAAAACAGGATTTATTGATAAGGTCTTCGACTGTACAAGGGAATCATATTTTTGCTCAGAATGAACCGACGAACGCCTATCAGCAATGCGCTCCAGACAAATTCCAATAGCATATCAGGCTACTCACAAGTAGCCAAATAAAACACGGAAATAATGGGGTAAGATAGCCCTGGGTTTGCCACTCAGCAAATTGAGATTTTAAGTCCTTATGACCGATTAGGATCAAATACTTTTGGAGTAAATTTATTAGCATGGTATTACATGAGAACTGTTGCATACACGAACGTCGTTGGCCTAGTCACTTAATCATGTCCACTTTCAACTTTAGCGATTAGGCATTACAGCAGTCAGATTCAACCAGAACGTCTGTAAATAACAATCCGAGACGAGAGTGGATACTTCCATTACCCAAAATATGTCCTCGTTTTCCGTCTCATAAAGCATTTTCTTCTCACGCCCATGTGCTGGATTTCTGAAATGATCTCCCACCATGTAGTTTATGACTTCAATCCTGGAACAGAAACTGCGCTGAACGGGTATTTCTTGTCATGTGAGTAATGTCTACTTGTCAAACGATCCGAATAATTGACTACACAGCACACCAGCGCCCAGGGGACGGCTCACGGACATTCGGTAATCCTTCATTTTTATTCTGTGTGATAGTATCTGAGACTTATATTCAATAATTACCTGTCCATTTAGGGATTTGTGTTCTCCCAGCCAAACCAATGAACAGTAGTAATGGGAAGTCCAAACGAATGGAAGTGGTTTCAATAAAAGAGACTGGTGTGATTAGTTCCAGTCTCTTAACTTAGAGCGGCGGTTTTTCATCCCAGTTCTCTTCTGGGGCACTACAGAACTGATTCTAGCATGTGGTCTACTGATAGAAACAGAACTCCAGGCGACCAAAGAACGACGTCGTCACGGACCACGCTAGTGTGTCCTCGTCCATTGTGAGCCTGCATCCACATGGTTGTCGTCCCCTTTGATATATGGAGCCCGATTGGTTTCTCCTCCTTACGTGTTCTGCTTTATGCATTTGCACCTATTTGTGACTGTTCTGCTTTATGGAGTATTGTTAGCATCAACGGCAGCGCAGTCTGTGGTACTACCGGTACGGTTCAAAGCTAATCCCATCGCTTGGGTAAGAATATATATATACATGTATGATTGAATTAATTTGCAAAAATCCCGCGTACTCGTAGCCTCTTTGTTAACGGTATGTTGAGGACTCAATAATCCGAGAATACCAGCCCGATGCCATCTACAGTTCTTTTGCGTCTCGCGCACACTGTAATCTATATATTTTTCCTTCAGCTTTGTTTGTGCATTGTATGCGGAAGTTTTCGTTCGGAACTCAATTTGAATCCATCTTTTTGTTTTTCCTTCTGACCCAAACAAAATCCTGATAGGAGGCAGCGTTTATTACTTTGTATTCCTAACTCCCCCAGATCAGATCATATCACTGGAGTCTGTGTCCTGTTGTTTCAGAGAGATAAGTGTTTCGATTTCACACTAGCCCTCCATTTGCCTAACGAGCATTGGCCGGCAGGACCATAAAGGCTACCACTCACATGCTTCCATGTCTTATTCCATTGGATTTACAACAGATACTGAGGGTGGAACCGCAAGCAGTGTAGCTTAAGCCGCTTACGATAAGAATTCTACGTAGGCTTCTTCTGGTTTCGATCAACATGACAGACTAGGATGAAACGGGTGCAACCTGCCGTGATTGTGCTTGCGCCCACAAGTTTGGCTAAGATTTCGTAAATTTCACTCATCGGACATCAGGTAGCAACCGATCAGTATGAAGGGAACGGGCAGCGAAACACACTAAACAGTCATTCAGGCTATTCCCACTGACCTCAGTCAATCCGTTGTGAATCAGGTCGAAAAACGAATCATCTGAAGGGCTTAATTAAGTAAGTAGTAATCTGAAACCATTACTGGGGAATGCCAATACGGAGCGAAAAGGGTTATGACGACCTTTCTGCAAGTGCGTTGGTGAATGCGACTCGAAAATAAAAACGGTAAATCCGCCTGACGCAATGAATTGTGAGCATCGTCTGCACATTAGAACATTTGGTGGAGACCAGGGTTAAGTAGCATCTAGTCATTATCTTGTTCTCTTGTGTTCCTGGGAATTCTCAGAACTAGTTGCCCAAAATATTACTAATGTAGATGCTTCTGCTCACCTTCCCTATTGTCTTGAAAGCAGGATTCATTTAATTAGGGGAACGCAACCTTTGAGGAGATTATTTACAAGCAGAAGAGAAACATTGCATGCACCTTCATTAAAGTTCATTACCTTCGCCCGAGCATTGACTTTTGCACCGGAATCCAAAAGCAGCTTAGTCATTTCCGGACTACCGTCCTGACAGGCCAGGTGTAAAGCCATAAACCCGTTCCGTGACTCGGTGTTGCACCCGTCTCCCGGACCAATCGCTGCAATAAGTAGTCTGGCGACCTCTAAGAATCGTTTCTCGGCGGCGATATGTAATGGGGTGAAACCATTTTTGGCTTGATCTAACGGGTTGGCCTTGAAATGTAAAGAAAAGCAATGATTCGGTCTCAGTTTCTACAGCAAAGCGTCACGAACTAAACCCAAAGTTTACTGCAAACAACACTTGAATATAGCAGAGTTATTGCTTTCACCGAAATGGTAAAGATGAGTAAGAAATTAACAGTCCTACGTGAATGGCTGGTGTGATAGCAGGCATAATCGTTGCTGAATATGTGTGTAAACAGTCCATCCGTCCATTTGTACATAACCGGTGAGTCGTGTCAAACTGGAAACATGGAAATTCTAGTCGATTGCGTTAAATGTTTTGTACCGAAGTCACACAGAACGTGTGTTGCCATTCAGTAAACAACATGTGATAACAAGTCTAACACTGGTGAAATTTGATCACGATTGTTGATAGGTTATAACGCTACCGGATATATATCCAACCGTGTACAATTTAACACTGGTGTACTTCAACAAAGTACCGGCCATCTGCTGGGCAGAGTCCTTCGTTATCTTTTGCTTGCTGTCTTTAATGATAGACTGGTGTTAGCATTTGTTTGACGTTATGATGATGTCAAGTGTTACACAGCTTGACAGTTGTGTATTTAACTGCGAACGCAGTAGCCGTGTCGGTCGGTTAGTGACGATTTCCGATTTTTGGCGTAGGTCACAGGTGTCTCTAGATGCTGGTGAGGTATGTTAGTATTGCTAATCAGTAAATCACTGTAATGAGTTATTAAGGATCAACCGATCTACTAAGGAACGCAAAATTTCTCCAAAATGTAGGTGTAAAAATGGATTCCGACCAAACTGCAACCTGTTCACAAGGTATTATTGTATAAAGTGATCGTTTTACTTCAACTAAACTGTCCGTTTATTTCTCAGAACATCAGTTAGTTATTAACTGATCGTCAATTCGGAAGCTTCAGCGCCGTATACAAAGTTATAGAGAAAATCAGTTCTGATCTTGGAGATAAGCTGTTATCGCCAACAGTAAACTTGTCAAATGGGAAGAATTTAACAGACAGTAAAATCTCTCAGACACGTCATGTCACTCAGAATGGTTGCTATAACTCATCTACATACATGCCAAACCTAGGTTCGGTGATTTCTCATAACGAGGCGGATCAAACTCACTTTGTGTTCTAGTAACAATCGAACAAGATTGACGGATCCGTAGTGAGCGGCCAAGTGCAATGATGTTAGCCCATTTCGACCGCAGGCGTTCACGTTCGCCCCATGCGATAGTAGTAGTTCGACTGCTTCGGGATGCAAGTGTTTTGTGGCTAGGTGAAGTGGGGTAAATCCAGACTGGGGACCAAACAAGAAGCAAGTGATCAGGTGAAGAGGAACAAATAAACGTGGTGAACGTTCGACCCAGCAAACATTACTGCACACAAAAACGAAATACGAAGATCAAAATCGTGGGCATTTAGGCTGAAAGTCTCACTGCGCAATGCTTCTGGTATCAGACAGGGAAGTTTCGACGTCAACGAGGAGTGATATTTATCATAGGTAAATGGACTATCAGAATTAGCACGACCAGACCGCATGCACTTCTTATACCACAAAAACCTATATTGTTCTCCCCTTGTTTCCCTTTTTATTCCTCTCATATGCGATGATGTCACGATATCTCCCGTGTTCTATCCAATTTTAGCCCCAAGGGTACTGAAAGTGGGGGTAGTGTAGTAATGGAAGTCGCGGCCGTTGTCACATAAACCCTATTTGAAAAAAGCCAATATTAGCATTTAAGATGTCTTGCGGAATGACATTTCGTTCACATCTCATCATTGCGCAAGACATCTTACATGCTACTATTGGCTTTTTTCGAATTTATCGATGGGAACAATTGTTTCAAACATAAACCCTAGTTATTCAATCTGTGAGGGTTTGATAAAAATGGGTTAAGGATTCGCAAGTAGTTGTTATCCCTTGTTATTAACTAACCAAATATCCTTAGTGAAAGCAGCCGTCACAACTCTAAGGTCGAAATCGAGCGTGGGGTCGCACAGTAGTTTTAAGCTTAACTGACCCAAATGTTCGGTTCAGTTGAAGAATGAAATCACACTGTATTCTGGCTGTTTGATGTTTTCCTGTCAGAACAATTTGTGAGTCTGAAGAACCGTACTAGTGACTTGCACTTGGGCTAATCTTGCTCAACATTAGTTCGTACTGTCTATGGACAACGGGACAGTAAGGACATATCGCAAGACTGGTCCACCAATGGCGTTATTGTTAACACGTGGTTCAGAGTTAATACTAAGGGACACACATGGGTAGCATTTAGCATTTTAACAAGAACATGGTGAGTCTACTGTTTAAACAAATTCGAAGGCCATTAGAGGATACAGATTGGCAGTACGCTTGAAAGTATTTCTAAAATGCTCATCAGCTTAGAGATACGGTAGGATAGCGATTTTTTGAAATTTGTTCTGCACCCACTAAGGACTATTCTTAGAGAGCAATTTCGTGAGTGGATGGGAGCCTCGGCTCCTATCACCACCAACTGTCTGTTCCAGCCTCTTTCGGATTATATCTGTAGGGCGAAAACGGCTGTGTCTAGCCAAATGAGATCTTGTAGAAACCACTCTTTGTCTTTTTGTCTTAGCTGTTACACATTTTTAATAAGAGGTTGCTGTGGCTAAGCACATCAATGGGATTACACGTTAACGTCCGATCCCGATTAGTAATTTCGTCGTTCGTTCATTCATTTATTCGCGATGGTCGTTAGCTTTACCAAGATTTAATGCGGTTCCAGCGGCAGTCCATCCAGCACTGGCGTGGAGTACCCTGAAGGAAAATCTTACCAGGAGGGATGAAAAATGGGGACGAAATGAGTCTAAATAGAATAACTAGAAACGGACTAAATGTAGACAAGTTCTTGGCTGCGACAAGCTGCTATCAGAGATAACGCTTTCAATTGGCGATTTAGACTATCACCAGGCCTCAACCCCGACAGACAATGCTCACACGCTTTGCCTAACGAAATGATCAGGGTGTTCGTATTTCGTGAATATATTCTGATTTAACCACCTCTCGGTTTCGTCAAATTTTTGGTGGTCACAGCAGACAGTGTCCGGTGTAGTAAACGTTCGGATGGAAAGTGGAGTACGTGAACAAACCAACGCAAGTTTTCGAGTTACTTGGTACACCAGTTGCTCACGCGACCATTCCACTTGATGTGATTTTTTTCACCGATATCTCATGAACAGTACTGTAAACTGAAGAGTGCTATCTAGATAGAGCGTGTAATCTAGAAACGGTCCGCAGACTCTAACACTGTCTGCAGCAGAAAACGTCGAAATGGGACGGACCAAATGTTGAATCAACAACAAATCAAAGATATGAAGCACAATTCATGTAAATCCTCACAATATCTCTGCACGGTGTACATTCTTCCTTAATGCAACCGGTGCAGCAGCCTTTTTTATGGTTAATTATGTCAACGATTTTAAGCAGTATTCATCTCTGCCAACTGCCGGACATGATGTGAAAGGTTCTGTGGGTGTGTGTAGCAAGATATTCAAACTCTGTGTTCAAACATTCATCTCGTGACTTGTTGCCGACTTGACCGGGTTCATCTCAAATAGTTTTATTGTATGAATAGATGTATGTATAATTGTTCCAGTGTGAAAAAGTTGATCCACAATGTTTCCAATTACTAGTCTGTCGTCACCAACCATGAAGGTCCAGGTGAACAACGAATATAAGGAGGTATTTTCCATCCTCAGCGGGCTTTTTGTTTAGCGTGTCTCATTTGTCTGTTCAAATTTATCCACCTCGATTCTACCAACAAAACCTGTCATATTAGCCATTCACTACTAACCTGTAATACTGAACTGGATATACCAAACGTGGCTGCGTTTCAAAGTCGTTTGTTTGGAGAAGAAAATCACAATTGTGAAACTGTGATGTCACTCTTTCATTTTGAAAATCTTGTCTACATAACGACTAGGCCCATGAATGTCTGGGCTCGTCAAGCAAGCGCGTAACTGGCGACTGTGGCGTTATCAGTCGAGCAGTTTAATCACTATATCGCTCAATTTCATGCAACCATTGCAGACGGATTGATCAATTGGTCGCCACACAAATCTGCTTACCCGAGTGACGGTTTCAAGCTGAGCACCAGCTCGCAGCAGTATCTGACATACTTCCGTGTGATTAGCCTTTGCAGCCAGATGCAATGGCGTGTAGGTATCTTTGGTGGCTGCCTGCAAGTGAGCCGAGTTCTCCAACAGCAGACTGACCAACTCAGTGCTCCCGATGCGAGAGGCAATGTGTAACGGAGTTTGGTGACCCTGGAACCACGTGAATACGGGGAGCGTACAGATGTAAGATAGTGAACAAAAAGACAATAAACGAAATTTGCATCATCTGGAGTGAAACGAACGTGGTAAGCTTGTGAATCAGTAAGCTATTGAGTAGCCTCAATTTTTTATCAAAAGAGAGTGCTTTCAAAAACTGGTGAAGTCTTCAAATCTTTCAGAATGGCCTACATTCCCTTTGGTAGGTCTTTTTTCAATGAGCATATCCTATTGTTCTCCGGATCACCACATAGCTGGCTATTTAAATGCGTATGTTTGATACACTGATCAATCAAAATTCTCTAACCCTAATCAACTAAGACAACCACTGCACCAGGAAAAAACCAAACAAAAAATGTCCATATAACGCTGCAGTAGCTTACAAGACGTTCAGTCTTGTATTTGCTGTCGTTTTTCTTTGTAAACCGAACTGTTTTTTCTTGATTTTGTGCCCAAGCAGCTTTACTATCCCTCCGCACTCCAGCAATGCTACTGCGTATGGCGATGTCACTGTTATAACAAATTTTTCCGCACACGATACATGAGTCTTCGATCAAGCTGATTCTCTCTCGTTTCCACTAGCCATTATGTAACTGTGTTATTAACTGCCAGAATCAGAACCACACAACAGCTGTGAAACAAACTGGGAATCGTATTGGAGACCGCCCGATAGTTAGCTGAAAGTTAACACCGTGGTCAGTAATCAATTCGTTAGTGTATTAAAACGGGTCAATACTTCATTATTTTTTATGTTTACGGAACCCTTTCTGTGTGCTCAAAGGTAGCCCACAATAAAAACTAATTTATCCTGGTCTGACTCGGCAAAATTGTACGGCTAATTGTGTATTTCGCCTTGTTAAAAATTTCCTTCATAGGATGCAAACATCACTCAAGTCGACTTGTCGGCTAGGTCACTCAGCAATGAACTGTTTAAGTAAGTCTTCCCTCTCACTACGGTACACATTCCTCCCTTAACTTCGTCCATTCTCGTTTTCATGTCGACTTAACTGACTAACCTGACGCTGTTTCTAATCAGTGAAATAAATCCAACCGGTCGTGGTTTGTCTATAGGATTATAAGGAAGAGAAAGCTCACAGAATACGAAGTTTGCTTGCATGCCATCACGGTGTGCTCCAGACAGCCGCATGCAGTGCAAGCTGTAGATACCTAGATATTAATTGTATGAGTTTGAACGAAAAATATCCATTTATCAAGATCTCCTCTCAGTTCTTTATCATTAGCAATGAAAATTTGCCCCCATTTTTTCTCGTATGGTTGTATAACAGTAAAGCAGTGAAATCGACCACTGATGCTACCAGTGATGCAATGATGGGTAATCGCTCACCAATACATTGGTCATTGCTAGTCGGGTTGGACTCAGGGGTTAGGACCGTCTTTACTTACAGAGTTGATAGCTGGAAAACTCAAGTAAGATGTCAGCTAATCGGACTCACTGATTTGAAGGTCGTCATCATTTGGTCCAGATGTCTGTGAAGTAAGTGCGTTTATTGGCTCGGGTCAGTGGAAGTAGCCTTACGGATGATGCTTCACTTTCACTTATGATCTGGTTGTTTGTTTATGAGATAAAGACACTTTGTTGTCAGTTGTTTGATCATTGATATAGTTGTTTTAAATGATTAAGTGTCCTCTCTTCGCTTGCTTTTCTTTTCTTGGTTTTGGCCTGCTTTTATTCTTATGGTTGAGTGATAAGTTACCAGTGTAAACCTTGGATTATTCGTTGTATTTGATGATGATATTGATGAGGAAGAGATGGATGGTGGTAGAAATGACGATGCCGGTCGTAATGATAACGCTGCTTACAGAGATGAAATGCAAGAAAACTGACAGCTTGTTTAAAACTTGTCAGCTCCACAGTGTTTTCTTGCCTTTAAAAAAATATCAAGACGATTAGCGAAAACACGTGCTGCGTTTGTTAAACTTTGTTGTCCATGGTGTCTAGAACAAGTCTAGTTGCCACTGCTGAAAATGATATATATAACGCTTCTGTGTGACTTGTTTGGCTTCATGACTTGCCAACGTGGCTCGTTTATGATGATGATATCAGCAAGCTCGATTTTTTCAACCAAGCCGATTCTCTCATTTTCTCTGTATTAGGTAGCATAATAACACGAGCAGCGTTGAAATATGTCAGTCGGTATTTCCCGGAAGTTTAGATGAAGGGGGAAAGTAATGATAATAAGGCGATCTGTGTGTTGAGTATGTGTTGTATCTGTATCCGATCCCCATCTGCTACATGCCTTATGGACAGTAACAACGCTAGTGAGAACAAGTCACTCAGTGGAAGCGCATTGTATATTGTCGCATTTACAAGCACTCGGGTCATTTTAAAGTGCATGGACGAGTGAGCCGTTGGTCGCTGAAGCCGCGACCAATCAGAACACTCTTGGAGCCTTGGCACGAGTGTGGGGCACACAGGCGGCCTTGACGCGTATACAACAGTATGTCACGGGATTGGTGAGTCAGTTTAACTCTTATCGAACCCGGTGTTAATCAGTGAACCCACCAGCAGCTGTGAAAAAAACAATAAGGTGAACAGGCAAGCTGATTGATCGATTGAGTGCATTCAGTAGATATCGCCCACCCACCCGAGGACATTGCAATCGTCCAGCTCGTTGGTTAGAAACACTACCCGACTCATACGTTTGCTGCTCTGGGTGGCCTTTTGCTCCTATCCTTTTTGTGTACCATTCACTTGTTGTAGTGAACGGTATCCGAAGCACAGTACCATTTAAGTAGCCTCAGTACTAAACGTGTGCATGAATACGTGGTCAGTGGACATCGTAAACGGCTTGGTCTTCCGACTTCTGGCAACAGGTTTAATGACAGTTGCGTGTTGCGAAGTGAACAACAGATCCAGTTTCGACAGCCATGTGGCTGCATCTAAATATTTAATCATATGAGGATAATTATCAATGACGAAGACAAATTTACAGTTTATACTGATGAGTAGCTAACAAAAGTACGTAACTTCAATCCACACTTACTGAAAGAAGTGAGCGAGGAATTATACCGAAATGCCTAATGCCTTCGGTCATTCATTCAAACAACCATCTGATCGTCAAACCGTTTAGGATGTTGTTGTTGCCGACTAGTGAGGAAAGGCCAGTTTTGTGTGCACAGAAGACGCTGGTGTAATCAACCTTCTTACCGTGAAATCTATTGCATTATTACAACGGGAAGGGTAAGAACTAGGTGGTTAGTTCGTTCAACTGTTTTCACTGTTTGTAAGTTGTATAAAATTTGCTGGTATCACGATGGTGACTGATGAGGGTAAATCGAAATGTTAACCTCTTGCAATATATCTTCTCTCTGTTCTGACTAAATCCTCAGGATGTCTGTACGTTGAGAATCGGTAACCTTGTTGGAATTTGGAAATACAAGGCGCCCTCAAGTCTCTCTTGTGAATTTCATTAAGTTGCCTCGTTAGTTTGCTTCAGTTCACACAAAGTGGCAACATAAAAACAGTTAAATGAGAGTGGCTGTCATCTCCCATGAAGTCTTCAAGCACATACGGTGTGAATCACGAGTTGGAAGACAAGTGTAATTTGCATTTGACTGGCCAAATGATGCAACAGTGCGATCAGGTCACATGCTAATCGGTTGTGAAATCGGCAAGGAGCTCTCAGCACGGCAGCTTACTAGCATCTCAACACACGACCCAGTCATGAGTAAGTTCAACTAAGTGAGAGAACTTAATTGACATTCGCACACATCAAAAGCATCGACATTTAAATATTCCAGACCGATTTAGGCGTGCAAGTTTCATAGTTGATTAACATTAAGAGTCGCTTTTAACCTTAGAAGGTCGTCTTTTTTCATCAGAGGTGACAACTACTGATGAGGACAGTGTTAACCGCAAAAATTTGTATATTTTCGTGCAGCTTTCAAAATACATGAAACGGTTGTTGACCCATCCCATCCTCTGGTAGTGCGTTGATGTTGTTGTAAACAAAAGGGGACGGCTCTAAAATCAAATTCTAGCATTCATTTGATGTGTTCAACTCTATTCTGATTCGTACTCTAAGAGATTTGCTCAAGTGTTCGCGATACAGCAAAAAGGGGTAGCTGCAATTCGGAGCAAACCGTGTAGTTCAGTATGTTTTTCCTCTGTCTAACTAACCGACGAACCTAGTCACTTGCGTTTTTGGTTACCAATCGCGACTGAGGCCAGAGAACCTAGTCGGTAATTTTTCGTCATCTCAGAGTTGTTAGTACTTCCATCCTCAGTTTTATTCAAACTGTCGTGGTGATCGCATTTCCGCCGGTTGGTAACACATCCTACACGGACACTTAAACCGTACATTAATGACGATCTCTAATAAGACCAGAACTTCAGTCTAGTGCATATCTTTGAAAGGGGCCAACTGGAAAGCTTTTTGGAATGCGACAGCTGCGATCAATCGTGGGTGATGTTCAACTCAAGATCGTAAACAGTAAAAACCTACAGAAAAGTGAGTGAAAGTGTAACCTCATCGCAACCCACCACAACACATGTAGCGTTTTGCTGGCATTTTTTAGCACGCAACAAACAACATTGGGCTGATAACACATGAGAGTGAAAGCATGCTTTCAATCTATTACGCTGCTTTTGATGGTCCAGCTGTCTATGAAGGCGACTTGACCTTCTGAATGCACTCATCAGGCCCGTGCTTGAATTCGTTTGCTGAGGATACCGTTAAAACGTAAGGTGATGAACAGCCGGAATACAGGTCAGGTGGCTCATTTTCCACTGTAGAATTATTGAGTTCCTTTTAAGATATCTGCTCATGTGATGTTGAGAATTGTCCCAGTTCACCTTACTGATACAAATAAAGTAGACAGCGAAGTGTTTTGTGGTGCTACGCAGTACAGTATCCACAAGAACAATGTCCCTCAGGAATTAATGAAGACAAAGTTGGATATTCCATTGCAAGTGCAGCCGAACTATCGAGCCCAACAAAATTACGAGACAGATTATGTAAAAGACTCCGGAAAACCACCCAGTTTTTAGACGGAACAGTCGGTGCCTCACTATTCCGTGACCACTTTGTTGCTTTACCACCACGCGTTTTTACTGAACCGTTGTTGGTCTCAGTGTGTAATGCTCGGTGCATTTAACATTAGGATTACACAATCCAATCACCACAGATTGTGCAACCTGGTCAGCTGATCAGTTGGTATCGCATCCCGAGGCATTCGAATTTCGCGCTAGAGTACTGTGGCGTTGGTCATGCGATCATCCCACTTGATATGCGCTAAGTGGTGGTGGTGGTGCCAAAGTTGGTCACACGCGGTAAGTCTGTCCATATTCACCTCGAGGACAGGCCACGTTTCTGAAAGCATACAGACATTATATACCCTGACCTTCAGCAACAACTGGAAGTCTCTTCGATGCCAGTGATTACATAGTTTCACAAAGACGACAAATATCCTTGCTATCATTAGTTGTTAATAAGTCAGTCATATTACACACCCACTTGATGGCACTGCCAAAGTGTGTGAAACTCTTCACAGCCTCAAGCGGATTGCATGTAACAAAGAGAATGCCCTAGTCCTGAGGCAAAAACTTTTACTGTGACCTAGATATACACACATAGAATCATCACACAATCAAACGTGCCTACTTTTACTCACATCTTTTCATAATTATGTAATGGTATTGCTTGATTGCTAGTCTAGGTTTAGAAAGTTTATGCCATGGAAACGACCCCCACACTTTTAAAAATGCATAAATAAATTGATATGGTTATAGAGAGGGATACTTACCCTGGCACGAACATCAACTTGGGCCCCGTTGCGCAACAGCAAACGAGCCACCTCCGTTTGGCCAGCTCTCGCGGCCAAATGGAGAGCGGTCTCGCTGCGTACTGTGGGGCAATTCGGATTGGCTCCGTGTTGTAACAGCAGCACCACAATGCTTAAATGACCCATGAACGAAGCAACGTGCAAAGGTGTTAGACCAGACTGTGTGTGTGACAGGAAGAAAAAAGAAGAAGCAAGTGGAAGTTGGAAAAGTTTCTCAGAACAACACTTACACAAAGCTGTATACCCTATCTGTCAATTCTACCCTATAGAGAAAAATTTGGCCGTTATTGAACTGTTGGAGTCGACGGCAAAACCTATATGACATGCCTCCGGACTTCATTAGTTCAATGGGTCAGTTGAACCACACGATAATTCTGTGTTATGAAAGGCCACATGCATTTCAGTTGCACGCATAGTATGTTGATAAGCAAGGGCTAATACACATTAGTGTTAGTGCACGTAACCTTGTCAAGTTGTAGTGTGAATGGAGTTTATTGTCACCATAGCACTGCAGGAGGATTAACGCACTACATTACCAGGTGGAGTGCACTGTGTATAAACTGACCAATGTACACATGTGCCATGCAAACATCTTACCTACATGCAAAATACAACAGAGCATGTTTCTACCTGGCTGAAATGAGTCAATAGTCAGCTAATAAGAAATCAAGATAGCCAGCAAAACCAAATATTGTTAAAGTGCATGAATTAATTGTGTGATCATTTATTGCAATGAACTGAGAGGCATTTTGTCACCGCTGTTTTTTATCGTTGCATGCGTATACATGCAATGTTTGCTCACCTCTGTGGTTGCTTCAATCATGCAGTTGTACTTCAGAAGCAACTCCACGATCTTGATGCGATTTTTCTGGCAAGCAATGTGAAGTGGCGTGAATCCATTCTGAACAGGGTGTGAAATCACGCATGTATCACGAAAGCTATAAATACTTGATAACATCAGAAAGGACTTTAGTTCAGTTAACTTTATTGGTTAGATGAAAAATGCTTGAATAGTAGACTATGACCATAGAACGCGCACCACTACGGAAATAGGCTTACGATAAAACTCACGAGATTCTGCCCCCACGATATTGTAATCACCAGGAAATCATGTCAGAGGAGCGATGCGATAAGTTATCGCATTAAGCTGACTAAACTGGGTCTAGTTTTCCGGGCTAAAGAGTGAGAAGCCCCACATGAATACTATGCAGAAGAACAAGTACTGCTTAGATTTGATAATGCAAACAAAAGTTCACCAACAGAAATGAATAAAAATGGAGTGGCTTAACCCGCTATCTCTTGGTGTCCTGTTAATTTTCTGGCATTCAATATCTGCTAGTGGAAAGTTCTTGAGATAACACATAATCTAAGGGTGCTGTGCTGTTAGATAATGCCTTATACAATGTACTACATACAGATCGGTTTGGAAATGGTTGACACAGATCCACTTTCTGAATTAACTAAATTCCCTCCAATTCGACAACCGATAATGCTTTTTAACTATAGTGTGGGTGAATATTTTCAACCAGGTTCAAATCCATTGGCTGGTGGTTGCTTCATGGCTGTGTGGTAAGTAAACGTCAGCAGCAGTCACTGATTTATTGCCAACAATGATGAGGATGAGGATATTGCAAAACAGTACTATAATGTCCACGAAGTAGGAAGAACCACTTGAAGAATGGCCATGGATCCTCAAATCAATTGGCTCAGTAAATGTTTGATATGTGATGCCTGTTTACCTTGTCAGGGGAACTAACTGACCGTAAGAGTCGATAGATTTGTTGTACAAAATACGAACTACTCATGAGTAGAGGAAATCTTGTGCACAGAACTCACAAGTGCCCTTGTATTCACATCACATCCACGTTCCAGCAAAAGTTTGGCCACTTGTACATTGCCACAATGAGCGGCCACATGCAATGCAGTCAAAAAATCAATGGTTGTGTCATCCAGAGGAAGACCACGCTGGAGCAGTAGTCGTGCGGTATCGACATGATCACCCTGGGCTGCCATATGCAAAGCGTTCAGTCCGCTCTTCAAATGAATGTGGGTAAACGGGTAATATAAGACTAGTGGGAAAGTATTCTCACAAAAAAACAAAGTTGCCTGAGACACTACCAACAGTAAAATTATCCGACACTCCAAATGTGACGGAAGCTGGATTACAGGCTTCCCTTGAAAAAGTCAATTAGCCACACAACTGGAATACATGGAAAACCCCACTGGAAATTCGACAGGTTCATGTAAGATTATGGTTATCCAAAAGTCTATAGTTAACAATCTAGTCCGAATAAAACTGTTCATCGCCAGTGGATTACATCCCAACCATACTGTTAAATTCCGTACTGTCTGAATTAGTAAGTCCTAGGACAGTTTTCAGAATAAGAAATGTGTAATAAATTTCTGGTGTCAGGTAGGTGTTTCATGAATGCATGAGGGAGATTAAATTAAATAACTCCATTGGATTGCAGCGCTAATTGTGTATGAAGATTAGCAGTAAACCTGGTTTACTGCTTTCACGGGACCTTGCAATCTAAAAGTGATTACCAGAAACCTTATCACAAGCCAATCACAACTGGAAATTTTACGCACAGTAATTTCTGCATCGCCATTCCAACGTCTTCCCAGATCCGTATGGATTATTTTACAGAGGCTCTTTTTCCAGTTTTTTACACGACACGCGGTCACTGGACGTTAACAAACTGTTACTGATATGGGTTACGTCAGTAACTCATTAGGACTTTCTTTCTGCAAGATCTGCTCCTTCTGGTCCAAATTTTTAGCTTCAAGGAATCCAAAAGAGCATAATGTACAACAACTTTTTTGAAAATCTTTATGCAAAATATTCGTTGATCTCAGTCTCATCCATATCGCATACTTTGTTCACACTCACTGGAGAGTTCAAAATTACACCTACAAATTAACAATCTCCACCTGTTAAGACCTCAGGTTTAAAAAAGCCAGCGAGACAGCAATAGTTCCGTATATTGTTTGAAAAGACTTTCTGTGCAGACCTATCTATACCGGGCAAGACCGATGTTGCTTGGTTCTCATATGACTTAGAGAAGGGCACTCGGTTGAATGTAAGGTGTCATGACTACCTTCAGATAACTACTCCGTCAAAGGAAAGATCCACAAATGCGAAGTTTACTGTCTTTGTATATACCAATAATATAAGTAGCTTGGGCTGTCAGGTTTTGCAGGATGAAGCAGAAGTTGTAGAAGCACGCAAACGCATTAGAACGTACACACACGTACCGCCAACGGTAACCCTCACCCTCCAATCCGGTCAGTCGGAACTTTGTGCATGTGTTGTATCGACCCAAAATGGCTAGTCACTTAGATGGAAAACCCAACAGCCGCAGCAACAGAAGCGTCAGCAACAACGAAGATTTCACTACCCGGCATGTCAGCTTGGATTGAACGTAAAACATGTGGATCGATACACTGTGGGCAGAATAGTATCGCAAAGATCAGCTGCTATGCACAGTCCTGAATTTGGGTCTTATGAAAACCACCAAATAATTTAATGATTGTGAACGTGGAATACGTAAAGCAGCTTATCAGACTAGAGTTACTTCAATATTAAAACCTCCTGGGATTTTCTGAGGAAATTTTATTCGAACGCAATAACTAAACTATTCGCAAAACACTCACCAGCGGCGTAATTTGATGGACTTTGTCCATATCTGTTTAAACTACTCCATAGGATTCCCAGGAGGGAAGCAAACAATGTACTGTACGGCCAACGTCAACAAATTAGTGAATTTAGCTGCACGGACAGTTCTATGAGGCTTAGTTTCAGCAAGATGAAAACAAAAGAACCCGGCTCCCTAATAAGATACATAAGTTTTTAATCAAACGATCCTATAGAGAGTATCCGCATCACAGTTTTTCGCAGATTCAGTTCACCCTGATCAGTTTGGTAATTGTCGATAAAGCCACCCAAACCGCCTGAAAATTCAACTTAGCGCACTGAGTTTTATGACAATCGCCTAAGTTTGATCGCCAGTCATAGTTAAGGACCGCTGACTGGTGACCAGTGTGAAAAGAGCTCACTTACGGGACCACAGCTGCTTGACATGATTATCTTGATTGGAATATTAAACATCTGGAAGTGAATTACTTAAGCGAGTTGTGAATCAGCAGCGGGATTTGAGAATTGAGCAACAAAATGGATTGCTTATCATCTTGTGGTCTTTGATGGAGGTGTTCGATTGGTAAGGTGCTTTGCTTAATGCGGTAAACTATTTTAATCCACTTGTGCATATACATGGTTATGTGTTGAAGAGTTTAAGAACCTGAGTAGTTATGACAACGGTTACAGTAAAACAGACCAGAAGAGTCAGCTACTGCAACAGTTTAGCATGGAAGGAGGTCATAGGAACACGATGGGATTGTTCGAGGAGGGACAGAAACTTAGTCACGGCCTTTCACCTCAGAATGCGATATACAACAATCTGCTGACAGTAATGTCAAACGGTTGAGTTCCACCGCCTCAACAATAATGACCACTCCATACGAAGAACTGACCCAGTGACACAATATATCCATCGGCGACGTTACACTAATATGCCCAAACATTCTCCTGACATTATTCAACCTGTGATCTCCAGTCATCTACCGTTAATCCTGTAAACTCAGGTGAGAACAGTAATTTGAAGCGCATAATTGTATTCAAGTAAAGAGAGAGTTAATCCACTGTTTCTAAAGCTCAGCAGATCGGTGGTCAACTCGACAGGACGGACTGAGTAAAGTGGTTACAACTTTGAGAACCGAAGCCTCACCCACCCTACCAAATAGAATACTAATTTGTTCAAAACTGTCACACTTTAACAACTCATCGTCAAAGTATGGTCATAGCTGGAGACAGCTGAAGACAACCTTTAGCAGATGTATATCATACTGGTTGTCGTGGTAACGTATAGATGTTTAACTAGTCAGTCTCTCAACGCGCTGGGCGTGACAACCTCGAATAGAGTTGATGAGGAATTTACGGCGAGAATGAAGCTTTTAGCCGCCGGTGGTTAAGTAGAATTGGATTCGGATGTGATGAGTCAGTATAGTGCGTGAGACTAATTTTCTGGGGGACTTGACTGTCAGCCCCGATGCAGACAAACAAAATACAGAAAAGGAGCTGTACAACTAAAAGTGAGTGTTAAGCCTGAGGAGTAAACATTTATCCGCAGAAAAATGGTAAAACAGTCTAAGAGTTGTATGCTATCTGCACAGCTTACTGCGTGGCAAATAAAAGACTATGTAGCGTTACTACCGTTTGCCTGATTCACGCAGATGCAAGCCAAACACAACGGATTGCAGACTACAAACTATCTCATAACTAACCAAACACCTGACTTTTTAATGTGGAACAGAATTTGTACAAAACGAATATCGTCTGATGTTGACACTTCTGAGGAAGGCCATCCGAGGTGGTTCAAACTTAGAGTATTACAACTTGCTCGTAACGCTGTGTTATTCCCAATCTGTTTATCTTCTGGTGTTACTTTTACACAGTTGAACGGAACGAACGCTACACTTAACGAACTCAGAGTTTAATGTCCCATAATTTTACAAACACCTCAGAGCAAAATGGAGTTGAATGCTCTAAGATGGAAAATGATCTTCATTGTCTAATGTGCTCGAGTCCACTCAGCTCATTCAGCCACACTCTTGTTGGTTTGAAAACTGATCTTTTGTCACTGATAGATAGTGTTGACTTACAGGAAATTCTTTTGTGCTGCCACAGACAAAGAGGGTGGCACAGTTTATAGATATCGAGAAATATGGCGCTGCGGCGTTCAATGAAAAGCAATTTACCTGTCAAACTTTCGCAAAGCAAGCAAAAACATACAAACCAATAGAGAGACAATTTATCACCGACTCTAGAAAAAAAGGGTTTCTGGCTGAAACTAAAAAAAATGATACGAAGAGGTTTAAATGAATTATTTCACATGATTAACATTGGAAATCTGCTGGACTTTAGTTACCTGAGAGCACATGATCAGAGGAATTTGTAGAACGCCACTTGCAATTGACTGAGAACACTAGAGAATTTTACAACTGAACATTTTTCCTAATTTTCAGGAACAGTTGTAGGCAGAGACATACAGTGTGGACTGACGAATTGGACACATTAACAGTTACAAGTTGAACATCACTCAAAATTGATCGCAACTATCGTATTCCCATAGACTCTTCAGCCAGCTTCTTTCAAAGATAAGCACTAGATTAGAGCTTCGCTCTCAACAGAGCTCGTCGATAGTGCACATCCTTGTCACGGTCAGGAAGTGAACTTCGGCCACGCTTTCGTGAGATAACCGCGTTCAGCACTACGGGACTGAAGGCACATCGGGCGTGACTGAATCATCATATGTGGATGCTCAACTACATTTGCTTGTGAGCAATGATCGTTAACAGTTACTGATGCACAGAAAGCAAGTTAGGGAGGTCTCATTGATAGACACACTACTAAAGCACTTTCAGTAACAAGTGCTATTTGGCTTTTCTCCAGTGCATGACATTCAGTACATTCACATATTCACATCATCTACCGTTCGGCGCTTAAGGGACGTGGAGTGTTTTAAAGAACTAAGTATTCAATATGTGGTGTTGAAGTGACAGAAATGCACCTTGTAGTGCATTACGTGGATCCAGTCAGTTAGCTGGCGTACAGTTTCCATCGGAGCCAAACTGTAAACATTTTGTTTTTACTGGCTAGACAAATGATCGACAACAGACGTGCTTACGTATTGATATCGAGGTTGACAGATATTAGTTGGGAGTTAAAAATGGAGAACCCATTCGGGTTGTTGAGCGTCAGAATTCATTTTTGACCACTGAAAGAAAACCAGTGTTTTGAACATGTATTTTGCAATTACAGGCATAAAACTAAACTAGATGTGCGACAACGTGATTTTTGAACCAATACGAGACAGGGTCAGGACGAGTCTGGATGTCCCGACTAGAATTGGTGCCTCATTAATGGTGCTTATACGTGAGACAGACATAAACTAATTGGGCAAACAGAAGAGTAACCGCTGACAGTTAAATTAAGTTCACTGTTTGTTAGTAACCGGAGGATGTGTACGGAAAATCAGCAGACAGTGGGAAGAGCTCCGATGGTTTATGTCTCTCTGGCGCCCAACTTATTTACTAATCATGGTCCATCATTGCTAGTCTACAGCCACCCATTTATATCAGTGGATTGGAACTGAGTAGCACAACATAGCTACCGGCTTGAAGACTCGAATATATTAAACAGTACAATATAACAGAAAATACGATTGTCTTCTTTGATGCGGAAAGAAGACTGATCATTTCACACAAACTATGCAGAAGATACACAGTTGTTAGATCAAAGTATAGAAGAATGTAAGGTGGGCTTTCCGCAATCACTAAGGAGACCTTTCGTTTGAGTCGAGATTAGTGATTGGTCAGAACATCTGTAATGGACAAAACGAGAGCTACTTGTTGTGTGGTTGGACTCATCCAAGGTTGTTTTCTCGTCGGCAGTGATTTGCTTAAGTATGATTTGTTTAACAAGAAAAAAACTCTTGAGTATGCCCATATATCAACTGGAAATTTAGTCGGAATACAGTTTGGCGCCTTTGCACAACTCAATAACGGAGTGTGTACTATGAACCGCCACTGACCGTCTGTCATGAAGTTTCTTATCGAAGTACCTCATTTTTCAGTTAACGTTGTTTCGGCAATGCTACCATACTTTACTATATGTATATACATCCAGCTCCAGTCTTTAGCAGTAGCCCTGGGTAAAATTGTTCCATATGCTGTTGATTCTGACAAAAATCTACCAGTTATTTAAGTGAACAGGCGAAAATGTTTTTTTTTTAAACGGTAGACGAAAGCAGCACAGAAGAGCAAGGAAGAGTCTTACAGTAGCTGTGACACACTACCACATCCCCAACTGCGATGCAAACAGTTACACAGTTCTTGTCTGGCAGTGATATCCCAAACTTGCTCACATAGGTTGACAAAAGTTTCCGGGTTCTAGATCATATTAAACTGAACTTGAACTTGATGAGTAGGTTATTTGGCACAATCGTATCATCGTTGATATCAGAAGGAATCGGTTTTGCAATCAGCGCAGGTTTGCCCTAAAACTGATAGCGAATACTGATCGATTCCACAGCGAAGTGGTAGCACACAAAAGAAGTAGAGTGTTAAGAATAAGACTGGCATTCTACAACTTAAAACCTCTACCGGATTTACAAATGCAGGTGTATGGGCGGCCGGTACAGCTTGCACATGTGCACAACTGCAAATCGTGAACTACTTTTGAGCACTGAAGCAAAAACTTAACCAGGTTATCTTAAATTTTGGTGTCATAAGTCAGAATCAACTCAAATAACCTATTAACTCACAAATCACCCTGTCCGTAATTTATTTCCCCAGCGGTCTTGAAAAGCTGAGTCACAGAACTAGCATTTAAAATACTGTTCAGTCGCTATTTGTCAAGTGACCCTCTACCAAAACCGTGGAATCAGTTCAAAACCACACTTATTCCGAAAATGATGTAGAGATAAGCAAAGTGTCGACTAATAACACCTCTTTCAGTGAGTATCAAAGTGCTGGCGACTTTACTGAATGACTCTCTTCGTGCCAAGGTTGAAGACCCCGAACTTTTCACGAAGGCGCAGCATGGCTTCCGTAACAGACGCACAGGAGTCACCACTGTCGGTTGCTCGTGACTTTTGTACAAATGCCTCCAACACAAAGTTAGTCATTGGTGTAGTTTACCTTGACATTTCTAAAGCCTCTAACAGAGTTGAGAGCCCAACCTCGCTAAAGAACCTCCATAATTATGATCTCACTGAGGAGTACATAACCAAACGAAGGTTCGGTACCTAGGCTGTCATAGTGTCATCACAGTAGTATCCTGTTAACAACGGCGTTCCGCAAGAATCCATCTTACTACCCTCAGAATACGTTACCCTATGCCGATGATACAGTTCTGGCGAGTTCCAAAGGGACCAGAGTTGTACTGTCTTACTCAGTCCAAAGAAAATAACATGTCGTTCAACGTCAACAAATGTAAACTCATGCATATTCGCCATCAAAATTTTGCTGACTATCAGCTTGTTGACAATAGCCTACTTGTACCACACCCAGAAACCCTAGTGATAGACAGTATGAGTCTGACACCAAATTGTGCAGTCAGGCTAAAACGGCACAGATGAAACTGAACTCCTTAGAAAGAATTTCTGAAACACAACTGTGAACAATTTCTCACTATACTTGTTTCAATAATCTGCCCACACTTAGAAAAAGACATGCAAACCTACTGTCCCAGTCCTAAAAATATTTGGTCCTTATTTTGTGTGTTCAGGGAAGGACCACTGAAATAAGTAATGATCTTGGGAAAATTCTCTAGCTACGATAAATGGCAAAATTAAGTCCATTCTCAACGAACTGCAGATACCTCACAGAAGAGTAAATTTTGAGCTGCAAAGTGCCTTACACCCATGATCATCGGTTGGTACATCTTTTAGTAGCCAAGAATGAACAGTTAAGCGTACACTCGCTGAATTCGGATTACAGAATGGACATTTTGATCTGCGGACGGAATTACATCGCAGTTAGGTTTTGTTCACACTTAAACACACTGCTCAACTCCATGGTCGAGACTAAATCAGTTGATAATATCACAGATTTTCTTGATGACCATATACGTGAGAAAAAACCTGGGTTACAAGTTTCTGAATCAACAGTCCAGCCCAGTTCCGGAGGTCAGTAAATGTGCACATTTGATGGGGTGTTGTTTCGATGTATTTCGGTGTTCGTTGCTGATAAAGCTGCACATTAGCTACCTCACTAAAGTCACCTTTCATTTGACTGCACTCATTTTTTCTTTACGCCTAAATCCCGTCCACCGCAATTGCCTTCAGCGAACACAACGACAGGAACACACAAACAAAAGCATTTTATCCACCGGCAACATCCTACAAATCTTCAACCCGGTCATACTGTGGACTTTCCAGAGATCAGCAGCCATAGTGAACAATGCGCTGTATGGCAGGTGTTTCGTTCGCATATATAGTACGTGACCCAAACAGCGTGGACGCTGCATTTTCGTTATCTTGGGTATCAGATGAAAACTTGACGATTCTACAAAAACACAGATGGACAGTCGCTTTGTTCATGAAATTGATCCAGTTGACACAACCTAACTAGTGACAGTCGAAAACTGAAGCTTAATAAGAGATTTCACGTGAACGAATCGAACCTTTGATTCACGAAGTAAGAAGAGAAGCAAACGTTTCTTACAAACCTCATTTCTACCCAGAATTCGAATGAATTTCCAACAGATACTGGTGAACGCGCTGAGTGACCTTGCTATTCATATAGACACCATGTCAGAAGGAATACAAACTGTTGGACCAACACTAGCCAGGTAGATGAATAATTCAGCAGTTTTAAGCTGTCATGATACAAAATAAGGTCAGTCATGACCAACTCAACATTACGAGAGCACCTTGCGAGTTGGGGGTACAAAATACGTGTTATAAGGGTCAGTTATGTCGTTCAATTAATACTACACCATCTGTATGATGGATAAAGGAAAACTAAGCGGAGAAGTATACTCCGTGTATTCAATATCAGCCGGCTTACTAAGTGGAATAAGCTCCAATTTGAGGTTAATGGAACTATTGAGTGCGGCTAACAGAATACAATCTATCACACAGCAAAATTTAGAAATGGGGATAGGATAGCTTTGGACGACATTAAATGAATTCAAGACACTTTCACGAACCAGTAAATATCACAGCTTCAGCTTTGAAGCCCGACAGACCCCGTTCACATAAGCCACGCTACATTCGTTCGTGAGTGATCATTTCAACAGTTGATTATCCAACGAACACAGCACTTCAAGGTCTCTGGAGTGATTTCTACTAAAACGTTCACCTCAAGCCAGTTTCTTTCTCTGCAACAGAATTCATGGTCGTATTAAACGTCAGTCCATAGAGTCAGTACTCGTCTCACTCAGATTGGGTTGGCGTCCATGCCTTTTCTCTTATTCATCTGTTGATATAGGCCCCAAGGAGACTACAGTAAGCAGGCTTGATCTTCGAAATCACTCAGTAACCACCGTGGAATCAAACTTGTTTATTTAATTATCAGAAGATAGCCTCATTCAGTGTTCTGAATTTTGTTTGGACGGAAATAGAACTAATTCCGTTTGACTGACTTCTCTTGTCTTATCACTCAACCGGGGTAGACCTAACACGTCTCCGCACGTACGTCATCGGATAGCTTTACCGCGTGACATATAAGTGCTTTTTCTAACTTTGGCATGGCTTACACTTAAAGTTTGTCGTGTTCACAGGTAAGTGAAGTATAGTTATCATTTCAGAGCCGAAATGTGTGTGCGACTAAATCAGTTGTTATTAGTCTACTCGTAGTATTCAGAATTCAGAAATAAGCAGGCAGATATTTTCTTGCAGTTTATCTGGCAACAAAGACCCAGTTTACCTGTCAAGTGTTACGACAGTCAACCATACCGCGATACCATAACTCTGAAGAGTAAGCCATGATGTTTTACAATCTTTACTGAGTGACTCTATGCTTGATGGTCCAGACAGATATCGCACAGAAGTCAATACACATAATAAGCAATCACTGTTTTGCGCCTCAATATACTTTAAAACGCCCAGCTCCGATATCGCTTTCCCCATATGTACACATACGATTGGTGACTACCGTATCCGGATTAGCCTGTCACACTGACTGCAGCCAAAGAATGTCGACGTGTTTTCTACCAAACCGGTTTAAGTTGCACCACCTCCTATCTAGTGTACATCCGAAAGGATGACTGGCAAACCTGTGAGTACAGATTTTTGTAGCACAGCCAGCTCAGACTGGTTGGCCCGATGGTGAGCCAAGTCAAAATCTCTATCCGGGAAACAAAAAGGTAAAACCTATCAACTGTTAGGGTTAAGCTACGTCGACTAAGTGAAAATTAAAGTATAGGGGTTGATTTTAATACATTTGGACCAAAATCAAAAAATTGAAAGACCAAAGAATTTGTTAAACCAATCCGAGAACGTTTCAAAACAAACAAACTCCAAACAAACGCAAGAGAAAACGATCAATTCTGCGCACACGATTCCACTTCTTCCCTCTACCAGTGCTTTTGTCAACGTCAGCCGTCGTGACTCATTTGTTTTTTCGTCCGAGATTTCAGTCACTCGCGACAGAATGCATTATTCTTCACTTTGTGGAGGTAACTTTCGATGACACTTACGGATGTTCAACCAACTACTGCCAACAGTTGTAACTGATCTAATTAGTGTCAGCAAGGAATGACAGGCACAAACTCGTGCGCAATCAATCTAACAGTTGCTTGTTTCTTCCACAGTTCCGTCGCGACAATGAGTTTCACCCTTCCACGGAGCATACCGCTGTTTTTTGCCTAGTCCACTGACGACTGAATTGGGTAGATAACAAGTGTGAGCAAGTCGGATAATGAATAGTATGCATATGTACCAGATTTCCCTCTAAAAAACGTTACTTCAAGATTGAAATTAATGTCAGAATCAAGTATTTCACAAGTTCCAGACTTCCATAATGTCGTCTGAGCCAAACAAAACATGTTTTGTGGGTTGTGGACCGAATGACTGTTCGGGTAGACGTTGCTTGGTCTGAACGTCACTTTGCAACTGGCTTGTAGTTGAGCATTTTGGCACTGAGTTTTGGTCCATGAAAAGTTTATGAGAGAGAGTTTTGTTCACATCTGAATAGGAGTTTGGACCGAAGGTTGTACTTGGCGAACTGAATTCAACTAATTTTGGAAAGATAGTCTAGATTGAGCTGGTCAAGAACAATTTACAGACCTAACTGAACTAGTGAGGTGGTACGATGGTTATTTACTCAAATACGTGCATAAGTAGAGTATACGTACAGCTGTGTGTGCAAGCACTGACATTCAATGAACATCATGCAACGGATATGTGGGTGATAGGCCTTATTTACCACTCGTTAAAGGGTAGCTCCATCAGTCCACCGATAGATTTGTAATTTGGTAAGCAAAACTGGAAGATCGGGACGATCACTTACAAGAACCTACCCGAGTCTTTGCCCCGAAATTAGCATTTGCGTTGAGCAACAATTGGACCACAATGTCGTGCCCAGAACGGCTGGCACAGTGGAGTGGAGTAAGGCCGTCCCGTGTACGACAATCCAACTCAGCGTTCGCCTTAATCAATCTCTCGGCCACACCGTGGTTGCCCCATTTGCACGCCACATGCAGTGGAGTAATGTTATTCTGTTTTGATTTACGAAGGAGAATGAGAAGAAACAATCAGTTAATAAATCGCCGCAAAATCATATTGCTCCTACAGAGGTTTAAGCTCATCCAACTGAGGATTGAAAGAAGGTGTACTCTTCCTAAATGTGTGTTTATGAACAACTGAGGAATATATCTGATTGGGATGTTGACTGTAGTCAGTTTTACCAAACAACTTGTACACTCAGATTAGATGTACTGATTGCCTATTTTATCACCTGCGAGACAAGCCAGAGGTCTGCATTCCGAAATACGTAAAATTTCTTTTTCAAACATGCACACCAAAAGCAAGTGTTGATGCAATTGAACAATTCAAGTGAGAGAAAAATTGAATAAATTTGAACACCATATAAATAAAGAGTTAAATCAAGTGGGATCAAAACCATTTTATTTTTGTGTCTCAATTTGTTGTTTCAAACACTGGATCCCAGCCAACGAGAACAGTGGTTCTGAGATAACCAAATACGCTCAGTTCTCTAAAAATGTTGCGGCTGACCGTCTTACAAAAATGAAACCAATAGTCAGAAATGGAGGCCACCATTAAAAATCTTCAGTGACTTGAGGTGCACCATCACTTTTATCTCAACGGCTTTGAATACGGAAAGTGAACAAATACGACACACAGGTGCATATTAGTGCAAATCCTAACAGTGACAAGGCTGACAGATTGTGTTTCGATTCAAACCAATCAAAAATTCGGCCAATACCTGCACACTCGAAGTTGTGGGTGGTCTCACTTGAAACAGAAACCAAAACCCCACTCACTGACATACATGATAAGTACTTGACTTGATCACGGATTGAACTCGGTTTCGGATGCTTTATCTGTGGTAAACATTGGAGCAAACAAACAAAGCTGACATCACAAAATCCCTTATGCTAACCGCCCACTCGCAGGTTTGGGAAAAATTCCCTCGACTTATCTTGTCGTGGTTTGGGTAGCTTAAGATAATCAGGCTTACTAAAATGAGAGACGTGATATGGTTTGAAAGCGAAAAACATAGCCGTTTTTATTGATTTAGTTCAATTATTGAATACCAAAATTGCGTAGAAATTGCATCCATAAGTTTACCCTCACAACTTGCTTATTTCTCCACAGAACAAAATCCCCTACTATTAGTCAGTAATCAAAACAACGCTTAACAGGTTAGTGATTTCTGTGACTTCAACTTGGAGAGAAGTCTTAGTTGAGGAGTCATTGATTGGTGTTAACAGGACAGTTACTGTGTCTCCTCTCGAGACAAGAGAGTAGCGTGGACATTACAAAATACGAAAGAGAGACGATAGTTCGGTCGTACGTGATGTGAGGTCATTCAGACAATAGTCAACACGGCTGCGTCACGAAAGCGCGGCCGGAGTTCAAATCCCGACAGTGGCAAGTGTATGCGCTACTGGCGAAACTTGAGTCTAGCGCTTCTTTCCGAAAGGAGTCGACTGGAAAGTCTAGGGGAATGCGACAGCTGCGACCAAGTGTGAGTGACGTTCAATCAATAGGAAAAACATATATATATATATATAACTTGAAACTGTCATCAACCTATAGTTAGACAACGTAGTTACAAGGGAGACTAAGATATCCTTTAAAAGATGGCTCCCTTACAACGTTCACACCAGTAGACCATTGGACAATGACTTTAGTGCACGGCCGACGTGTTCAATTATTGACATTCTTATGGACGAAATAACCAATTCCTTACTCTTGCTACGGATTCTCTTCTTTCTTATCTCATCCTTGTCTATCACCTGGTGTTTATTGGTAGCCGAAAAACCAATTGAACTCTTGTGGTCTCAGGATATATGTTTTAGTGCTGAGAAACGGCATAAAATTCAAAGGTTACCTTAAATGGGCGACCGTTGTGTGTCTAGGAGTTGTCCTCATGTTAATGAATATGACAAATACAAACTTAAAAGCGCGTCTGTTACAGGAATCGTCTGGAGGCGGACTACTAAGTGAGCCATGGATTCAGAATATACTCTTGCTCACAAAGGATAGTGACGTTAGGCAAATCCTCAATGACCTACCTGCTCAGGAAGAGGGACATCATTCTAATGGAAAAAACTAGGCACATCTGAGCAACAATTAGCAGATCTCTACACACCAACCAAGAACTGACTAGCAAAGGCTGCTGTTTTCAAAGTGAGCGTAGGTAACACTTCGTTTCATCTAGTGTCAGCTTGCTCTGGAGCTTGTTAACCAACTGCGTACTGAGATGCTCAAAACTCCACTCCAGTGGCAAGTGCAAAGGGGTCCATCGTGAATACTGTTCTCTTGACCACTTCCCGGCAAGTTACGAGATGGGTAAACTTGTTTGGATGTTTACACTTTTTTTCTGTCGTCTATCGGTATATGTATGTGTTTTTCTGTTGTCTTTCTAGTTGTTTGTTGGTTATGCTAGCAAGCTGCCTCAACAGTTAGCTTGCTACATGCTAACATTTCTCTTTTCATTTGATGTTTTCTCTTAGCAGCTGTTCCATTGCACACAAGAACTGTTAAACACATTTCATTATTCGAATAATGCAAAAGACAGGAAAGCACAAACCTTCATGTATTTCCCTCCTGTAAGCACTAACCATCACAGTGGCTTACAAATGGTGACCGAGACCATTCCAGTCGTAACAGTAAGGCGCTCTATTTCACGCAAACCGCACAAGCTGGCTTATTACGCCGAAGCTTGAGATTGCGTTGATACTTTTGGAATAAGAGAATGGATCTTAGATATGTTAGGAGAATTTTTACTCATTTCTGATTGAAAAGGCTGATCAGAACCTCTCGATTCGGACAATTTGCGATAAATCATTTACATTTGATGATTTTCTCACAAAATTGCTCATTTGCTTCTAAACTGATTATGGTCAACATTTTATCCATTCTTAAAAGAGTGACAGTGATATGTTTTGTTTATTCGCACTTTTTCACCTTCATGTGGAAAAGTTAGGCCGGAATCTAAATAGAAAACCAGCCGGGATTTAATTTGTTCACTTGATACTTCTACAGTAATAAGTTGTGAAGGCACAGTGAACAAGTGAATATCAAGTTAAAGCGACAAAAGGCTTTAGTAACTGCAGATGGCATAAAAATTTAAGTGATACTAAACTAATCGCACTATCTTTCAGCTCATATTGCTCTTAATTTTAGAACACTACACGCAGCATTGCGCAGTATAGCGTTGCAGGTTGCTGGTGTCACAGTATAACTACAAATAGCGACAAACCCTTGAATACACTGCACAACACGCCCTTAAATCCACCCAGTTTATCATAAGTAATTATGATTCCTTAAGGTTACCAGCCCAACGTGTGACACCGCAATCGCCATCTCAGTGTGAATCAGATGAAAGCTGTTTATTCCTTCCGAAAAGCTTGAAAGTCACAAAAATGGTAGCGAATTGGGATGCGATACTTATTTTTCTCTATTTCCTACGAGGTCAATCCTAAAAACTGAAGGCAAATACAAAGGACGGCATATTGTCGTGGATAACCAGGCCGGAGTTGTGGGTATTCTAACACTCGGCGAAATACCTCGACGCGAGGGGAGGCATGTCCAAAAGCTCACAACGAACGGATCGGGGACAGCAGGGTCGACCGGATGAGTCATCGCTCGACTGGATCGGAACAACGGGCGAGACATGGCAGGGAAAAGAGAGGGGACGACAAAGTTGAAGGCGTGAACATTCCAACACTCGCAGGAATATCGCGACGCGGTCGTGGACTACGATCAGGGGCCACCGTAGGTAGATGGAGGAGAACAAGTGCAACCGGACGAGCCATTGTTCAATGCAATCGGACCAACGGGCGGAGAATGGCAGACAGAACACCCCCCGATAGACGGTGCCGATCACGCAAATAAACCAGGCAGAAGTGCACACGATGCGTGAGCGGAAACCTGGGAGTGTCGTGGTCCGGAATGGTGACTCGTAAACGCGAGCGCGCGCATGGCATGATAACTAACGTATTGGACAATAAAGATTGTACTTTGTTAGACGCCTTTTCGCTACAATATGTGCTGCCTTTTGCCGGCTAGTGTCTAACAGAATAAGCTGTTTTGGGCGAGTAGAAACTTGGACTGCCCATTTCAAGACGTGTTTGAGGGCGTCGAAATGCTGGCGGTGATTTGATTACAGAAGAAAGGAAAGTCACCCCTTCTCGGCCACGAACAAATGTGATGTGAGTTAAAATGGGTGGCCTCTTTTTTCCCACAGACATCCAAGAGGTATTGTTCACATTTAATGGGGACCATGAACTCTCGTAAGTGAGCGTACTACTGGTAAGATCTTAGGAGAGGACGATGTGCTTTAACGAGAAACCTAATAGCAGGCGACCAATTACCGTATTATCTGTACTGAATGCAGAAAAAACATGATTGCATTCAAAAATGTCTTTTTTTAGCAGGTCACGTGTGTTGAATTGGCCAGTCTGTACTGACTATTTAAACCACCAATATATGTTGACAGTTGACGATGATGTTCAGTAACAACAATGCTGTTTATTAAAACTAATGTAATCCAACAACAACCGCAGTGGAGTTTATTATTAACGTGCATGCGAAGGAGTTACTCAAAACCTACCAAGATGAGTACAGAGAACGGCACACTAGATTCATCTGGTAGGACATTGTATAAGGTACGTCTGTATCGCGTGTTTCCTTAAGTTTTCTCAGTAATTCCCGTTCAGTTAGTGAGGTGCTGAGATACAATAGCTACCTGAAGTTTGTCACCATAAATTTGTGGACTAGATTTGAAAAAAAAATATGTATTAATGGAAACTGGGCGATTTTATTATTCTGTTATGGGAATACATAAAAGCAATACCACATCATTTGTTTTAGTTACTAGGCTCGAATCCGGTGAGATGTTTTTGAAACATAACAAAGCTCACAGAACCGCAGGATATCATCGATTTGGCTATCACAACAACCCTAAAATGGGCATAACCACAGATATGAATAGCCAGTTTGATCTTGGCCAAGAATCCTATGAAAACCCACGTCGAAAAACCCATTGTTCGAGCCCACGTGCGTAAAGTCTCCTAAGTAACCAAGGTTGTGCAAGAAGTTACACAGAGTGGTTAACTATCAAGTGTCATTTAATGGAAATCTTTCCAAACCATGGCAGGGCACTTGCAGTATTCATATAACATCTTTACTAATCAAAAAACGTTGTAATCAAACGTTTCGGTTTATCCTCAGAAGTTCTCATCTGCCCAATAAAGCTCGAAAAGTTGGGACAGGTCTTTTGCACCTTCATATATTTACATGCAGACTGTAGCACTGTCAGTTTCAGTATAGTTTCAAGAATACGGTCACGTAACCGGTAAATTAAGAGGCTAACAGCAAAAGTCACTACACTAGAAAGATCCCAGCAACCGGACATGGATCCAAGACCGTTCATGTACATGGGTTGGAAGGTTTTCAATATATCTGCATTTAGTTCCCAATAAGCTTTGGCATAGTCTCAAGTATCTTTTTGACTAGTTTTAGTAAAAGATTTGGGCATTCCACAATATGCGTGTACCCTATTATCAGTCTGTTCTAATTGGGTCGTTTTCGCAATCAAAGAAATTCACACGTAGATACGTTCCGTTGTGATATTAGGTTTTCCGTCCTCCGTGGTCTGTTAACCTGTATGCTGTCATCGTATATACCCCATTTTAAAAATATCTCATTAGACACTTTTGTATACAACACAAAACGGAATCGTCTCATCGTGCGCATTACGCTCTGACTACGCAGACTTCTTGTGTGTGAATACTGTCACCTTGCCGTCTGGTTTCCGAAACATTTGATTATCCAGAAACGGAGGACAGCATTTTTTTCGCTAAGAGTAACTGGAGGTTGAAGCAGGCTCTGGCCAACCAAAGAAATAGCCTACTGTAGTTAGCTTGGTAGCAAACAAAGACTGGAATATCAAAACAATAGGATCTGTAAACCACCAGATTTGAACAAACCTCGCAATTTGTAGACGCTATCCCAACTTCGGCAAAGCCCAGACTAACCTCAAGTTACTCAAGGCCAAGAAAACCGACCGTACTCCGTCCCTGGATATTTCATCTAGTCGTCTGAAGACTGAACAGCAAGACAAAAAAGAACCAACGCGGACCAGAAAGCATGTGCTGATAAAAATTCTGCGGATCTGTGTCATGCAGTGCTTACGGAACCCAAAAACTGATGAACCTTTTCAGTAAGCTATGGGGTTTATTCGGAGCACATTGAAACCGCAGTTCAAAAATCAACATTGCACACTCCACTTTTTCAGGAAGTCACCGGTTGAACACTGATACTTTTACTTAGATCGAAAGAAAATGCTACTGTCTATCGGATAAAACTGGTTGTCACTTCAAGATAGACGATGCGTTTACCAAACAGTTGACGCGCCGAGTTGCGCGCACGTCCAGACAACGTGAGGATTTTTTGATAAAATATTTTAAGGTACGGTCGGATGAGTGACCAGCCGTCCGAACCAACGTACTGCCCAGTTGCCAGATGGCCGAAACACCAGGTGGATGTGGATACTCAATCCTGTTATGGTGTGTGCACGTAACATGTGACGAAAACGAGGTAGCGCGTGCTTCAAATAATCAGTGGTTTGGCTACCAAATTTTCTTTTGCTATCAGTGACTGTCCATTACACGACTCTCAACACTTTTTGTGAGTTTTGGCTCACTGTTTTTACAACGCTCACGTCACAATGTGCATTTCTTGTTAATTGCTCGTCATTCTTGTTTAAACCATTCGGACAGACAGTGTAGAACAGGTATCGGGAGCTGGTAAACGTCGTTTTAAAATCACAAATTGAAGCATCTTCGACATAGTTTCGTTTCTAGGAGGCAGTATGGGACGACGAGAGAAAAAAGGATCTCCTTATGGGGAATAAGGCAAGTTCATTCAATTGTCTGCTATAATAAGTGTTGGCTCTGCTGGTTGACACACTAATTCTTGATGTTGAACACTGAATAACGACCTAGGTAGTTTGTAATTTAGTAACCCATGCCATCATATATTTCTGCCTTTCGGTAGCAACAAGTGAGTCGTTCACAGTTTTGCTTAGCCGCTATACGACCAAAAAACAAGTCTGAAGTAGGATCCAAAAAGAAGATGGAGTTAGGCCAGGTTGTTGAAAGACAACCACGTCTGCAACGAAGCATTCAAAATTCAAGGGCTACACTAGGCAAGCAAACAAACGAAGTAAACGTAACAGTAGGTTGACACATATAAAACAGCATTCTTAGATTTTTCAGTACTTCCGTTGCGTTGTCTGTGCTCACCTTCCAGAGAAAGTAACCTTCATACCACTGGGTCGATCGGCCGCTAGTTCTAATCAGCAGCTCTGTGGGTCGCCAGGATCCCAACACGAAAGTGGTGCCCGACCAACAGCAGATAAGATACTGCTAACCGGTTTCACTCGCGTAAGTTGTCATCAGTTGTCCACCCCGCACCTTAAGACAACCAGCTGTGAGCTCGACCAAGTGTACTCGGTTTAGTTGACGGATAGTCAGCATGGTTTTACTATCCAGTAAAACCATTCAAGTTTATGAAACCTGAAGGACTGTATGAATGTAGTCGGCTGTCTCTATCCATTAGTTGCTTTTTGACCTTATTACTATTTATTTGTCCAGGCAACTCGATGCGAACGTCGAGGTTCAAGTGATATGAAAAAGGTATGCGCTCTCTACCGGAAACGGCTCTGTTTTACAATCGTAGGATAACACTCTCATAATTATATTCTCACCAGTGCGTCTCATAGATTATAGAGTGATGCCTTTCACCATATAGGTAGTAGATTAAAGAAGGGTGACTTAGCCGTACAAAAATGATAGCTCTTTTTGTATGATTTTCAGTCGCCGAATTTTCATGATCCCTGTCAAATTACTTGTAAATTAGTGACAACCACAATTATTGACCAACTTGGTTTAACTCATGAATATCCATGAAAATAGCTTATTAATGATGAACAATCTTGAAATCGTAATATTAGGTGATCCATTAGCAAACCAAAATTTCCTAACTGAAACGACTGCGCCCCGCGATCAAACGGTCTGAATTCAGAAGAAATGTTTCAAATCCCTATGTTCGGTCTGAGGCTCCACGTCCTGCTATGATATATTGTTTCATCCCCAACTTATCATGTAGACAGTATTGGACCAAAGTGTTATTTAGTCAAAGCGATTCCTTCAAGGCAAGCACTTCCAGCGTCATTGATGATAGGACAAAAAGTTAACTTCAGGTCACGACGGAATTCTCACACTAAGCAAGTTCAGATGGTCGTAAAGTTATGATGGGAATGATGATCGAGAATCCATCGGATCGAAATGTGATACATGAGCAATCTGTTAAGATTGTCAAGTGAAAATATTTGAACGAGGATAAGAGGGACCGAAGTAACTGGGATTCAACAGGACAACCATGTAGCAACTGGTCTCCACCACTGGGCATTTAAGAGACACCCAATGGGATTCCGTTAGCACATTGGAGGTAATTAAACCACAAGAGACGCATACTGCATGGGTTTCTTCTAACAATATTGTAAGAAGTGGTCACAACAAAGATGAATTGTAGGATAGGCATATGACATAATTATCAATGTGACGGATGTCAGCGTATTCAGTTGAGATGACGTACAGCTGTTTGTTCTCACTCACGACCGATTCAGTCAAGTTCCGTACGTTGTACTTCGTGCTTGCTGCTCAGCACAAAGGAAACAGACTAATGAGAAACTAACCCAACCAGGTAGAAGAAAAATATTCAAACGGTAATTAATAGAGTAAATCAAGAAAACGAATCTAGTAGTACGCAAAATACCCGAAAATGTTTCATAACTCATCTTCACTATGACGGGCAGAAAGCATCTTAAGTCAGTATTTTAATGCAGTAATGTTCTTGTATACTTTACCTATTGGTTGAAGACACACTTCATAATGCTGCGTGGACACTCTGATATTATCAGTTGTTCCCGCTGTAAAGAGACTGTGAGAAATTAGGGTGGGTGGTAGTTAATGCTATTGGCGTTTTGTCATTCCAACTCATCTATTCTGCATCTCCAATTGGTCAATGTTCAAAACTAAGCTTCTTCAAATAAGAAAAGTATCTAGTCGGAATATCAAATCAAATGTTGACGAACGAGATGAGGAAGGAAGTAAGCAGACACAAAATGATTAATAGGCAGTACAAAAAAGCATGTCTGTTTGTCTATCAGAAAGAGACTTTGATAATACCATAGCAAGAGGAAACACTAAAATCGTAGATCAAACCTGTGATAAAACATGTAGGCTACTTGGCCAACACTAAACGTGTAGCTGTTCAATTCTAATATCCATAGTTCACATGATCATCTCAAATGTACACCTTATGCTGACTCTGGGAAAACAAAATGACAGTACATGATAACCTCTGATAAAAACCGCACTTGAACAAATGCTTAGCAATTAAGGGAAGCAAACAAACTCACCTTGGCTTGAAAGTTAATGTTTGCCCCGCGAGATATAAGCAAATCGGTCATGTTGACGTTACCATAGTGGGCCGCAATGTGCAACGGGGTGAAGCCACTCTGCAATTGAAGAAAATATTTAAATAATGGAATCTTGTATTGCATAGTGTGGACCCAAAATGATTACTAACATATTTTCATAATTCGTGTTCACCAGCAGCTCAAACTGATGAGGTGAAAAACGAAATACTGAAAGGAAGCTTGGATGCTTTTATTTTATGTTTACAGGGAGATTAACACTCCATATGGTCTAGCTATTGTAAGAAAATGAGTCACTTCAGATTACCAATGAAGTTCATCAGCAGTACAGTAGATTCGTTCTGGATGAACATGTATCCAAGGATACAACCCAGTGGATAAAGGAGGTACTTACAACGTCGAGGTAAAGCTAACTGTTAAATTATAACTCCCCTCTACCTTAAACGAAAACTAATACTAATTAGCTACCTTGGAGATAGGACAGTAAGTTGGCAGCCGAGGACTAGCACTAATTTATCCTACTGTGTCCCACTAGGTGAGCCATTCTGCAGACCTAAAAATATGAAAACCTCATTAGCAGAGCATGAATGGTCTCTGTGAATGTGACACATTACTTACTCAACCGTATGATACCCTTGTCTCTCGACTTACGCAGTTTACGTGTTCGTCTTAGTAGGAATTTCACTCGCAATATTTCATTCTGCATATTCAGATTACATTTTTGCTCGTACTTATAATACACACCGACATAAGACAATGTGTGGTCTTTGGACAGTTGACTGGTGTTCACTAGATGATGCCAGGCTCTATAGTGGCAGGATCAATTGTATCGAGAAATTTGCATATTTGCCTACAAGAATCAACCTCAGTTGATCGGTAGCTTACCTTAATATTATGTGAGAGTGAAACAAAATGATCAACTAGCCCATCTAATGTGAGCTCCATTACTCGTTTGCTTGAGTTCACATTTAGGCTTACCCTATGGAAATTCAGAACAGAAATGTGGTTACAAAAATAACCGTACACGTTCATTGTAGTGTATCTTTCGACAATCCCGTCGCAGACATGGAAGCGCTGTACGTGAATTCTAGTCCTGGTGGTGCGTACACTCTTCTAAGTTCAAATTACTGCAACACAGAATATTAAGTGGTTTTGGTTTCAGATGTTCTAATGTGGCTTGTGTTCACCATAGCAACCTGAAAATTTGTGTAGTTAAGACATTCTCCGGCTCACGTGCACAGAGACTTGTTGGTATCGTGAAGCTGTTTAACAAGACACACTTCGCAGCTGTGAATGTTGTTCCATACATTAAGCTCTGCGTAGTGAAGATGAAAAGGAGTATCCAGAACCCTCTGCATATGTTAATTTCAAACGAACACAACAGTATCTGTTTGTACAGTTAGAATTATTTTACGTTTGTCATACCTCGGCGCGAAAGTCAAGTTAGAGGGGTTAGTCCAGCGCTAATGTGGATACTGTTGGTTAGGTTAAACCAACGTGACGGACTCCAGTCGGCATACGTAGTTTCCTTACTGCTACTCTCCATAAGAAACAGGAACTTCCGTCTCCACACTGAGGCGGAAACCGTGAAGCAGAGCACCATATTGGCTCGTGCTTCAAAGCTTGTCACTGCAGGGATTAGGGAAGCCCTCAGTCAGAACTTCGGGGTACTAACAAAATTTGTACCGTTCCTCGTTTAGCACACAGCCGTGAAGGACGTATATTATTTTCCGATAGTCAATATAGAACCTGCTGTGAAAAGGCAGTTTGACGCTGGACAGCTTGATGGATGTCCTTAGCGGGCTGATTCTACAGCCTACATGTGCTTGATGAACAATTCATCAGCGTACGATTGTCTAAATTTCTTTCTTTAAAAAATTATTTCCCAAAATTCTGGCACTGTATACTCTAGTCATATAATTATGAACTTACACAAACATACTTACCGAAGACTGATGATCTACGTTTACGTCACTGTTCAGTAGCAGATTCGCAGCCTTCACATCGTCCTTTTTAGCCGCAATATGCAGGGCAGGGAGGCAGACTTTACCACGTGAGTCATTCTCTAGAAGCAAGGCCACGATACGATCATGACCTTGCTGGAGGGCAACTGCAAGCGGCGTGAATCCGTCGTCCGTGGTCAGCGCTGGATTGGCGTGCTTTGTCAACAACAATTTGACCACCTCCAGGTGGTTTTCTTGTGCGGCCATGTACAGTGGAGTAAAGCCGTTCTGTTGGTGTGAAGATTTCGGAGAGGGACATAGAAAGCTTACATTCACAAGTACTAATCCAGACCGAACTGGTGACAAATGTTTCGCTGTGACATAACACCCTTCTTCAGTGCAGTTCCCAGAATGTCTATTATGGTTATAAAAATAACAAAAATGTTCCTTGTTCCACTGGAGTTACTACTGAGTGCAATATATGTAAAAACTTCTAAACCATGCCGAACATATCACCGAGCTGAGGTAGAACTGTGAGAACAGAAGCGGTTACATTACATGTGTGACAGTTTTAGGAGAGAATTATCTACTTTTAAATCATCTGTATTCTTTTCTGAAGAAACTTAACCATACCCATTGCTTGACTAACAGGCATAATTGTTCAAAGCATTTCATCCACCTTGACCAGAGAGATATTCCGATGAGTGGCAGTGAAACGGTCAACTCTAATCTAAAAATGAAGGACATGACAACTTCATTCCTCAGTTTATGGAACTCCAACGTCTAAACGTAAATAATCACTATTGGAGTGTACATCTGTTGTGAACAGACGGTCTATTCAGAAAATTGATATTAGGATAACAATAACAGGAAAACCCACTTGAAGATGTTCTTGCCTCTCTAAGGCTTAACTACATCTACAGACTAATAACAGAGGGCATAGTTGCATCCATTACGTCCATTTAGCCCAACACCCTAAGTAGGATACCAGGTGAATCGCGAGATTGACAACGCAGAAGAGTAAACGAACCTAAAACTCACACTGTATGTACTTCAATTTCCAGTTGCCAAATAAGAGACCGATTGCTTCAGTCCTCACGCTTTCGAAAATAGGTAGACTATGAATTCTAACTTTCTTCGGTGCAGATTAAAACCTGTAAAATATCGATCACCGTTTCTGTTAATTATCCTGATCAGTTCAGTGACGCGCGATAAATAGAGACCAGGTCATATCTCTATGCCACTGAAGACTAGCTGTTTTGATTAAGCTAGGACTTCAGGGGAAGAAACTACAGACGCGACAAGAACATCAGCACAGGGATTCATGGTCACGAACAGCACACACGTTATCACAATAATGTACAAATTAGAATCACTAGTAACTGTTAACAAACCTCCGCAGCCTAACACCTCCAGGAAGCAAAGTAGAAAGCAAACTTAGCAAGCGTTTCATTTGTTGCTCCGCTGAACGGTCGTTATATGACCCAATCAGGTTCACTCATCAAAGTTAAAGTTCGAAGAGGTGGGCTGATCTTCAAAAACACCAAAAGTGGTTTCTGAATTTTTTTGGAAATTGGGTCGATTTTCAAAAAATGTCTTTCCACAATAATGTGTACATCTTATTTGTTTAGTTTGCACTTGTAAACTTTATATTACAGTTTGGGGAACGTCACGCACGTTACCTACTTCTAAATAGGCAGCACAATAGTACTCTTGTTGCCGCGCAACCAGCCTGTTACAATTTTACACCGGAGAAAAATACTCTGAACTGGATTATTACATACCACCGTCATTATCCGCGCCAGCTACAGAACAGTCGGCTCTAATGCTTAGCTGCGATAAACCATGATAAATCTACCCGGTGCTGTGTTTGAACGAAGAGAAGAGGATGGAGTTCAGTCCATAAGATCATGAGGAAAATAGTCCATTTTTCATGCATGTATTCCCAATCCCTCAGTTGCGCTTACTTCACAGACAACTCATTCAGGCCACTGTGTTCATGTCACAGGAACAGACCAGCTGCCATTTCTCCCAAAGTTTGCAGTCACACATCTGATGAGGTAGAAATACATATGGTTATACCGCTGTCACTTGTTTGCATGATTCAAAGTTCACCAAACCTTGCTTATTTAAAAGTGGTCACACTGAAAAACTGATCTGTAATTGTGAAAGCAGCAGTAGTTAAGACTTACACTTAACTACAACTGAAACTGGAGGATACGTACTTAGTTTGAAAATAAAACAGGAGGAGAACGAGGCCTTGTAATGCCATCATTCTATAAGCACTTTGTCATCACATACTCAGGTCATTTTTGCACACACGAGCTCAACTCAATACCCACACCTTTCCAATACACAGCATGATCATTCTGCATTTAACGACGGTCACGGCACAGGCTGACAGTACCGTAACCAAACACAGATCATCTGACCCTACCATAGAAAATCCAGGTAGACGTCAGTCATCTAGCAAGCAGTAGTTGACTGACCACGATAGCAGGAAGGCTCAGTAGACAGCTTTACAAACTGTACCAAGTTGTGAAAAATTTATGAAGACAGTTGACACAAAACAGTCCATCTGGAAGGACCACCGCTGCCTTCCTGCTTAATATTATGTTTATGAATGAATATTCATCAAACTCAATTTTATACGAAGCCGGGAATGGCTGAATTTACCTTTGTGTATGGTTTGGCAATATTATCCCCAGGACGTGATTCGCCAAACCCCGAAAGTTTTATTTAAGCGGTCAACATCAGGTTGCTTACATCTTACAGGTGAAAGCGGAACTGAAAATGTGAGACCTGGGAATAGAAGATAACCCGCTGTACCACACTTACTGTCATCGGTACATTTGCAGTTTGACTTACAGGTAGCCATTTCTGGTTCTTCTTCCACTACAATCAGATGATCTCAATAGCACTCCCAAGTTATTGTGGGCTATCACTTAACTGTGCTAGGGCAGTCACGCCTAGTGATTATCATTGACAATCATGCAGTGATTATCATGCTGTTTGTCTGTATGTACTAGGAAGGGAGTTAAACAGATGGTGAGGACGCGGCTGGATACCTTAATGTGTGGTACTCGAATGTAGTGCGTTTTTTCGAAGTGGGAAATGAAAGTACTTGCTTGGATGTGAAAGTTAAGATAGGCTACAAGTGGTATACAACTTGTTACAAGTTCAACAAATGGTCTTGCAGACGAATATTTTTTCCACTGATGAACAGTATCTTAAATTTGCAGATTTGGAGAGGGTTTTATTTTGAAAATGATGAGCATCGGCTGGACCCAGACAAGCCAAAGAAACCGTATTCCATCCATTGAGTCCTCCACCCACATACCCATCAAATAATAACTCAAGAGCTTGACTGCCCCGGCGGGATTAATTAGGCATTTCACGCCAAACTCCACTGACACCTCCGTCAAGTTGAGTAAGCAATCAGATATAACTGTTGAATTTCTGAGCTTAAGATATGAATTCTCAGCTAAAATGATAAAGCACGAAGGCAAAGTATTCCCACCGATAATATAATTCACTGAAATTCAATCCTTTTTGAAACTGTCTAGTCTTACCTATTCCCCGCTTACTAATTCTTCCAGTATAATCGTTCTTCTGAAATGTATCGCGTCACCTAGGCAGTAATCGCTCGCTAGAACCGCATTACCACCTAATCGAGCACACAGACATTTATGTCAACAAATTGCAAATAATCACCTAGTTAACTGTGTGTGAACTATGTTGTTGAAAATACTGAGGAGCAGGCTGAACACTGAGTATAAAGAAGCTAACATAAGAGCAATGATAACTTCTTAGCACCTGCAGTACAGTAGATACAGTTGATTGAAAAAATGCTTCGACAGCAACCAGCCTTGTTAAATTACACCAGTGAGTTTTATTAACACGCATAACTTGATCAATCGCTAAGCCGTGTAGAACATGTTAATCCAAATAATTTCACAAATTACACAAAGCGTTTTCATGTGGCCATCAACACAAAGAAGGAATCCCGTAAACCGTTCAATGATTTTATCAATGTTATAACTAGTGTGGACCACGGCTGTCTTAGTCAAATCCTCAAACGGTTACATTTGATCACCATATCTGGAGTCGCCATTCAACACCAAGGGAACAATATACACTTTCATTCGTGTGCGGAAGGTGTCTTCACAAATATCCGACGTACAGGTGCTCACAGCCTGTTAAGTTATTTTACAGTACTGCTGCCCGTAGATTACATGGTTCTGTTTTTGCATAACGATGAGTAAACTTAGGGATTAGCCGACGTTTTCCTCGCAGTAGAAACCTATTAGGGAGTGGATTTTTTGATAGCTTTCTTCGGACAAAGAGGCTACACAAACAATAACGACGTGCACCAGTTGGGGAATGGGGACTGTTGCACAGGCGTAAACTACATGAATAGCAAATTACTGACGAACAAGCTTCTGGGTCGCAAAATGTGGACTTGTGTGGTTAAAGCCAATGTTGCTTTCGGGTAGCTTGAATGCATTTGTGGATGAATTGTCTTCTGAAAATAAGAACTAGGCTGTCCGTCCGTAGATCCTTGATGCTGTCAACTCTCCCATGTTGTGAATAAATACGGACAACCCATTGACAAAGCACGTGTTAGTTTAATCGCTTTCAACTGCAAACCTCACCGGAGTCAGATATAATCTTCTGGTGAACAGGCGCGGATGAGGTTCAAGCCATATCAGTGCTCATTTTTGATTAATAAAGCAGTTAGGCACTGAAATTACTGAGCGTATCATGAGACAGTTGTTGTAGAGCAACTGGAGTATGTGATCAAAATACTGGTCGCCAAAAGCTGTAACACCAGTAATTTTTTCAGGTATGTATTTTTATGTCATATTATTCATTCTGAAACTTGAAAAAATGCAGATTTGATTACAGTCACCCACAGAAGTACAATCCAGAAAGGCATCTAAAAGTCCCATGAATGAAATCGGCTGGGGGCCTGAAGTTAGACGTCCGGGACACTAATAAACTATCGGTGCTGTAGGTATCAGACACATGGCCAATGGCGACTTGACAGTTGTGGCCATCACTGAACTCATCGCGCTAGACAGATAGATCAGCAGTGTACTGAGAACAAACTGTCATCGAAACCGCAGTACTTGTTGAGATGAGGTAAGTCAAATCCTGCCCTTTGTTTACACTCAAGCAAACAAACCACCTTGGTTGTTTTTTACGTTTCCGAAGCAATAACCAGTTTGTTTCCTGCCTGCCGCATTAACCCGTTTATTCAAATCCAGCTGGCTCCAAAATCCTTATTTAGTTCCTTAAACAAATCAGAAGTAGTCGAGCTTCCCTATTCCACATAAATATCTATTTGGTCTATGCCTTTAATTTGCTCACGCAGTATCACTTTTTTTTATAGAGTCAGTTACTCAACATTGGTTTGCTATCATAATCCATATCTTCGAATTGGGAAGTCTCTGTTTCCTTTTCCAGAGATAGGGAGTTCCCTGTGATGTATCACGTGATTAAACAATATACTTGTTATGCTACAAAGATGTCTGCTTGCGTGCAACTGAGTCTTATTCCTTTGGTTTACATCGGCGTGTTAGCCTGGATGTACAAGCTACTTTTGGCGATATACGGTGTACAAAAGTGTTCTTCAGGTTCAGTCATTGTGAGAGGACAATCTTGAAATGGATACCATCAACCACGTGGGTATTTGTGACATGTGTATATTCCACTTAGTTGTTCGACTTAGGTGAATTATTACAATATTCTCACCCAAAACGTACTAGCTGAGAATACCACGGAAGTATGCGACCTGTTTCGTTCGCTGTGTGAATTTTCATAAAGGTTTCATTATTGAACTGGCTCTGAGCGAGTACGAAACTCGTCAGAGTAATGCGTCGGCAGAGAGTGATCAAAAAATTAAAATCTATGCGAACGACTTCGTGTAGATGGAGGCTCTTGATATACTTTCAAGGTTAATGTAGAAAATACTGATGCGAACCATTCACCATATGGAAAATTGAGTACCTCTTATTACGTTTATGGACATGTTTCTGTCAATTAATTTATACAAACTACGAATGACGTAAAATGATTCTGTAACGCACCGCTAAATAACTCTGAATGCATTATCATCATGATCATCATAGACAGCAATACATCAGTGGTTCTCACTGATGCATAATTGTTACACACCCATGAAGAAAAAAGCAAACCATGTACCGGAAGAGAGAAGAAAAAAAGAAGCGGACGGGAATGAACCGAACTACTAGTAATAGCTGAGTCTATATTCATACATTTAGAATTAAGGTGCCTACACTTTGCAGACAAACAACCAAGTCCTAAACGAAAGCAAGGCATCACCAACAAGATACCTTCATTACGGCTTTCACTACCCCGAGTCACTAAGTGCATTCACTTGACAGAAAACTCAGCCAAACAAAAACATTCATGCCACTGATCCCGATAAGCCACCATCTCATCTAACTTCTCTATCCACAAACTGAGTCGTCAGATCCTCGGCCCGGAGACGAAGCCGGATCTAGAGTGGCTAGCCCTACAGTGAAGGACTTCACTTTTCTACACCAGGTCATCATCTGTCTACCTCGTACCTAATACTAGTTGACCGCAGCGTTGGTAAAGGGTGCTCGACGTGTCAGACGGCTAGGTGGAAGTTTTAGTACATGAGCTAATCATCTAAGTGTGTGAAAACGTAAGGATTGAACAAAATAATTCATCTGACAGCCAATATCAAATACACACTTCCTAACCTCCTCATTACTTACCCATTGGTGCCACCTGAAGAGAGGGATCGAACGCAGACGTTGATGGTCAAATACGTGGAGATGATTCACATTTTCTACCCTGAATGGCCAGGTTTCATCACCATGTCTCCCACCGTAGATGCTCTCTGATCCGGAACGCCAGTCGCTTCGATCCAACGGGTAAAGTGTTCTGTCATGATTGAGGGCGCTCAGTGGAAATGGGCCCATAAGACCCATAGACCAGAGCTCACCGATTTCAGAGACTGGTATTGACTGTAAGGGCTTTTGGGCTCCCCGATTGTCGCTTTTCAGTAAATGACACTGTCGACGTGCAACCACGTAAGTTGTCACATCCTCTTTCATTTTCGGCTAATATGCTCTTTGTTGCAACAGATCGTACGTCCTAGTGCATCCGGTGTGTGCCATTTCATGGCAGTCTGCCACCACTTTCCTCCTCAGTTGTCTTGGGATGACTACCACGCACGGGCGCCCAACGCCACGCTGCCATGTCAATACGCCTGCACTGTTTAAGCCAACTCTCTTCCATTGGGATGCGATTATTTTCAGCTCCTCATCTTTAGTATTTGTGGGGATTCCCACGCCTCTTGCCAGAGCTTCAATCACTTTCCGGAGGACCTTATCTTGACGTTGTAGACGTACTAGCGTTTGTGGGTCCTGCTCCATTATTAAGCCGTTGACTCCAAAGGTCACTTTGGGGAGTTCGTCGTCTACTTGTGGTCGAGAAAGAAAATCCGCGACGCAATTGCTCAAACCAGGCACATGGTTGATCGTGAAGTCATATTCCTGTAAACGTAATGCCCATCGGGCTAATTTGCCTCTCGGGTCCCTCGCAGTCATGATCCATTCCAGGGGTTTGTGATCCGTCTCCACGTGGAACTGTTGACCCAACAGGTATGGCCTCCACTTGTCCAGTGCCCAGACGATTGCCAAACATTCCTTTTCAATAGTCGAATATTTCTGCTCCGTTGGAGTCAGGACTCTGCTGGCATACTCGATTACTCCTTCCTTTTGCTTGAGTACTGCCCCAATGCCACGGTCACTGGCATCTGTTGCTACGATGAACGTTTCTTTTGTGTTCGGTAGTTTCAACGTCAGTTGTTGCTCGTTCATCGCTTGTTGCACTCGCTTGAACGCCCTCTGGGCATCGTCGGTCCATTCAAATTTCTTGTCTTTTCGAAGGAGTTCGTACAATGGCAATGCAATGGAGTGAAAATTTTTCACGAACCGACTGTAGTACCCCGCTTGACCCAAAAATTGTCTCAGGGTTCGTTTGGAATTCGGAGCCACGGCCTCTCTAATTGTCAGTATTTTCTCCGGGAGAGGCTTGATTTCACCTTGACCCACCTTGTGTCCCAGTAACACCACCGATGATCGTCCGAGCTGTGACTTATCAGCATTGATCCGCAGTCCTGAGTTCTTAATGCGATTCAAGACAGCATCTATATGGGCAGCATGTTCCGATTCCGTGTTGCTGTATATTACGATATCATCTCCGTATACCGCCACATTATCCAGTCGTTTTACCAGCTGAACCATCAGGCGCCGAAATGTGAACGGTGCCCCGGATAGGCCAAACGGCATGCGCTTGAACTGATACTGTTTTTCGCCTACCGTGAATGCGGTCTTCTCACGATCTGTGGGTTTAATTGGTACTTGCCAGTATCCGGAGCGTAAGTCCAAAACTGTGAACAATTTCGCCTGCTGTAGCTTGTCAAAAATATCAGCGACGGACGGTATTGGTACGACTGTATTCTGTGTTACCTCATTCAGCCGTCTAAAATCCACACAAAAGCGGTACTTCCCGTTGGACTTCTTCACCAGGAGAACAGGCGAGTTGTACGGACTGTTGGCTTCTTCGATAACATCCTCGCTCAGCATGTTCTGTATTTGTCTCCTCAATTCCTCCTCAAGATGAACCGGTATCCTGCGGGGCCCGTGAGGTCGAAATGTTCCGGTTGTTGGTATTTCATGGGCAATCCAGTTGCAAAATCCGTACGGATCATCGTCAGTCGTAAATACTTCCGCGTATTTCTCGACCGTGGACTGGAGCAGGGGGGCTGTGCAACTGGGGGTTTTAACCTTGCGTACTTGGTTGACGCTATCCTTTCGCTGTCCTATGAGCGTCAGGGAGCCATACTTGGTTGACAACTTCTTGAGCTTCAAGTCAATCACGGCATCTGTTGCAGCGAGGAAATCGGCTCCGAGTATCGTTTGCCTGGTTTCTGGGGACACAATGAAACGGTGCTTTACGATATGGCCGCCGATACGTACCCCACATTCTTTCACACCGTCAACCAGTAGGCTATGACCTCCAACCGTCTTGATCATCATGGATGTCGGTTCTAGGTTTTGCTTTTCGGCACGAGCAATCAACGAAATAGCTGCCCCTGTATCGACTAAACACTGTTCTACCTCTCCATCAACTTCAACCCTTGTATGTACGGCCCCCTTCTCAATCGCTCCCATTACTAGTCGACCCGCCCAACAAAAAGAACAATCACGAAACACTTTATTTTTAGACCTCTGAGACCGCCGGATTGGGCAATCCTTCTTCCAATGTCCTTTTTTTCCACAGATGAAGCAGCCTCCTGGTTGATCGTTCTTCCGTGCTGCTGTTTTCAGGGCAGCTACATCCGCTGCGAGTTGCTCCATTGTCTTCTGCATTACCTCTAGTGTTTTCTTGTCCGTATTGCTGTTTGCATTCACTGAGGCCACGGACATTACTGCCAACTCCCGCGTCACCTTCGCCAGATCGTCAAGGTCCATCGGCCGAGCGACATGGGCAATACGGACTTGGTCGCAAACCGCCATCGGGAGACCTTCAATAAACTGTTCCGTTAACAACTGTCGTCGTGATTCTTGATCCAATCCTGGCAGATCACTGTCCAGCAAACCTTGCAGAGTGGCGGTAAACACTGGCCGCCTTGAACCGCCGCATGGCCTCCTGGCGGTCGGCCGAGCTGTCAAACGCAGCCACCAGCGTCTCCTTCGCAGAGGCCCACTTCATCTTCGCAGGGCCCCTTCGCGCTGCGTCCAGCACCGCCTTCGCCCTGCCCTTCACCAGCGTCCGCAGGGTAGCCAGCTTCCCACGGTCGGTCTTGACTCCGACCACTTCGGCCACGTCTTCCAAATCCTCCAGGAACGTCCAGACGTCGCCATTTTCGAACGGCTGCGGCCAGGAAATCTTCATCCTCGCGTTCGTCACGGCACCAGTTGTTGTGTCCGCAAAAGAGGCTTGGCCAACAAGTTGGTTTACTGCGCAAACTTCCGTACAGGCCATGTCAAAAACTAAACCACAAACGCGTACACTCATTTGCAAGACAGACATGCAATCACATATATTGGATGATAGTACGTGGTCGTTCGCCTTGGTGAAAGTTCTCACACATCATGTACACACTTTTCCGATAGTCTCTTCTTGTCCGTCGTGTTCGGGGACTGTCCTTTTGTTCCTGAATTTCGCCTGTGGGTAACACACTACTTGTGAGTAGTATACTACTCACAACGAAACTGCCTGTTATACAACAGAAACAGTTAGTAACATCATCCGTTTTCTGATGAGATTTTGTAACATTTTGTAAAAGTTCCGATTTGCGGTAAGAGGACAGATGTAGCAATATCAGTTTACTAGGAAATCACCACTGTTGTGGATAATAAGTGTTTAAAAAAGACTGCAATTTAAAAATACCTAGCAGTGAATGGAAAGTCTTACATAGTGATAGGAGTCCATTAACTTCAGTAAAAGATTCTTGGCTAGAAACTTGTACACATTTTAAATGTTTACTGATAAAATAGATCTGCGGGATAAGCTCATCTACACTGTTGTTCAAGGTTGGGAGGATACACTGAGGAGATGTTACTGTTTTTTTTAACCCAGGCTTACATCCACACCCGTGCTGGCCATCCAGGTGGAAATCTTAATGGATTGAATGCAGTCGACATAGTTGATCAAAATGGTTGGATTTCTAGGTCACCCGTACAGATATTGGGCGCTGTGGAATGTGTTACTCGAAGAAAAGTAGCATATGACGTATCAAGAGGTCCTAGATATACTGCTTAAAACGGATACCAATCTTTCTGAATGCGAGAATGCTCGGCGAATGGAATGTACTTCAGTTTTTCAGCTTAATAGGAATGTTTGGGCTGGCAAGAATTGAATATATTCGTGAACTTTTTGGAAGCATCGAAGCTAGTATGTTAGTTCGAAAGACCGCAGTAGAGAAAGCGATAAGAGTATCATTTTACAGGATGTGTCTTCCTCAAAGAGACAGATGAACATATGCTCATTTTAGGAGATATCGATAGGCTGTTCTGTCTGTGAGTGTGAGAGAAAGAGAGAGAGAACTGAATTGGCCTACGCAGTAAAACTGATTGTTTTGGGTAAATATGTAGGTGTATCTTTTGCGGTACACATATGCACGTGGTGCACAAAAACAGTATTCACCTGAGCTTGTGTATTCACGTTGGAGCCAGCATCCAACAGAATCTTGACCACTTCAAATTGCCCAGCCAGGCTTGCAATATGCAAGGCAGTGTTTCCTTTCTTCGTGGCACGATTCGGATCTGCACCGCGAGCCAACAATTCACGAACAACCTCATGGTGACCTTCTTTGGAAGCCAGATGCAACGCATTCAGACCGTTCTGCAAACGAAGCATATTATTTTTGGTGAAATGTTCGCATGTTGAGTCAACGGATGTAGTAACACAGAAGCTTAGGATCTACTTGGCGATTGCGTACACTCAAGCAAGGGAAGGCCAATATGAAAATACAGTTGGCTCGATTAGATGAAGGTGTAATTAAAACAAATCGGTCTGCAACTTAAATGTGTCTTCATCAGATATATATTATTTGTCAACCCGTCGGCCAAGTCGTGATCTGTTTGGGTGTACTTGTTTAGGCGTGATGCAAAAGCTTGGCGTGTGACCCTAATTCGAAACTTGATGTCAAATATTGTTTCTGTGGAATGCTAACGGCCACTTTTCTGGAGCTCAAACAGCAGGTGACATCGTTGAGCAGCAACAATCTTATGCATGGCAAAAATAGCAGTCAAAGGTCTTCCGAATGTAAAAGTCTTTGTTTCCAAAATGGTATTCACATAAATTGAACGTCACCTACGACTGATCACAGTTGACATATCCTCATAGACTACCTAGTCGGCCCCGGCACTAGAACTTTGGCAACGCTTTCATGAGGCAACCGTGTTGAACAATCCTACACTGACCGCACAACGGGCATGACCGATTTGTCCTGTGAACGCTCAACTAATTTCGTTTGTGAGTAAAATTCTGATTGCCCGATCCCCTCCAGAAGAGACACTAAGTGTCCTCCAAACTCTGATATACGACATCTCGACTCGGTCTTCTCTCCAAATTGAAATCTAGAGTCTGGTGATTTTCTTCGAAAGGGGTCGACTGGAAAATCCATGGAAATGCGATTTTGGGCGACATTCAATTTATATGAAATCAAAATCCCCGACCAATAATCTGTAATTGAAATGATCATTTCAATCATCAACTAATTCACTCTCAATGGGCTTTGCTGTTCTGAATATTCTTAAATGTCATAATACTTATCCATATTACGCTATCTGTTTCAACAAGGTTGTGTTAAGCGTTTATAAAGAAGCATTCAGCTACAAATAAACATACTCATTACACAATACTTTCACACTACAATTTCCCTCCTAAAAAATACACCTCTAGCTCGTGAACGGTAAATGTTCCCTGGAAATACGATTAACCGATTCCAGAAGGAGTGCAACAAAGTGGTTCTGCGAAACCCAAACACCATTCGGAAGAAACAACGTACGGTTAATAGCAGGTCTGCATGAGGCCAAATTTTCACCCAAGCGAGATGTGAATATGATGTAGTAAACACATGCCATATACATACCAAAATTGGGGGCGTGTGGAAAATTCAGTAAACAGTGTCCGTGTAAGCCGACGGCTTGAGTCATGGGTGCCAAAATTTAAGGTCAAATGTAAAGTATCGGTTCAGCATTTGCGGGACTGTACGGCATTTCCAAACTAGGCAGCGAAATCACAAAATTGTTTCAATAGTCAAAGGGCCCATGCATTCACCTAACATGCACTTGTCACCTGAGAATCTGATGAAATATGAGATTGGGAAAAACCAATCTACTACTACTCATTAGTAATACAATTTCTATGCTCAGCGGTAGCGTTGGTGGATTCCAGCGTGAACTATTTGAGAAATCCTGCCGGGGCAGTCGATCCCCTGAATCATTTGGTGGATTCCATATGAGACAGTGGGACGGGTGGGTAACAGAGTCCAAATGTGAAATTTCCGAGCTCCCGGTGTGGCTTCGTAGCTCAGCTAGTAAAGCGCTTGCCGCGTTGAGGCATGCGGTGTCTGTCGCTGGTTCGAATCCAGCTGAAGCCCTGAATTTTCACAGTTGGGTTTCATCGAAAAACACAAATCTGCCAGACCACTCATTAATAATACAACCTATGTACCACAAACATCCCATGGTATGAAACATTTTACAATAAACTAAACACATGTTTCACTATGCGTCATCGCAAGTTCAATGTACTGTTCATCAGTGACATTCACAAAAACACCGCCATTGTATTTGCTCAAATTTTCAAGTTGCATGATCAGCATCATGTTCGGTGAGTAGGTCGGGAACACTGTTATTCCAACACTCGACTTATCGGCTCAAAACAACCGTGAGATGTGGTGAACCAAGGATAACAGAAGAAATCTATCGAGTCATCACTAGGGGATGATAAATGACAGCTAAACTTCTGCAACGGACAACACTGGTCGTTCGAGGAAGAAGTGCACACAATGTTTAAGTGAAATCCTCACTGCAGCACGTGCTGCAGTTGTAGATCGTAGAAATGAGCGCGCAATTACCGGCATACACGCGAGATTCGAACAACAAAGATCTTGCTTTGATAGAGCGCTTTAGCCGAAGTAATTCATATGATCGCACACTGGCCTATTCGATGGCTGAATGCATGTCAAAAGTTCCGCCCAAGTCGGTCGTGTGGGACTTTCCTTTCATTATATCCGGTCATTCCTGTGTGTACAGCCAGGAGTAACGCTGAGCTATTCTCCAACTTTTCGTCATCATCACGAAGATGATAACACTCTGCTAACAAGATGGTACTTCTTAAAAATGTCACGTGCAACAAACTCACTTTCCACACAAATAGGTCGCCTCTGGGCAACTGTCTCTTCCTCCACTGTCCCTACCAAACCTCCTGCTGTTGAGTGTCCGAAAATTGTAGTGTACGCACGCAACAGTCCAGTTACGTTAGCAATTCGGGAATGTGTGGGTTAACTTTGCAGCTTTGAGCACTACATGTGGTGGACGCAATGCATAATGAGCATATTCAGAAGACATATTCTTCAAACTTGTTTACTGAGTACCCTATCGTCTCCATCATTGTCGTTGTTGTTATTATTGTGATTATTGCCCTCACCACAAACAACTATGCCGGTGGTTAGTGCCGATGCGGATCTGTGAAACGGAGATCGTAAAAGAAGCTCTATGTGATGACTTGAACAAGATAGAGCGGTGGATGCTGCAGTACTGAAAGCACGAGAACGAACAAGTTGTTTTGTATTGGAGACCACAACGATACCCATAAAATCGTTTATCTACATGATGCTCTGCATCACTTTACTTAGTACCCCCACATTACGCATAACTCAACCACAGAACAACTACACAATGAACTAGATCAGCCTATAGGGTTTCCAGTCAACGGCACAGTGGACTCCGAAGACGAACGTGATCTACAACGGTCGAAAAATATATCTCCTCGTTACCTATCTCCTGGCATGTGCATACGTTAACCACCCCTCGCCTAAAACCAATCAGCTGTGGTCTCAGATACGAGTGTGTGATGTGACTGGCAACCGAGGATTAGCGTTCTGTTTCTTACCGACAAAACTGGTTTTCTGCCCCACCATGATGTCTTGTCCACTCACATAAGTTGACCGAAGCATGTATCAGTATTTCTTAGGCAGCAAATTTCCGCAAGTTCCATGAAGTGTTTAAGACAGAATTTGGAGTGGCCATTCCTTTTACCCGGTCACCAAATATTTGGTAGTCGGCCACAGCTTATTCCAACGTCACTCATAATCCACGGTGAATAACTTGAAAAATTCTCACACTTAAACCATATTGACCGAGTCTAAACTCGAAGCATCCCTTTCCTGTCAAAAATCTGGATAAAAAAGAAAATAAGCTGACATCGCACGCTCCACGTCCAACCTATCTTCCCTACACTTTCACCAGTGCGTACGTCAGGATGAGAATTCAAACGAGGCACTTGATTTTATCTGCTGTCGGTTGATTTCCCTCATTGTTGCACAATCGTCTGTTCTAGGCGGTCATGATGAGGCGGCGAAATTTGTTAGAGTATGTTTACTATTCTGTTGACTGTCACAGCACTGGGAAGTTGTTTTACGATGTGACCTCATGAAACACCATGAAATATGAGAATGACGATTGACGTGGTCTTTACTCTGCACGTCGTCTGGTTTAAGTGGACTGAGCACAGATGTGCGTCTCCGTGATTGCATTCGTGTTAGGCAATCAAAACTACTGTCACACCACTTGCTAGTTCTGTAAAGTGCGTGGAATGTATAAAGTTGCTAGCCACACATGACCGGTTTGAAAACAGTCAGCACTGTTTTAAAGCAAAATTGAGCGTCTAGACTTTTAAATTATCTCAGTGAACGTCATTTTCACTAAACAACGCCAGTTGCGTTACGCGCTGGATGGAGTCAAGCGCAAAAATATTGTTCGAGTGCGGAGAGTGAAATGTTCGTGGGCTTATTCATACACTGACGAAGTGCACAAAGTACCTTCAGTTCTCATAGGTGCGCTACGTGTTAAAAGGTGCAGTATGACAAATTTACGATTGACTAATATTCCTGCCATATAAATCTGAAACTGTGATATGCTGTCCTTATAAACATGCACTGAGTTGTCAGCCAGGTATGTTTAAAATTATTTTATCAAATTGATATAACGTCTGCTTGACTGATTTTCGCTTACTTTAACGCCAGGAAGCCTACTAAAAGCTAGGGCGCTTTTAATGAACGTACACTTGCAGTCAAAACCGAGATCATCTTGAACGACTATCTAAGCTTGGCAAACTGGTTGAACTACCAGCAAACTGGTAGTAGTTAAACTCGAATTCGAGCTATACTTCAGTTACATTTCGCACCATGAAACTTCTGCTGCATTCGCAGATACTGTAATCTAGGTGTTGTCAGGGTGACCAAATGCAGGTAAACGCACTCAAGACAAACTGTAACAGTCTAACTGATGTCTTGATTGAGTAAAAAGAGAGAAGGAAGGCACAGCAGGAAAGCTGAAATGAACAGACAAATTACCAGGTCGTCGAACGTATATTCACCAACGTCTGTCCTCATGAGTTCGAAAAAACAGGTAACCGAGCGAGAAAATTAGCGAGTTTAAGCAGAGAAGGACTACGTACATCAAATTTCTGTGTGCTTGACACTAAGTCGGTTCCAGTTAACTGGAACCACAGGAAGTGTAGCCATGGTTATTTTATGCCCTTTCTTCTTCTGCAATGGCCGTGTCCTATGATTGTTTTCCTTTATGTATGACCTGCAACTATCATCGAGTCGTAATCTGACGAACTAACAATTAATTCGGTCTTGTCTAATATGAACTGTACGGCGCAGTGGTCAACACGGTTGCCTCATGATTGGAATGGCCAGAGTTCTAGCCCCGGCCGCGGCAAGGATATGCATTACTGACGAGCTTTAATAAGAGCGAAACTCGAGTCTGGTGCTTCTTTCCGAAAGAGGCTGGCTGGAAGGTCTATCTGGATGCGAAGGCTGTGACCAAACGTGAATGATGTTCAACTTGAAGAATTACCAAACAAAACACAACGTCAGATAACCTAGACTAGTCAGGTATGTGTCGCAAGTCAACCTGGAAAATATGTTTGTATTCATCCTTCACCACTCAGTGACTTAATTTGGTGTGTAAACCAATACCCGTTTGGTTAATGAGTGTATTTTCATTGAGAGTCCACCAAAAAGGTTGTAAACTTTGAATGATTTATTACTCGTTTATTCACTTTGAGCTTTGCGGTATTCATGCATATTCACCATACAAGTACTAACCAGAACGAGATGTGCGCTGCTCTGAACATGAGAATACTACCACCTTTGATTCCTTCTTATATATTATCTCAAACTATCTTGTGTTCAACTTGTATGCTGCCATTCCACTTTTAACTAAGTAATTTTGCGCACTGTCTCATTGAGATTTTTCCAAAGGATACAGGATGAATCAATCAAACGTATGCATCAATAGGCTCACCACGAACATTTCGCATGAGTAAAAGGAGAAGAAAGTGAGTAAAGCTTACGATTTATGTATTATAAACCACCGCTCCAATTTAATTTTGCCAGTTTGACGTTCCAGATGAAGCAAGTTGCCATCGAAATCTAGGTGTCATTGGGAATTATGTGAATCGGCTTCGGTGAACCTCATTGACAGGGCCCATCTTCTCACTTCCTGAGCTATCACCCGCTGATACCATCCAACGCGAGTGAATGAACGCAAAAAGCGATTAGCACAAACGTCAATACCTTATATCTCCTCGTTGTTGATCGTCGCTTAACAAGGTCGCACTGCAATTCTGTTAATCAACAGCTATGTTTGGGTGAAAAATTCGAGTGCAGTGAAAACGGTCTTGAGAGAAACCTATCTTCCTGATTTTTTTGAATTAAGCGTAATCATCAAAGAGATGAATGTGAAATGTTTCCTCGTCAAACCAAATAAAGATTTAACTTTCACTATTTTTACGTAAATTCTGGTTTCACCAAACCGACCGTATCTCAAACAAGCTTCCCGCTGGAAAGGGAGAGTTAACAACGAAAAAGTCTGACGCACATCCAGCCACTATGTAAACGTGGGACACATGGACCGAAATGAGCAGAATAACAGCGATTTTTATCACTGTAACTATTGGGGCGTGGATTGAAAAGACAAGTTAGAGATGTAAACCGAAAATGGAAAATGTTCCCTTTTGTGCCAAGCACACATTTCCGTTAAAATCATATCACATAGTACAGAAGAACGCTACGGGTTGGAAGAAGTGGCACTACATTATGTACGGCTTAGTCTGTTTTCAACGGTTCATGAGGTGTGGAATAAGCATTTGCTGTTGAAATACTGCACGGTTTCAGCTACATCAGTTCAGAGCACAGGAGAACACGGAGATTATTTGCAATGCAGAAAACAGTGGAAACAGACTCATAATAAAAATGATATACTTTACCAAATATTACTTGAAAAAAAGCAAACAGGTGTGATTGTGGGAGTGTACACAAAAATACCCGAGATAAAAGATAACGCGCCACACAGAGTTCTCTATGGGCCAGCCTGTTCTGTGAATAAACAATACAAAAAACTTCGCGGCACATATAAAACGTGTACGCAAATTAGGACGAAAAATTTTGTGGTTAGCAATTGGAAAAATGACAGGCCGATTGGATTTTTGGAAAAACGAAGATTTCCATCACTGCCGGCGTTTCACATTTTTTGTGCTTAGGCGAGAGGAGAAATTTGGACTGCGGGAAACCGCTTCCGGAGAGGACGAATGTGGTTCTCCGGTGGTGATGATGATTGCTAATTGAAATCGGGCAGTTTATGATCACGGAGTTCGAGTAGGATGGGTGGCATAGTGGGTAAGACGACGTTGCATGCGTGAACTGTGAACTCAGGCGTGCAATCAGGATTACTACTGGTGGCACAATGTGACGGTGGTTGCTTGTTATCTTGGATGATCTCATATGCTCCTAACAGAGGTGTGCTATCCACTGGTTGTCACCTCAGTTTGTTTTACTCGTCAGGCAGCCATCAAGTGATGTTGGTGGATCACACGTGGAGGTGATCAGTGCAGCACTACACGTGTTTTGGATCGGAGGCTGGGAGGTGGATGAGAGATGATTGAATGTTTTGTCATTCAGCCTGTTATTTCCCGTGCTGTGGCATGATCGTACGTGTAGTTAGATTAATGCCA
>QNGE01000552.1:5545-37709 GCA_008508345.1 Paragonimus westermani | reverse complement strand
TTTTTTGAAAGAGTCACAATAAGTACCAGCCTTTGTATGTGACTGCGTGTATGCACTCACGTACACCTACATACACGCACAGGTTTGTTTCCATCCATTGTCCCTGTACACTAACAACTTGTGTATCTTGGTGCTGCTCGAAATTCTGTGTTGAAACTAGTCCGCTGTTTCACGTATTGGATGGTGCAATTTTGAAAACTATGGTTTTCTGCCTTGTTTTTTCGGTATATAGTCCTGTTTCGGTAGTCGGACCAACCCGAATTGCAATCCTTTTTTATTCTGTGGCATATTACAAACTACTGCATGAAATGGACTCGGTATTCCTGAAATACTACTGTGTGTTTCAACCGCATTGTACAACCAGGTTAGTTTCAATTTGGTCAACAAGATTTCCAAATTCATCCACATTGAAGGTTCTCGTTAATTTTCCACTGCTGAGCCCCAAAACGTCAACTGTATTACAATAAACTTGGAAAATAATCCTGTTCGATTACTCTCTGATCCTGAGGCTGTTCTTAACTGGCACCTGTTATTTCTTGTTAATTCCATTTACCAGAAAAAGTAAGTAGTATTCAAGGTATCTTGCTAACGCAGTTTGATAAAAAGCAGAACTGCTCGATGAAGGCTATTGTACTCGCTGGTTTGACGAAACGCTGGAGGGTTATACAAGACACTGCAGTGAGAATAGTTTAGAGGATACATTCTTTTTTGTGCACATTATGGAATTGAAACAAGGCGGAACGATGAATATATGCGTACCATTATTAAAGTCAACCGCGATCAACATTTCAAACGACAAGTCGGCCATTTTCAAACATAACCTTCCTTTGAGAAACAAACTTTGTTGACTACGCAATGAAGTAGTTTCACAAAAAATATACAGAAATATAAAGGTAGCTCAATAACGAGGGGTAACCCACTTTCGCGTCAGTAATCGATTCACGTCGACTGAGACTAGTTCTTAACGGTTTTCATTTACCAAGCCTAGTGTTTTCTTCTTTGAAGACAGAGTAAGTTACCGAAAGGAAGCAATTTCAATTCATCAACTGTTAAACAACCTGACAAATGATCCCTGAACAATGATGCCGAAGAAAGCATAATCTTCATTCAGACTGTTGGTGATTTATCACCAACCCACTGCATGTAAATTGGATGGGACAAAGTTGTCCGATCTGTCCCTTCCTATTCAATTTTGCAGTAGGTGAGATTTTAGAATAAGTTTTGACGGACTGCAAATATGACTATTAGGAAATACTCCCCAGTCGCTCAACTTCGAGATATACAGTAGGCGTACAATACAGCTGCAATCTGTTTTGGTTCCAGGGGTGGCTTGAACCACCTTAGATGAGTTGGGAGCCTTAGATATTCAGTTTTATATCCCCTTTACAACCTCTAAATGTGTGGTGGTCGGCTATTCTGTAACAAAGACTCAAGTGACGTTTGAAAACCTGCGCTACCTGTGACGTCAACATGATCTCAGTCTTTCTGTAAAAGGCCGTGTATAATGCCATTTTATCGGTTCTCATAGTGCATGGATGTGATACATAATCCATCCTAACAGACTGTCAGTTTCGTTCATCGGTGTTTGTAAAGCATCAGCGGTGTGTGGTGGGAACACTACGTTAACAATAACAAATTTTTCCGAAGCGTCCCATGGACCAAAAGACCCTGTCTTTCCTCGAGTGTTATGATCAAGTTTCACGAGATTCTTCCGCTTGGAAACATACTGAGAACACCAACACATCGCTCTCTACGCTATGCTTTGTTTTAAAGTGGTGGATTAGACTGAAAGCGGCGACTTAGTGGTCACCAATTGACCACTGAAGCTTGCTTCAGTAGAGCATTCCCAGCGTCCAATGAACAATGTATACAGTTGATTGATGACGATGTTTAATGTTGTGTAACGTAGAGGTCATCTACGCCCGTGTTGCAGTCCACTGAGTGTAGAGGTGTATTTTTTCTCTCTCTCTTTCCTCTTTGACTTAAACAGTAGTTAGCCTACCACATATGATGCACATTTGTAAATACGTGCGGCGTTTTCGTGCTAAATATATGTAAAATATGGAATTATATATTGAACCGGCCATGCCAAGGATATGCATTACTGACGAGCTCTAATGAGAGCGAAACTNGACGCTCAATTTTGCTTTAAAACAGTGCTGACTGTTTTCAAACCGGTCATGTGTGGCTAGCAACTTTATACATTCCACGCACTTTACAGAACTAGCAAGTGGTGTGACAGTAGTTTTGAGTGCCTAACACGAATGCAATCACGGAGACGCACATCTGTGCTCAGTCCACTTAAACCAGACGACGTGCAGAGTAAAGACCACGTCAATCGTCATTCTCATATTTCATGGTGTTTCATGAGGTCACATCGTAAAACAACTTCCCAGTGCTGTGACAGTCAACAGAATAGTAAACATACTCTAACAAATTTCGCCGCCTCATCATGACCGCCTAGAACAGACGATTGTGCAACAATGAGGGAAATCAACCGACAGCAGATAAAATCAAGTGCCTCGTTTGAATTCTCATCCTGACGTACGCACTGGTGAAAGTGTAGGGAAGATAGGTTGGACGTGGAGCGTGCGATGTCAGCTTATTTTCTTTTTTATCCAGATTTTTGACAGGAAAGGGATGCTTCGAGTTTAGACTCGGTCAATATGGTTTAGGTGTGAGAATTTTTCAAGTTATTCACCGTGGATTACGAGTGACGTTGGAATAAGCTGTGGCCGACTATCAAATATTTGGTGACCGGGTAAAAGGAATGGCCACTCCAAATTCTGTCTTAAACACTTCATGGAACTTGCGGAAATTTGCTGCCTAAGAAATACTGATACATGCTTCGGTCAACTTATGTGAGTGGACAAGACATCATGGTGGGGCAGAAAACCAGTTTTGTCGGTAAGAAACAGAACGCTAATCCTCGGTTGCCAGTCACATCACACACTCGTATCTGAGACCACAGCTGATTGGTTTTAGGCGAGGGGTGGTTAACGTATGCACATGCCAGGAGATAGGTAACGAGGAGATATATTTTTCGACCGTTGTAGATCACGTTCGTCTTCGGAGTCCACTGTGCCGTTGACTGGAAACCCTATAGGCTGATCTAGTTCATTGTGTAGTTGTTCTGTGGTTGAGTTATGCGTAATGTGGGGGTACTAAGTAAAGTGATGCAGAGCATCATGTAGATAAACGATTTTATGGGTATCGTTGTGGTCTCCAATACAAAACAACTTGTTCGTTCTCGTGCTTTCAGTACTGCAGCATCCACCGCTCTATCTTGTTCAAGTCATCACATAGAGCTTCTTTTACAATCTCCGTTTCACAGATCCGCATCGGCACTAACCACCGGCATAGTTGTTTGTGGTGAGGGCAATAATCACAATAATAACAACAACGACAATGATGGAGACGATAGGGTACTCAGTAAACAAGTTTGAAGAATATGTCTTCTGAATATGCTCATTATGCATTGCGTCCACCACATGTAGTGCTCAAAGCTGCAAAGTTAACCCACACATTCCCGAATTGCTAACGTAACTGGACTGTTGCGTGCGTACACTACAATTTTCGGACACTCAACAGCAGGAGGTTTGGTAGGGACAGTGGAGGAAGAGACAATTGCCCAGAGGCGACCTATTTGTGTGGAAAGTGAGTTTGTTGCACGTGACATTTTTAAGAAGTACCATCTTGTTAGCAGAGTGTTATCATCTTCGTGATGATGACGAAAAGTTGGAGAATAGCTCAGCGTTACTCCTGGCTGTACACACAGGAATGACCGGATATAATGAAAGGAAAGTCCCACACGACCGACTTGAGCGGAACTTTTGACATGCATTCAGCCATCGAATAGGCCAGTGTGCGATCATATGAATCACTTCGGCTAAAGCGCTCTATCAAAGCAAGATCTTTGTTGTTCGAATCTCGCGTGTATGCCGGTAATTGCGCGCTCATTTCTACGATCTACAACTGCAGCACGTGCTGCAGTGAGGATTTCACTTAAACATTGTGTGCACTTCTTCCTCGAACGACCAGTGTTGTCCGTTGCAGAAGTTTAGCTGTCATTTATCATCCCCTAGTGATGACTCGATAGATTTCTTCTGTTATCCTTGGTTCACCACATCTCACGGTTGTTTTGAGCCGATAAGTCGAGTGTTGGAATAACAGTGTTCCCGACCTACTCACCGAACATGATGCTGATCATGCAACTTGAAAATTTGAGCAAATACAATGGCGGTGTTTTTGTGAATGTCACTGATGAACAGTACATTGAACTTGCGATGACGCATAGTGAAACATGTGTTTAGTTTATTGTAAAATGTTTCATACCATGGGATGCTTATGATAAGTAGACTGGTTTTCTCCAGTCCAACGCATCTCCAGGAACCCAGATGACAAGATGAATACATGGTGAATCTAAAACTGTTGGAATGCCTCACATTGCTAAGCTACTGATTATCAATGGCAAACGTTTTATGGGGCCTTGTAAAACCACGTTCAGCCCCGTATATTAAATAAATATAGTTGGTGACCTTCTAATATCAGCGAATCCAAACCATTAAAAAAATGCCAGGCGAACGCGAGTATGTTAAGGTCACTGTAGTAAGCCCGAGAAATTCAGAGACTACGGAGCATGTGGCTTAGCGACGGAGGGGAGTGCATAGACAGGGGTACGTAAACTCCCAGAGTAAACAGGTCACAAGATGTCATAGCCAGAAGTCAGTTAAGCGTAATGAGGCCGACAGAAGTAATTCGAGTAAATGAATATGAAATAACATGAGTTGGGCCAATTCAGAATGGGAGAGAATACAACGGGTTGTAGCCAGCATCGTAATTCATCTTCTATGTTTAAGATACCGTTACAACTTTGAGGTCTTGTCAGTAATACTATTTCTAATTCTTTGCTCCTGGGTCAGTCAGCTCGATGTTTTTATTGGAAATGTTCAATAGGAAAGGTAACTCAGAATAACCATATTCTCAATGACCTGCTGCAACTAATTTATCTCCCCATTCATATGGAAAGAGCGAACTGGAGGTCGGCCATTTTCAGTGTTGTCAGAAGCACTGGTTTTTAAGCTCTCTCAAAAGTGGGTTATTTACGAAAGTTCTGGTTGCAAAATTGCTGGACTTCTGTTGCCCATCTGCCTGTAGTTTGAGTCCAGCTGAAGCCCAGGTGTTTCTCAGCTGAGTTTCTTTTAAAGTATCAAACCTTACACACTACTTATCACACAATTTAATAGAAATTAGGCTATGTTTGGCCCAGTCAGTCTTCTGTAATTTTTGGCTGCAAAAAAAGGTGTGGAACCGATCAATGCTAGCTATAGTTTCTACTCTCTTTTAACAAGATTAGGGTCTGTATTTTTGAAACATGTAACAAGGATTTCCTGTCAAACTAACATCAAAAAGACCCCCAAACTGACAATCTGTTAACAGAATTTCTTCTATTTTTCATGTTAATTTTATCACTCTATACACCAGTCACACACAGCTCGTATGCTTTTTGTCTAGTTGGGCGAACAAGATATCAATGGAAGCTTTTCAGCGATAATCGTGAATCTACTAGGTGTTGCTGCCAAATTTAAAACCTACTCACCTCATGCCGAATAGTGAAGTTATAAAACGCAGCGCTTTCTTGCACGGCGGTCTGCTGAAGATCGTGTCCAAAAATTGCATGCCTATTCCACTCTGAAACGCATCCTTAAAGTTTAGTCACAGAGAAAGAGTCAACTAGTCACAGCAACACGGATGGCATCCCTTGTACATGTAGTTCAGTTCTAACGATGTTTTCAACAAAAACCAGGTGGGTAACGGACAGAAATTTTGAAAAAATTGTTTAGTTTAAAGTGACCTAACAGATTTTGTGTCTTTTGCCACATTTTCCGGACTTAATAGAACGTTAAACTAACTTGGTGCCCAGAGTTTACGTATGCGTGTGTGTTATGTATGCGGCCGAACATGTATGTACGAAAATTGAATCTTGTGGCTGGTCATTCATCGACAGCAATGCACAAGCAGTAAATTCTGTTGATTAACTACCATACAATCAGAAAAAGAAACCCTCATTTGGCGACTAAAAGAAAGATTAATCATGAGACCTGATTCTCACAAAAACTCGAATAATCCACGTCAAGGTGCTCATAGTTCAAAAACGAACAACTGTAATGTTAGTGATAGTTAGTGTGAACCACTGATATATTGCTGTCTATGATGATGATGATGATAGTGATAGTCAGGCAGTATCTCCAGACAACCTTCTTATAACACACACTGTCCCCATTATAGTAATTGCCTTTGCGTCACGAGTAACTTAGTCAGCAATACTCATGGCGCGGAAACCCATTCGCCGTCATCTCCCCTAAAGTTTCTAGACACATGCCGGTTGGCCAAGGAAACCACAGCCTTGGATGGGAACATGATTTACGATTCTCAACTTGCTGTCAACTCGCTAAGGTGAGGCCTTCGGTGGAGCGGTCAACACAATTGCCTCGTTCAAAGGTTTACACATTTCAGCTTCAGGTCGAAGCAGGAATATGCACTGGCGATACGCTTTAATAAATGTGATACACTAGTCTAGCGGTTTTTTTCGAAAGGGACTGACTGATACAGTCCCCTTTGAATGTAACTGTTCAGCTGTGAAGAGTGTGCAACAAGTAAAAAATGTTCCGTGTTCAAAGTTGCAAACATCAGATGAAAATAAGTGAAATTCTTGGTTATGGAAAAATGCTTTATTATTATGGGCAAACCAGCATACACTGTAACAAAGTGCAATAGAAAGGTAACATCATCAGTTCTTAAACAAAGTGAACACGTATGAATAAAGACTGAGAATAATAACTGCAGAATGCATTCACCGTAGTTTGAGTTGTGGCAGTGGAAATGATTACCTGAGGAAAAATGCTTCGGTTAACAGCGACAGACCTTGAACAGAGAGGATGGTTCAAAGTGAAGCTTTTCCAGGAAGCTAATTAGTTCTACTACATACTAGCATTTGGTTTTGCAGTAGAAATATAAGTTGCTCTTCATTAGTACTGTGGCTTCGGAGAATTCCAAGGTAGGTACGGTTAAGCTGACCAATATGCGGATTATTAAGAGGAAGGCTTTGTTCCAGAGTGCTAATTACACTGTGATAATCTAAAATTAGAGTAAAAAAGACTAAGAATGCTAACGAGTCTACAGTGAACAAAGTTGTTTGACGAGTAATGCATGCGTCAGACTTGCTTGACATTTTTGACTTTGCTTCCATCACTTTTATTGTCTCAACTGTTTCTTCCAGCCTCTCGACTTCGCTCCAAAAGAAAAGTAGTTGGCTTCAAAAACACTCACAAATGCTCAGCACCAAACACGAGAACGGAATTTGATCTATTGGAATAGTAGATGTGTTAATTATGAAACGATGCATTTCTTAAGTCTCTGGACTGCATCCCGGTTGGAACCAGCGGTAGGTACCTCATGCAATATGCGCTCTGCCAGCTCAGTTATGAAACCAAGCCTGGAACCTGGAAACTTCACATCAAGGCTCTATTACCCGACCGCTCTACCGGGTATTCAGCGTCCCCCCAATCCACCGGGGTGTTGATTGACAACGCGGGGCTATCTACTCCGCAGCTGTTGAGCAGCACAACTGAGGCGTTGGTGAATAATAAAGCAAACTGGTTAATCGTGATGGGAGCCGTTGATGAAAAACCGGGCTTCAGCTGGGTTCGAACCATCGACAGAAACCGCGCGCATAACAAATGTAGCTTTGAGGATTTGGCAGTTTTCACTGTGACGAGGCAACCTTCTCGAGTGATCACTGATCGCATTAACTTGTGAGTAAGTGCCAACGATCAATTATGTTTTAGACAGGTCCCCTTCAGCAAATACAAGTCGAATATGGCACCTCGGATTTTCTATCTTGTGGAGTACACCGACTGCAACATCCTGTTCTCTTGTTAAAACGAAACTGATTGTTTCACATCAGCTGTGTGGAACAACATAAGTGTTTGGTGGTAGACAGATAAAGCAACAACAGTTTTCGCTTATTTGCGTTCCACCCTCCTAAACAGGCACGACAATGGTTGACCGGGCTGACGTCTCCAGGCTGTCTGGCCATCCATTCGTGACCGCAGAGTGTGACTGCAAAATTTAACAGGCCTTTGCACAATCAAGAAGGAAACTGATGAGTCATCGATGATTCTTTCCTCTTTGCCATTCAACCGCGCGCGCACACACGCACACACGATACATTCAATTGTGGTGTTTCGGAGGTGGCTGAACGGCCCTTACTGTTCACCCTTGTGTATGCATATGTTGATTTGCTCAAGCGCGCCCACGTGTGCGTGTGGATTTTTTCATTTCGCCTGGTCAGGTTGTTGGCGTGCCAACGTCCCGGACAGGCGATTGTACCATCGATAGAACTGGTCTTTATTGGAAAAATCGGAACAGTGCAGCATCGAAGCGGGTTCATTGGCGCTAGAAACCAGTTTAAGTGATTGAACATCATTTGTTACGTTTTAAGTTCAGGATTGTTCCACGCCGTATACACAGATGGTTGCCACTTTGAATTGGGGATAGGCATACAACACAGCCGCATAACGTAATCTGAGGGGGGAACTACAGAGAACGGAGTACAGGTTTTGGAATCACACGCACCCCTAGGAGCGAAACACGCGTGCTTACTTAATTTCTCTAGTGCGCTTTATAGTTATCTGGAAAGATTAAAACAGTCTGTGAATTACACATTCGAAGACCAATGGAATACCAGAAACCGACTCGGACTGCGTTAGCATGGTGCGATTTTCAGCGTGCGGCTGCCTCGGATACGTGGACGCCCGAAAGTTTTCATAAGGCGTGGTGATCAGGGGATAATGCAGAAAGTCACAACAGTTGCCAGTGATCTGGGCACACGAGATAACATGAATACCCATTCGCCCATATGAAACCTGTGCACGTATCAGTGACGGATTTCAGACGCGAACGAATTGCGAAATGAACTGTAGCCAAGACATTAACTTGAGTTTCAACAAGCAACCGATAGGCAAACCAGACAATCGGTTCTGGTTTCATCGCTGAAACATTGAACACATTATCAAACCACACTGTAGTATATCGGCTTCAGCCAACACTTTTATTGAAGTAATTATCTTTAGCATCTCCCCGTAGTCTGAGGTGACTGCAGACACACAAACCATTTGGCTGTCGTTAACAAGGCTGACAAATGAGTTAACTAGCTTGAAACGACTGTCTCTTTATAGCATCTTAATAAACTTGCTGAACATTTGGTTTTATTTATCTAGTTCAAACAGGAGAAAAGAACATGGCCATGTGTATCGGTCACAGTTGCTCTACCCAATTCGGTTTCGACAGTACCATTAAGCGTTTGGCCGGTTTACGTTGCAGCAAAATCGTGCCTAAAATGAGTGGCTCTGATGACTGAGTGCTGTCTTAAAAATTTTCCCTTCTACCAAAATGGTAGACAAAGCCTGAACTAGGAGCCTCCGTTGCTGCAAGTTCGAGTGTAAATTAATACCCAGTGAAATTATTTTTTAAGATCGCATTCATTCGTTGCTATAGCTAAACATCACCCCCAAAATTTGATATATGTGTACTTACTGGATTGTCCATCCTATTAGCTTCCCCACTAATCACTTTTTTTAACAACGGTGAGCTTCTTTAGGGCCTTTTATTTTAAAGTTCGTCTGTTTGGTGACCAGTGGAATATTTCACAACATTTATGGAACAATTTTTTTTCACTATTCGGTAAATTCCGATAGTGCTTTTAGGATGGAGCATGAAAAAGTCAGCACCGTAAGGTGCTCTCTTACTCATACTTGGCGTTCACAGATGGTTGAAACAGATGTTCTTTAAGGTCAATCTATTTTATGTTGATCCACCCTGATACACTGCTGCACGTGTAGCTTCGTCACCCCAACTGATCTCGCCAAAAAGTCGAGTGACCACAGGCCAGACAAAACGAAATGTTCTTCATGCCATTTTGTTCTTGAAATAACACTGTATCTGCTTATGTTAGCGGCTTGAGTTCATCGGGGTTCCCAGTTAAACCATCAGACAAAGTTCAACCGCTATGGACCAGACAAACTGTTCACAATTTGCTTACGCCGGTACTAGATGAAAAAATTGCTGCTTATGCATTGTTGTATCTGTACTGGTCAAGGTTTAATGAGGTGGACGATTTATTAGCTCAAAGTAGAAGTGATTCTTTAAAACTGTTAAGTGTGGCCATGCCAACATCGAAAACACACAGGAGTACCAAAGGAATGATGCGACAGGTATGCACATTAGGGAACCTATAAGTAAGGACTAAGAGGGCTGCTTCCTGTGTGAGAACTAATCAAGTTAATGGATAGGCCCCTCAACTGCTTCGGCCGTTAATTCAGAGTTGTGTAGTTTTTCTCTAGTTCTAACCATAAGGAAGTTATGTCCATGTAATCGCTTGTTCAGTTTCTACTCTAGTTTCAGAGAATGATCAACGAGCGTTCGGTGTGTTCGGTGAGAGAAAATCTATTAGTTGATGAACTATTATACGAAGGATATTGTAGGCAATGGGGCGATCCAATCTAGGTGTATATCACGCATTAAAATTTACCTGTCTCTGGCCGTTTCAGACAGAGAATGTTTTTGAGTCCCATGGTATTTCTACCGGCTCGTGTCTGGATATCTTCAGTATGTGGAAAAAATTAATGAATCAGAACACTAGGCCTAAACGTTAATTTCCAAATGTAGGCAAATCGCGAAATCTAATGCAACGTGAAGACTGCACAGTGAACAATTTTACAAACTCATTCGGAGAGATTAGACACCATTTCCGCTTTTTGCCCATGGGTGAACAGCTTGTGGAACAACTTCAATTATATAAGTAGTGAAGGTTCGAAGGTTTGTGGAATGTTTGAATTGAACATCAGTCATATTGGATCACAGCCTTCATATTCACACAACTGTTTCGGTTAGCCCATTTCGAAAGGAAGTAATAGACTAGAGTTCCACTATTATTAGAGCTCAACAGTAGTACATATCTTTGACCGGACCGGAATTTGTACTCTGATCCACAGGTCTCAGACATCAACAAAAAGAGTCAGTTTGGGTCCGCCGAGTTAGCCACCGCCAAATTGTGGTAGCTGATGTGCATGGATTTTCATTTTTCCATGTTTAAATTACTGTCTGAGGGCCAGCAGAAAAGACAGTAAAATTAATCAGGTAATTTGCACATAGGAAATTCACCTCCAACCGTGCTACTGTGGACAAGAACATGACATTCAGATGGCGTACGTGTTTGTGCATAATAAGCATTGACAACACAGCAACCTTTGTGAAGTTCCAGCCATCACGTCATAGATATATACTGATCAACTCATAAACAAGAATGCCACAGCACTAATTCAGAAAGAAAGCATTCAAAACAGAACGTTTTCGTTCAGTCTCACTTTAGGAGGCACACAATATTTTTGCAACAGGTACTGTCTCTCTTGAAACCAAGACATTTCAAAACCACTAAAAAAACACCTCTTGAAACTGAACTTTGCCCTTCATTCCCATGGATGAAAAATGAGGTTAGGCTTATCCGAATAAACCCGTTCTCTTTACACACTAACCGCACAATGAATGAATGCGGTATATCAGATCATTGGCGGACAATTATTGCAGGGCTGTTAGCTATGTTTACATTCGGTCTACCCTGGACGCAACAACCTACTCAAATTCCTGTTAAGGTGACACAATCGGAACTTCGAAGGTTCGAATCGTTGTTATCTGGGACCTGCTGTGACTTGCACAACTTGGCATTAATCTAACTACACGTACGATCATGCCACAGCACGGGAAATAACAGGCTGAATGACAAAACATTCAATCATCTCTCATCCACCTCCCAGCCTCCGATCCAAAACACGTGTAGTGCTGCACTGATCACCTCCACGTGTGATCCACCAACATCGCTTGATGGCTGCCTGACGAGTAAAACAAACTGAGGTGACAACCAGTGGATAGCACACCTCTGTTAGGAGCATATGAGATCATCCAAGATAACAAGCAACCACCGTCACATTGTGCCACCAGTAGTAATCCTGATTGCACGCCTGAGTTCACAGTTCACGCATGCAACGTCGTCTTACCCACTATGCCACCCATCCTACTCGAACTCCGTGATCATAAACTGCCCGATTTCAATTAGCAATCATCATCACCACCGGAGAACCACATTCGTCCTCTCCGGAAGCGGTTTCCCGCAGTCCAAATTCCTCCTTTCGCTTGAGCACAAACAATGTGAAACGCCGACAGTGATGGAAATCTTCGTTTTTCCACCACTCCAAACGGCCTGTCGTGTGAACATGAACAACATTTGCGGCACAGTCCCCAGTCATCACATTCATAGACCTCTTATTCTCCCAGGTATGTGAGTGGTTGAATGTCTATAATGAACAGAATCAATTCGCTCACACGCTTTGCTCTTGTCTGTCCACTTCAGTGTGGTTGAGTAGCAGAGGTAATTCTGGAGAGCAGTTTGTGTCCAATCCATAGTTTTCACGTGACTTGCCTACAGAGTTTACCATAGTTTATCACGCTCTCATGGATAATCCCACCTCCAACTAATTAGCCAGCCTGGTTGACTGTGGAAAACACTGTTGATGATTTCACTGTCATCGACGATGCACTGGTGGGAATCGCCTCAGTGCTGAGTCATGTCCGACAACATTAACGTGGGGCGGAATGGTTGAAAACATTTGGGACGGTATGTTCGCATTTGTGCGTGATTTGCGTTTTGTCATAGATGACGGTTTTTCGACACGGAATTTTGCACTCTGACTGAGTTTAGACAATGACGCAGTGCATTAGTGTTTTACTTGCATTTGCCCATAACTTACGAAACTTGCGATAAGATGGATCAGCTGACATACGTGCATACACAAATCCATTCACGTAAACATAGTGGTACATGTGTGTAGACCGTTTGTCTTAATGTTCAGCTCATGTATTTATCATACCTTCAGTACACTACGAACCACCATCGTTGGTGCAATGCATCAGTAGCTAATAGTCAATGCAAAGCAGTTCCAAGACAATCAGTGTGAACTTTCTATCTAAAATAGAACTTCCTTGAAAAATGAATACTTAGAGGTACCCTGACTTGCTTACACATACCAAATCACATTATGCTTGCCCCTTCTCGGATGGATTTGTCTTGAAAAATGAAAGTCAAGTGATGGCAGCATTATTGTGTTAAGTTTTATCCTTCTGGACAGTCAGTTATGTTTTTTGGTTAGTATATCCCGTTTGATACTGAAAGTAGCTATGTGCCCTGATGATTAGTTTCAGATATAGTTACAATAATTTATAAAGATCGTAAGACATACGAAAAACAAAACCTCCGCAAACAATTTCGCTTTTTTTCTAATCAACCACCCAGAAAGAACTGGACTGAATGCATCGATTTAGAAACGCGCTTCCACATCGCATAATTTGACGAACTGGCATTACTCAAAAGTTAATAACTTAGTCCAGTACTTAAATCTGTTTTTAGGTTACGAAAGAGAATTACGCTATTCTTCTCATTTTTAAAGCATTGCAGTTAGTTTGCAAGCAGGTGTGTCGTAAAAACTGGCTAAGTCCCGCAAACTTGCGCAGAAATTGGACGTTAACATTTCCTACTTGTATCCGTTTAATTTAGCAACGGAAGTTGACCTCACGAACACATCGGTATCTTTGCCAGTCCGCTTTTGAGCAAACAGTTTTCAGGCATTGTGTATTTCGCTGCTCCACAGCCATAAAAATATATTCACTTTGCGCTTTGCGTGCATTTTGCATTTCGCTAATCTGCGAATCATAAAAGTACATTCAGTCCTTTTCACTTAGGGCAACCTCCTTATTATGCAATGTTATATGTTGCTGTCCGGGTGATTATTATACAAGTACTTACGAAATATGCTTGAGTTTCATTATTTGTAACAAATTAGTGAGTATTTGACTTTGTTACACAGAAAACAGTCAAGGTTAGTGTTGTAGGACGAATTTTCTGCTCCAAACAAAACCGTTCGATCAAAACCAAAGTTTTATTGTTGCTGTTGGTTTGCATACACCCCAATGAATAAATCTATACAGTTTTCCCTATGGACAGTTTGCGCCGGTTGTGGCCACACATTTCGGAAGCTAGAATGATATGCCGAATTTCTGTTACGACTTTAATGAAAACTAATGTATGACGCGTTACCCAACACAGTAATTTACGTGCAATAGTCAAAATTCCAAAATCCCGACAGTATTCACAACACTCTACAGAACAGACGGTCTTCATATTATGGTTATTCGACGCACAGCGCAAAAACTACATACGACAGAGAAATAACTCTACTTTCAAGTTTGTGGTGACGTTATGGCCACGTTAATCTGTGAATAATGCCAAATCATAAGTTACTCTTAGAAGCAGAAGCACCATTATGTCAGCTGTTTTTTCAATGTAGGACGTTTTTCCAAGTGTAGACTATTCACGATGCCGCCCCCTATTTGGAATTACAGAGAAGTAAGAGATCAGTCAACACTTTTGAGCTGGTGAGTGAAATTGTCCGAACGTTCAACCTCCAGGACTTTATCTTTCTGAGAAGTTTGAGCATCGACAGCGTTGCAACAGGATATTGAGCACTTAACATGCATAGCAGTACTTCCGGTGGTAACTGAATCCCCTCTTCAATCTGTTCGGCATCCTTGTTAGGACTGGGATCAAGTTGCTTCTGGTGTTGGTTTTACTGTGGTGTTGATGATCTGTAGTACAGTACAACAGCTGCTGGACTTCAACGAGAACGGCTGGAAAGGGAGTGGTGAACATTTCCGTTGGGGTTAATCAATGATCATCCGACCACTGAATACAAATCTCGCAACAACCATGCTTGGTCTGGGTTATGGTTGTGTACTTCACTTCAATGTCGTCCGACCAGCGCACACTGTCGTCACCACCCACAGTAGGGCAAAAAGATGATACCGGATATTCCACCCGGAATACTGTTTAACTGTCTGGTGCAAGCTACAGAACAGTCTGGACACAAAAACATGAACTAGTGTCAATCTGGAAAATGGACTAAGGCTGTTTCAAATAGGACAACTGAATATTCTAGGAACAAATCGAAAAATCTCACTTGCCTGATACATACATCGGGATACGGGAAAGGGAAACTAATCGACATCTTTTAGCCGTCGGTGACTGTGCGTAGCCTCCGCTAGTAAAATTCTGCTAGTTTCCTAGACGCCCCTGCCATCCGATTACTTGAGAAAGTCGCTACAGTATCATGCGTTTCCGTCAACTTTTACAGTAAACGATATCCAGTTAAATGACTTCTCGTCGACCGTCAGCTTTATTGAATCCACCGCGTAATCGTAGCAGCAAATCACCCGCTGGAACGTGGATGACGGACTGAAGGGAGGAATCGGGTAACTACCATAATCACTGGTGCCAAGTTGCAAAAATTACTAATCAGGCAGAACACCAAGTATGCAAGGGCCAGAAACATCTTTAAACGATGTGACTGATATCACTGTCGATTTGGATTTCTCGCCAATTCACAAGACCATTTTGTCCGTTCACCTTCCAATCATCAGCTCATAAATCCGGTTAGAAAAAGGTGAACGCATGTTTCTGTTAGTGTATTTCGCAATAACGATTTTCTTACCAATTCAATGAGTTCCTACGTCATCCCCGTGGTAGAACGGCCTGCATTACGCATCAACTGAGCCACACTAGGACAATCACTGTCAGTACACAGTGTACGTTACAGATGAACGTATGGGTATAGAGTTGAATTCACAAGTGTTATTGGCCCAGATCAGGCCTTAGGTGTCGCTACTGTCAACACAGGAAGCATTGACTTCACTGTTTCAGAACCACTGTTAGATAGTGCGGCTTGCGATGCTGACCTTATGACCTTCGAAAATTTGTTGTGTTGCTGACCCTTGCCTGACTCACTCACGAGAGGCTGACGTCATGGTTACCAGTAAAGACAACAAACATTCCAGTGTGATTTCTTGTGACAGATAAACTGGGACATTGTGGGATTGCCGTCTTCAAGATAGCCAAATTTATTGCTTCCAATGAATAATATCCACAACCATAACTTAAATGAAGTGCACCAAGTTGGGCTTGACAATTTGACTTTTAGTGGCTCATACAGTAAACAGTGGAGGGAGTTAGAACTAGCAATGCTGTGGATAGAATATCTTCATAAACTTGAATGAGGTTTTATGGCGTTACAGCCCGTAACTGATAAGATGACCAGGATCTCGATGGAAAAGATGGAGAGTACGACATATTTTGCCAACCTTTAAACGCTTTCCGGAGTAAACATAGTATGTGACAAGTTTTTGACTGAATACAGTCACTGCTGATTAGTTGACGCTGGTGTAACCTGCTGATGTGCACATTTCCGTACATCCGAGATGTCCTGATAAAACTTGCGTTAGCATGCATAAACCTCTACAAAATTAGACGAGTTTCGATACTAATGATCGGAAAACTCAGTGAGAGGCCTTCGGCATCGGACAATTCAGAAGGATTTCAATCTGGAGCAATTGCGAAGAGAGACTAAATAGTTCGGCGAGAACGAAAATTGGATAGCTAGCCAGTCCAGCGTCTCTCTTCGAGGTGCAACACCAAAAACGGACGAACAATGACAGTCTCCCAACTTACTCGCTCTGTTTATCAAGTTCTTTATCAAATACTAGACAAAATACATTACCTCCGGTAGCTTCACCCGAACAACTACTAATGACTAATGGGCAATCCATTCTTTAAAGTACACTTGTAATTCCATAACTGCATTTCTGGGTTTCCTAACTCCCAACATATAAATATATATATTCAGCTTATTAATAAATGATATCAGGTATACTTTCATGTGGACGAACGTAGAGCTATCTTGGAGTAACTCAAATCCACTTAACTGAGTAAAGACTAGCATACCTCAGGTATAACAAGCGACCTTGGCCATTGCGATTACGTGGGATCAAACTAACGGGCTCAAAATATGACTCCTGAATTTTCGAAAAAAATCCGATATTTCTAAATCGTGTGTCTTTATTTTCTATTGAGATTCGTTCGATTTTTCACCAGTCTCAACGTATTTTTTGAAGCATTAAACCCAGACATTAGAACACCTCCTGTCATTTTCTGAGCCTGCTGGGTCCAGTCTGGGCAACTTTTGGAGCCGATTCTTTTGTCCCTAGAAGTTTTCTGCGCACAACTTTTTCACCTTCCCGAAATGGTAAAAATCGTGAGGTGTGACGCTAAATAACTAAAACGTGAGATTGTCAAGAGTGCTTACAGAATCAACCAAATTCATCGTAAATGCCGACTTGGGCTCAGGTGTTCTTTGTGCACGAACTCCCGATAAGTTCTGTTCGTAGGGAAACCTCTAGAGATACCAGGGAAAAGTTTCAACCAGCATATATCAGCATATCTAAGAAGTGCTACGATCTAACTTTTACTCACATCCATCCTGACCATCTTTTATTTTCAGGCCGAGTTTTGACGCCTTTACACGTTCGGGACTGCGACCCAACTTTTGATTTTTCAGAGCTCTGTAAATTTATAAGGGGGTCTTTTCCGTCTCATCGCCGGTAACGAGCTTGAATAAATTGTCAGACATGCCGTTGTTGAAATCCGGGAGGAATTTTTGGAAGAAAGCTACAAGGTATTCCGCCTCATCTGCAGACAGAGTGGGAGAACCCGTAAAGTTAGTCATTGTGAAAACCAAGACAGCTGTGTATGATTTCTTGGATGACCGTGTCAAACAAGCCCACCAATTATTTAGGCTGACAGCAGGTCATTTTTACTCATTCACCACTATTGCCTAGACGGTGACCGCATTATGTCTGTTAATGACAGTCTTGTAGAATTTTTCACATGCGGCGTCTGTGTCGCTGGAAATTCCTAGGGATACATTTTGGCAACCAACGAACCGCAGACACCTGATATGAAGCTTGGACGCCGATGTTTTTAAGCACTTCAGAGCTCTCGAAACTAGCGAGCAGCAATTTAATCTGTAGAAAAGATATATCATGGGTCAACAAGCAAATGGACTCGAGTACGGTTCACATTTATTCTTCTTTCTTTCATTTGATAGCATAGTAATGATAGTTTATCTACGGTAGTAAAAGAACACACTAACTCAAAATAGTCGGTTGTTATAGGCAGCACTAAAAAATAAGAAAACTCGGCAGAGAGTCCCAGCATCCCTGCTTAACTTAGTTACATTTACTTGGAGAATTAAATGCACTTTTCTTTGAACTAAAGTTCTATAATTGCAAACCAGTGACTAGTCCGAGTGATCGTCAGTAGATTGATTGACAGCTGTTTCCATCTGGTTGAGTCTCATCACCACAACGTACTTAGGAAATTAGAGCACACAGTCGACTAACGGCGGCTGCCGAAATGATTCACGAATCATCTCCTCGTCGAATCATGGAGTAGTAGTCACTAGTGTTAAAGAAGGGTGTGTGAATCAATTTCCTTGGTTTCTGTACTCCCTACTACACAGAACCCGGTCATCTACAAACCTTCACCAAGCCATTTATGGGTCATGATTGTGCTTGTTCAGTTGCAGCCCAACGACGGATTGCAGATCGCTTTCAGACTATGGCAAAGTTAATAGAATATCCATGCAGAGTTGATCACACCTTCTAATCAGGAGTTTTGTTCATTTAGTTACCATTAACACTTTTGTACACCCATTTTTTCAACTGTGGCAGTCTCTTGTGCTCTCACAGCCAAGGGATACTCAAGGTACCACTGGGTAACTGTTACCGCCGTCCCAGCTACAGGTTTAGATTTCAAAACTACTCAACACCGATCGGTATTGCAGTAAATAAGAGGGTTGCCATGCTATTGCAAACTAGCGAGAAATATACCGTAGGTATTGATACACATGTGTACCTCTCATTTTGTTTCAATAGGAGGGATACTCTAAAACTTCTGGAGCTGACACTAATCGGGTGACTAGAACCTGTAGGCCCACAGTGGTAAACAAATTTAAATGAGCGACATCCAGGGTTGCTTGCAGAGGCTACATGCAGTGAAACCACCAATAGTATGAAGGCGATAACAAAGGATCTACGGCTGGTGCATATGCGATAAAAAAACACTTCGGAAACATGTTTGGCAGCGGTGAACTGAATCATTCGTGAACATCTGAACATACCTATGATATGTGCAAGCGGATTCACCACTGTGGCTCAATGAGAAAGAACCCATTCAGTCGGTGATAAGGGGATAACTGAAAAGAAAATAGTCCAACACTCCTTGCGATTCCAGAAGTGCCGTGTATACTATTCCTATTATGCTAAGGGTGTGTTAATTTACTTCAGACCACACAAAGTGGTAAGCATAGAACCACTGTCATGATCCGACCACTGCACTCAAGGAAGGCTGAGTGTTAATGCTTTGACTATCCGCGACAACACTTCAGCTCACACGATTCAACTAACACATGCTCCAGCCCCTTAGGACTTCTCTTACTGAGCTTAATCTCCGAGCATGCTCCCCTCTGGGTATCGTCCATTCTCAATTTTGAAGTACCACAGGAAAGGCATGCATTCTTTTCTTCACGAAGATATGAGCAACTAGAGCGGAACTCTCTACTGTAAAGTGACGAACAGCTGAGAATGATATGGAAAGAAAACTGCATTTCCCGAAGATTACCTTGAAATATAGTTGACGTTTTCCAATCAACTTACCGGCATCCACGTCAAGATTAAAACTAATGGAACGCTCTTCGTAGCTCAAAAATATACATCACTATCAGGTCCAGTTAATTGGGCTGGCTAACACACCAAAGAATATTAACACTTTTCAAGTTGACCATCACTCACATTTGATTGTAACATTCGCTGGCTATAATGTCTATCTGAATGCGAAGGATGCAATCAAATGTGAGTGATGGTCAACTTGAAAATAAACCAAATCCCCGACTACTCATCAGTAATCTAAATATTACCACCATCAATGGTAAATGTCTTTTATGAAAAATTAACAAATCTGGATTCGAATGGATAAGCTTGCAAGATGCTTTACATTTGTAACAGACCAAATTAAAATATAGTTTTGACCGCCTAAAACTTTGACAGGTTTAAAACGTGTCAATTCTAACATGGTTGCTAGAGTTCATTCTGAAAACAGATTTGGTTAAACAAACGGTTCTCACTAATGAAAAGAGACTACAAAGGAAAAGAGAAACAGGACACTTGATTGCTGAGTCGACCATTAAAAACGATGGAAAAATCTTTCCAACTAAGGCTGTATTCATAATTATTTTTGAATTAGGGAAGTTAAAACTCACACTGAAGCCACACCGTACGCATCCGACTTGCTACTTTGTCATTTGGCCTAATCAAAATTTTATCAAAAGTTAACTAATATCTAATTCCAGATGATGTTGAAGAACATTTTGAACCAGTTTTCTCGAAAATTAGGGTAATGACAGATGAACATGTTTGTGTTGATCATGACTGACGTGCATTCTTTCTTTTTGTTATGCAGTTATTTTACTCTTTCAATATGCTGTACAACTGATCCATACGATTCAACAATATGTTATGGTATTATGGTGCATAAATAGAGTTTTGATATTCCTGTAAGTCTGTTTGTTTTTCTGTACAGTTCACTTCAAATTAAACCAGTGGTTTTGCATTTCTGATACAACATCTGCATGTCTGTCATGATAAAAAACGAAGCTCAAAAACTGCGAAGGTAGTCAGAAGCAATCACAGTCGCTGAAGAAACAATTAGTATCCTATTTATTTTGGATTTCGGGAATGAAGTGTATGTTTGCTATAGGTTTCCTCAAACGCGGCGTGTTTTGCTTGGTCATACTAGTGACAAAACTCATCCTCAACAGACGGAATTGGGGTTCCAACCTAAAGCTCTCTCTAGGTTACCAATTCAACTGCATTCGTCTTGGTGATCCTACAACTATTAACATAAGGACGGCTTTTATTTATCTACTATTGGTCAACCCTTTCAAAGTTTCGAGAGCACTCATAATGCTTTTTTCTTCGTCGCTTAGTCATATGGTTGTCAGGACTGACACTAAATAGAACCTCTCTGTTATACAAAATGCAGTTTCTGTTCGATTTCTTGAGTCTTCTAGGTGTAACACCAGTTGCGGTTTTCACTAATTGAAGCTATTCTTGATTCTGAACTTATGCATGTTCAGGAATTGCCGTACAAGCTTTAACTGCCGTCTTTTCATAATAGATCATGGTTAAGGTCTATGAATTCAGTTGACGTAGGCACAGCCTTACTACATACATACATCGGAGACCATTGGAGTGTAGTCACAAAGTAGGCGTACTGTTAGCCATTAGTTTCTCTACAAAATCTGACACCATACCGTGTATAGTAAGCCCCGAAATATTCTTGTGATTTTGGATAGGCTCCTCAAAACAAGTTAGCATACCTAGTTCGCCATGTACAAGAAAACTTTCAGAGCAGAACCGTGTCAATCGTCCAAATTCTTCCGCCTTCAGACAACAGTTTTCAAGTGGAACTGTACCACCTTCAACAGTTCCGGAAACGGTGCTCTAGTTTCCTGATGTCGCCAAACTGCTAACTCCAAAACCTTCTCATCCGTCCACGATCTTAGTTCAGAGAGTGGTTTGCGTAAACAATTTCACCGATTGAACGCATAAGTTTATTGTGGATCGTTTATCTCTAAAACGCGTCAGATGTAAAGACAAATAGTCATATAACAATATGGAGGACAGTCAGCGAAGACGACAGTCAATGATAGACGTCCAATATTTTTAAGGTGATAGGGCTCCTAAGTTACATGCATTTATTGAAACGCGATAGAGGGAACACAGTATCAGTGTGATGCATTTTGTAGTACGCAGTTCTTGCAACAATACGGAATTTCATGGAACCTCTACTCATCCGTGACTCCAAACGTCTTTTGTAATTTTCAGTTGGGGTGAAAGTTTTAAATTGCTGGGAAGCACAAGCACACAGTACGTGTGCGGTAAGGATACACTGGACAATTTGACTGAAAAGATTTCGGTCTTATCGGAGTATTAGTTTGCGATAACACTCCTACAGCCTTCAAAACTAATTCATCCTTTCACTGTATTCCAAAAGATTGAGAATGGTGTATTTCGCCGTGATTTAACCCGTGTTCTGCCCACTGCTGTACATCGGTGTCCTCTATCACAGGGAAAACCGAAAATCAGTAGATGGAGTTCAAGCAGTTCATGTCATCCAGAACAATTCGGCCTTCCACCAGTCCGCGGATCATGCAACAGAATATCATATTAGAAAATAAAACCAGCGAGACCAACAACCACGCGGTAATCATTCTGCTGTGGACGGTGTTACCTGCCGTCATCAATATCATGCCACTCATATTCAAGATTTTTTACACTGAAGTACCGAAGGGCAATCGCTCAACACTTATCTGAACAATGATCTGTCTCAGTCAGCAACCAAAGCTACCTACCAGTAGCATGCATTTCAATAGATTCCCCCCGTTTTTTCTTTCACGCAAGTTTTATCTAGATCATAAACGACATCGAACCTGAGAACAAGATTTACCAACAAATTGTTTCTATAAAATACCATCGAAGAATTTGGAAGGGGACTGTTTTGTCCTTTTTGCCCACCACAAGCTATTTCTGGTTGCTTTCTGGTTCCCCCTTGGTCGATATCCCCCGAAAAGAATAACACGGATTCTCTTACAGTCCGACTTGCCCACGGTTCCTGTGATCTTGGTGCAAAATCTCTGCCAAGTTCCGATCACTATCTAGTTATTCAAAGTGCCATTAGTCTACTCACTCCAATGACCTCCCAGGTTGATGATCTGGAAGTACATCAACCACCTGGGAATCAATATCTCGAATTGTTTGGTTTCTGTTCACTGCAATTTAATTTAACCCTTTTCCGCGGCTTAAGCACCATAAGGGTAGATAGTTCGGTTCCCACTAACGTTCAGCTGTCAAGTTTGCTCGCCAACTTTCATTCCCCAACCCACTGTACACAACTCAGTGGTGCTTATCATCACAAGCCACTTTTTGCTAGACATTTGCAAAGCAGCGCGTTGCGTGCCAAAGTAGTGCACTGTCTTCACTATGCCTGAAACACTCACTTTCCACAAGGCGCGATTCAAACACGTCCTTATCAGTAGTGTTGGTTACATTAAAAGTTTTACTGACTATGCAAAATTTCGCATACGCTTACGTCAATTTTTGCGATAGCCCGTGGCTTTTTCTTTAAAAGTACGTCGACAGAAACCGCTACCGAAAACTCTAATAAATCATGCCTTTTTTAATTTCCATTTCCAGTCGCAATCACCAATGACTGTGGATCCAACTTCACTTCTGCACATCTTAGTGATTCGAGTGGATTTTTTGAATGCTTGTACATAAGCATTACCACGTACCATGCTTGTCCAAGCAGCTCAATGGAAAGGATTCACTGTCACCGAAGTCCAGCACAGACTGACATGCGGACTGGAAACAAATTGTTTAATCACCTACCTTTTATTCTTTTTGATCTGTAAGTTTGCTCGTGATTTTATTCTAAGACTTCCAAACTAATTTGCAGGCACACTTCAGTAAATTCACACAAATGGAAGACTACGTTTAGCACTCAGAGACGATTTCATTAACAGTGTTGTGTATGAGCAGACTCATTTCAATCTACTCATTTACCTATTCCTACTCATCTCTGTTGGGTTAATGTTGTAAATCCATTCCACTCTCCATTCTCATAACTGGCTTGATTGGAAGGACAAGTATTTTGTCACCAGAAAAAAGAATGTCCTCTATTCAGTGTTCATCATCAGGTTAAAGCTCATCAACAGTTATTCAATGTCTCTCTCATGCTTCAATTGCATGTTACATAAAGATTCTACCAGTGTTTTTAGACCAGACATACCTGCAAATTTGTAAAATTTACGCATTCCACCTCTCCTGTGTACGACTAAGATAGCTGCACTACAAATCCACCTTCTACTCTCGTGGAGTTGAATCGTGGAACTCCCAACACGGCCACCAGCTGATGGTTATGGAGGAGTTCGTCTGTTCCACTAGCCTTGGTGAGTTCTGCTACATGCATTGTTTATATACACCACCTGTCAGTTGTGTTGGACTCATGCAATACATTGCAACTCAAGGTTTTCTAGCTATATTCCGGAGATAACTCTAATTTTTATTCGAGTCACCCCACTGTCGTTGTTTTATTCCATGTATTCCTTCATTGCCCGATCTACTTAAATAAGATTGGCTTCAATAGTTATCTGATGGGATATTTTTCAGTTCAAATGACGTTTTGCTTTATACTTTACAGTCGTTAACCTACCTCATCATAATTATTTGTGTGGGCTAGTCTAACAGCAGTGATGTTCCACAGATGTCCACCAAATCGTTGATCATTTCCGATTGTCGCGAAGGATAGATACCAAGGAAAAACTGCATGCCGAACCAAACATGTCCAAAATGTTACCCCTTCATATCAATCGGCCTCCGTAAAATCCAGTATCTTACAGTATTACCTTATTCCACATCAATTGTAAGTTTACCACATGTTCAAGCACTTTAGTGCATTCTACTGGCTATGAGTACATTAATAAAAGTAAATGGACAAGAAAATGCCTGCAGTTTTAAATGCAGAGCACTTCTACCCATTTGGTTCTGTCATGTGAAAGGTCAAAAATGTTGTCCTCAAATGAATACACACCACATTCTATCACTGATTTTGTGACCACGAAGCAGCAATTAGATTTATCAGTTACTCAAATAGAGAAGGTTATACCAGAGAAGAAAGAACGAATTGGAGGCTTTTGAGAAAAAATAATCGTCTTATGAGACAGTTTTGCCACAACTTCCTCTTCAAGAGAATCGATAAAGCCAGTTTTGATGTCTATCTGTTGATCTTCAGTGGCACTGTATTTACAAATGAAATGCTCAAGAATTCCGCGGAAAGTTCGTTCAATCACCCTGTAAGTTCACGCTCAGAGATAGTGCATAAACCAACACCAAACCTACAGTCCGTCACAGTTAAACAAAAAGACCTCTTTTTTGAGCACCCATTGCGAGAAAAATAAGTGACAGGCAAACCAAAACTAAGTCGTCAGTCGTCGCCGACTGAAAGCCAAGACCAAAGATTACTTCTGTAACTTTCTCTCTTGTAGACCTTGCAACACTCGCAAAATGCTATGAAGGACAGTCAACGACGATAGATCGAATTTTGAACGTACGGGCCCTGGAAATAAATTTTCTCAGCAACCCTTTTGTCCGCTGCTCTTTCAAAGTTAACTAAGTGGTTTTCAGACGTATTTTTCTCAAAAATTCAAAACTGACAAAACTCATTGCCCAACCCTTAATGAAACTATCTTTCTAACTTCAATGCTTGACTGAGAGAGTAGTTCCTCATTTCGGCGCCCGATAGTGAACATTGCGGTCACGACAAGAAACTGTGCAAGCTTCGTCTTCAAACCATTCTACGGCAGTTATTCTCATCTTACAGAGTTATCGAAAACTGTGTGAACTCCCTGCCTGGTTTGTTTGTCGTACTATTCTGGACCGGTCTAATGCGACATTAGATTTCTGTGTATTAAAAATACATTTAAATGCGCACCCTAGTAACCTCCTGAGGGACGCAAGTAAATCCCCGCCCAGGGCTCGAGTGAGCTTCGTGTGGGCCAAAAGAAATGTTAATAACGCAAAGACTAAAATTATTCGCATTGGCCGAGGAACATTAGGGTGGGTGCTGGTAAGGTAACTTACATCGTGTTTGTTAGTGACTTCTGGTGCATTCTAACATATCCCCATTAAACAGTTTAAAAAGTAAGATCGATAGGCGGGGAAGTAAAAAATTAAGTTGGTGTAACCATTGACCTGTTACTAGTAGCTGTTCCTTGAAAATTTAATTTTGCCAGCATGATGTCACTTCCGGTCATTACTCGGTGGTCCTGAGAGGGCCTCACTAATCCTTGACTGGCCCAGATCGGAGGCTGTGTGGATGTGTTACTCCGTTCGTTTTGGTTCCATATTTTAGTGTAGGCCTCCAATACAATAAAAACCTTATGCATTCTAGTGAAACTCATGCGATTAAAAGCTAGTTTCGGAGCCTTTTCAAATTTTCTGCACCACCAAACCGGTATCACACCTAAGGTGTACATCTGACCAATTTTTCGACACAGTGTTCATGCCCAGCGTGGGCTTAAGTCGTGTGGTCCATTGTAGGGTTCATCAGGCGTCTCATATGATTACTTAGGAGTCAGGTGTGTTGCTCAGGGTGGCTAAAAAATAAACCATTACCTTAAGGTTATCATCTTCGCAGGGAGTCCTCAAAGATTCCACGCTACCATAAAATATATACAGCGAATTCAAAAAATACGTACATCACAGCTGAACTTCAGCCGACTAAAATGAAATACAACGCGAGCGACACCTAGTCCCATTTTTTAGAGGTGGTTTTCGGTAGAGACAATTGAACCATGGGTAGACACCAACTACAAGTCAGGTACTCAAACCATATAGGAGCCCGAGGGTATCAGTGAAGACTGCAAAGCTATGAAAACTGCATCTTGTTTTGTAAAATTGCATAACTATTTTAGTCCTGTATTATTTATCTTGTTTCCCTAAGTAATGCCAATAAGTGAGTTCAACGTTGTCCCTATTTTTGACTTACTCTTGCAAAACTTTTATCTTCAATTCTGCTGGAAATTAACTTTTTGCGACAACATTCACAAGTTTGAACTGTTGTCATGTGATCACAATTTGTTACATTATTTAATGTTGACATATTTTTATGTGTCATTTCAGCTTCTTTTATTTGACTGCTACTACTGTTATTCGAATTGTTTCAACAACACTCCGCTAACCTGAACTGTTATGCAGTTACCGTTTGCCAACTCTCCTTTTTGATTACTGATGAGTAGTTGGGGATTTGGTTTGTTTTCAAGTTGACCATCACTCACATTTGATCGCAGCCTTCGCATTCAGATAGACTTTCCAACCAGCCTCTTTCGAAAAGAAGCACTAGACTCGAGTTTCGCTCTGATTAGAGCTCCTCAGTAGTGCATATCCTTACCACGGCCGGGATTTGAACTCCGGCCATTCCAATCATGGGGCAACCGTGTTGATCACTGCGCCATTGACCTCACATCAGGCACGACCGAATTATCAAATGTGAACGCTCAACCACTTTCGCTTGTGAGGAATGATCAGGTTGCCCTATCCTCACGAAAGGAGACAGTAACTTTTCTTTTATTGGCACATATAGTATATAGAGTTCTGTCAACTTCTTTAACTTGATGGCTGTCACAAGTCAAACGTTTTCCACAACGTTAATCCGCTTGACTTGTATTCACTTAACGAGCACCTGCCAGCTGTGTTAATTTGTTTGTATCTTGCGATTTCACATAGAACTTACGCTGACCCACCACTTGTTTTACATACTTCCCTGGAAGGAACGCACAGTCAATATGAGTGAAAATATCAATAAAGCTATCACCAGAGAGCAAGTAACTATGCCATGATTTTCACGCCCATCTGTAATCACTGCACATAAGCCGGCTCCCTGTATAACCGTAGAGTGCCCACTCATTTTGCCAAGCGCTAAATGACGAATGCTATTAGGCTACTTTAGGTATTCTAAATCATCACAATGGACTAACGGCCGGATCATCGAGGTTAATATGAGACTAAAAGATAAGTAGGCTTGTTGAAAGAATTCTGCGAATTTTTTTAATTTGATCCCTTTGACCACTCACTAGCCCACTGAGTTTCTCAGTGCGCAGTATGTTATGACTGACCACTGGCCCATCACGGGTTCATCACTGACGGCCTAGGTTCAGACCGTTTGGCCTGTAGTATGGCGTTCAGCGCCTTCACTCGCGAACCGTTTGTTCTTTTTCAGGATGGTTAGGACTGAATTTCCACTACATGCGTTGTCTTTTTCACAACAATCCCTAAAGTAATTACTAATGGCCCGAAAAATATGCATAGTTGTTAAAACTGCTCTCTGAAGCTTTGGAAACAATACGTTACCACAGGACTGAGCTATAGTTAGGTGTAATGAAACACATTGTTTAGTTCGATCACTGTAAGCAACTCATTAAAATCTTGTATTCGACACAAGTTCCTTTTGAACACGGATGCATAGGCGAACTAACACGCATTAAGTGGTTTGCTACTCCCACAGACTACCACCACGTGACTCCAATCAAAGTTACACTGGCTCCAGGTTGTTTTACCCAAAGCACCTCGTGTCAATGAGTGGTCTCCGTTTCATTCCTCGCCTAGCTCCGCCTAACAGTTAAGATGATGAAGTGCGCGGAAAATTAACTAGCAAAAGGCTGTGATAGCAGTCTGAGAAAAGAGTAAGGAGACGATGAGATAAAATGAAGGCTACTGGTTAAGCCCCAAAAAGGTTCTCTGGCACACCGCGACGTAATTCTAAACAGCTCGACTTAGTAGGAATCATCGATTCTTCAACAGTTTATTTAGCGACCATGTGCACTGTTTGAGGCAGCCAAAAGTGACTTACTGCTTCACTCATTGACCTCTGTACAATAACCCATAAGGTACTTCTTACTAAGATGAAACGTAAATCTGACCACGAAATGCTTTTAGAAAAATTACACCAGTGTACGAGTGAACCATACAATTGAATTTACCGGAACCCACCACATAGTGAAGACAAATTTAAGGCAAGTTAAGACAAATTTAACGAATTATTGGTCTGCTTCAGTCCGTGAAAACTCAGCTTATGCTTGTGGACGTACGATCAACAAGCCATTAGAGTGAACTCATACGCCATATTTTTTATTATGTCCATATACTCCGACCAGCCAGCGGCGCAGGCTTGAATCGCACGGTCACTAATGGTTTTCACTTAATGTTCTGTGCGTTAATTCAAAGGTCACATTTATCGTGTTGCCTGACTAAAATAATTCACTGCTTCTCATCTTACCCTTATTAGACCAAGCCATGAATGACTTCTTGAAAGCACACAATATGTACGTGATGAATTAAAAGCCTCCCCGGGGTTTTCAAACAAAATATGTCGTCACAAAACCGGGTTTTAATTGAATATTGTGGAATACAATATTGTATAAAAGGTAAAGTTTTAGACTGGTTTGGTCTATACACGTTTATTTTGAGACGGTAGATTTGAAGATGACGTCATATCCTTCAGACAACCGACTATACCCACCAATCATAACAAAATTATAATAGCCAACATCAAACACAGAGCAGGCTTCGATCACAAGGTTCACGATAGAGCTGTTGGGCGTTCAGTGCAGTTAATCGGGGATCACGTACGTGTATTGCTGAGGATTTTCATGAACAAATTATTACCTCATTACTTGTCACTTTTGCAACAACTCGTAAGAGATTTCTTAGTAATAAGAAATTTAAGAGGAAGTGGAGGATAAAAGTATTTTGTGGTTCTCAACAAAATACAGCTAAATTAAAGTTTGCCTGCGTATAACAGAACATAAAGCATACTTTGTTAAACTTAAAACAGTTATCAGACTGTTCTAGGCCATTAACACAGGTTATGTCAGTAGGCTCTTGACTGACTTCATAATTTCCACGTATTTAACTTCGTTCACAAACGATGTACATATAAGTGTTCATATGTAGGCATAAGGTGAGAATTAACTCCTTACCTTCCCGTTTTATTTGTTTTCTTCCGGTTCTGTTGAATCGGGCCAAAATTTACATCACGCAAACTAACATTTAATCTCATTTAACTATTTTATACCCACACAGAGTTTACTGGTAGTTATTCCACTAGTTAATTTTTATTGCATTTTGGTGGTTACGCGTTTAGCTGTGTTCTGCTGTTGGTAGTAATCAGTTGGGTTCACTAGGCTATTTCAAGTAGGAGCAGATTTCATTTGTGTCTACGACGTAATTACAGTTTATCCCATTTTTCCTTCATACGTCTGGCTGTATTCTACAATTGTTTGTAACTACCCTTTTGTTGCAAATTATTTTTGTTGGCTGTCTTTATGATGAATAGTTCGATTGATATCCTCTTTTCTAGCCGTCCAGTCTGTTCAATCAATGTATTTCGGGGTATGGAATGTAGGAAGTGTCATTAGTGATATGACGTGAGCCGCACTGCACTAACAGCATAACATTGTGAAACCCTAGAGAAAAGTAGGCAGAAATTCACTTACATGAAGTGTAGCTTCGTTGATATACTTTATGGTTCACGCTATGGCGATAAGTCCAAAGAAATCAGCTACCATAACACCGAGCTCGCTGTTGAGTCTAGAACTACTCTCCCTCCGGAATCATGAACTGACCGGTTGAGAAGTTGTTTGTCTACAACGTTGATTTCCTCGATCTGTTCGAACCAGTGATCGTCAGGAAGACGGGTGAAGTTATGCGCTGCAAGCCTTACTTTGAAAGTGCCTGAAGCAGTAATAAAGCTGCGTAATCAGGCAGTCAAGTGAGCTGTTACCGTCCACAAACAGGAAGGCGAGTATAACGCCCCCTTCATAAAACGGTGGAAACTTTCAACCAAACGGTGGCCCATTAAGACTGGTCAAATGTACGCTGACTAAAGTTTTGCCTGAAAGCTATCAATGTGTTACTCGTGCTGGTTGGCGGCAAGAAAAAGACAATGAGCCAATAAGGGAAACCGTACTACTCCTTTTTCAAACGAAAGTCACCACAATGGTAGATAAATCCAACCGGTCATTTCTACAAGTCTGAGATATTTCTCAAGATAGGTCTACTGGGATGCGGAAGCCCTTGAAACGTAAACTTCTCTCGGAATAGGTGATAAGAATTTGCATCCTCCTGTATTGTTTAAAACATATATGTTTCTTTTCGTCCAGCCAAACAAGAATGCTACTTTCACTTGTCAGACCATGGTCGTTGCTATCTACTTTCTGATAACTTCGACAACGATGTCACAGTTCCTGGAGCTGCTACCCCGTACAGATGTCACTCATAGCTTGGAGTTATTATCGCCTAAATGCCCCGCAAATATGCGGGTACTTAGTACGTCATCCCCTTCATTATGCAGCCAATCACTTGTCACGATATCTCCAAGTTAACCGCCCAAAATGCTTTGAAAACATCAGCAGGGCTCTTGGAACCAATATTGTGTACATTTATCACTTGGTTGAACAAAACATAAGCGCGGCCAGTTTTGCAAACTGTGAATGCTAGGTCATAGCTTCAACAAAGCCGAATATTTTGGCTGGATTCTAAAAATATAAGTCTCAAGTGAAAAACAAGATACTGTTGGACTGTCCCCATCCCAGGAATTATAAAGAGGGAGTACAAAAAGAGAAATCAGAAACACGCAGAGCATGTGTTACTAAAGGAAAACAAGCCGGTTCCTTCATAAGTGATCACCAGGGCTACCAGACAAAAGCTGTGGAGTTCAACTTATCACTGTCATCAGAAAATAAGTTCACAGCCACCACCGAAACACACAAGTTTATCCACTCATTGAATGACGTGAAGCAAAAATAAGCGAAAGGCTAGTATGGGTTGGAGTCCTAGGATCAATACTATCAAACATTAGGACTAGCTTTGTAATCAAATAAACAGACAAGTAAAAAATGAATAAGATAAACAAGGATATGACAATAATGACAAGCAGGATGTGAAGTTAACTGACATCAATCTTTGGTAAGGAAAGTACCAGGGAAACTCACTCAAACCAGTCCCTCAGAGTAGGTCCGTGAAGAGTGATGACCAGTGCTCATCACACGTTCTTTTGAACTCTGTCACACTCTTAGAGGACCATACGCACTCTGGAAGTATGTTCCAACGATTGGTAACCCGATATAGGGAGGAGCTATCCCTAATCGATGTATCAACTCTCTTCTCTTCCAAAGTAAGACTGTGGCCACAGAAGTATGAAGTTGTATGTAGATTGAACAGAGACTCCCCCTCAACTTCGACCGGTTATTTAGGAAACTTGAACACTTCTCTCAGGTCCCCTCTCCGTCATGGTGAGACTGGACCTAGATATGGTGTGACGGCTTGCGCATCTCGATGACATTTTGAGCTGAACTGGACAGAGTTACTCATACCAGGCAGGCCAACAGGTAGAGGTCTGACAAACCACAGTCTCCTGGTCCTCCAGGTTGGGGGTTGGAAGATGGTTGGCATCTCTTCCTGAAAAACGTACCATTTCTGGTACACCGCCACC
>QNGE01000551.1:218645-263903 GCA_008508345.1 Paragonimus westermani | reverse complement strand
CTGGATCAAAACAGCACGCAAGCCTGACCACCACGCAAGGGTAGCAGAAAGGGTCAGGTGGGGCATATATACATGCACATACAAGTACATACAAACACGAATTTAGCCGATCCCAGTTCTATTTGTCGAAACGCAAACGCGGTGACTTGGATCGATGTATAGCCGATTCATATCTATAACCACAACAGTTTTGCGCGGAACATGCAACACCGATAATTTGTCTACGAAAACCCATACCGGTTTAACGCATGTACCATTATTTCTTCAATTATTCGATAAAACGCGCGGTTTGGCTGCTCGTGTAGCACTCGCCTTACAACACCGCCTTCACACAGGTGACGGGCCTATCTGATGCAAAATCATGACAAACTCATGATCAGTAACAGATTGTCTTTAAGGAACAAATACGAGTCCATGTCGTAAAGTGGGCATGGAATATCCTATCTATGACACCGTTTTCTCTTGTGCTACAAGTAGCTGAGGCCAGCGGACGAAATGAACACAGCAAGTCCTGTGATATGCCAGTGAGAGTAAGCAGCCCGGTTGAACCATCTGTTCAACACGTTGGATCGACCACCCGTACGAAGTAGTCCAAGACTGTCAGTGATTCTCTGTTGAAACGGATTCTGTTCAGACTGACCGAAGGCTGTGAACAACGCAGTAGTTAGGTACATTCGGAGGCAGTCACAAAACGGATAACACAAAGGTTTACATTCAGTTTTAGTTTATGAGTGCTGTGTACTTATATTTATCATACAATCCTACCTAGCTGTAACAGATACCAGTTTAAGTTGGATATAGTTTTTGTAAGCAGAGTTTTCAGATTACTATTCACTATCAAAGTGCCTAATGATCGGTTTACTGGTATGCATGTTCCATGTACATTTCACCTTCGTTGACAAGTAAACGAGTGTAACACTTACTCGTGGAGATGCGAGCTTTTGAATGCGTTCTATTTCTGATGGATGAATCACCTCATACCACATTACAATTTTAGGGTTTGGATACAGAATTTCTTCTTTCACTGGTCCAATTTTGTAATACGGATGAGGCACGGAATATTGACAGTAGATAGTGTTTGACGGAGGCATAGGGAACAATATCTCACCGCGACACAAAGCCTGATAGGTTTCGGTTTCTTGGTCAAACTTTGACAGAGCTACCGTTAAAATTGAGCGAAATTAAAGGAAAATGAGAAAACAGTACAAGGGCTAGACAAGAAAGAGTAATATATTATACAACAGTGAGTCTTCAAATTTCGAGACAGAGTGAAGTTATATGAATATTTCAGCGTCAACAGTCCAAAGAATAAGAAACCATTGCTTATATAGCTAGATATTATTTATTCTAAATTTATCGAAGCATATGGGCTGCTAGCTCACATATACCAAAGCTGACCAGGATTTTTGAACGTTCAACGAGCAAACTTGTTACCGAAAGATGCAAAGATCGTAATGGATTTATCACATAACATTGCTCTGGTTGATTTCTAGTTGTTTTGTTTAAGCCCACCGACTAAGTAAACAGCACAATCTTGTAGTGTGTTTCAAACAGACAAAATTCCGCTGTTCTCTGTTCCGCTACTCATTTCTTTATTTAAACTATAAGCCGACTCTAATCCCACGATTTGTTAACGTGTCGATCTGTTAACCGGCATCTGTGGTGAAGTGTATCGAAAGAACAGATATAAGGCACTATCCAGAAAGTTTGTGGCAAAATGTTAACATTGAGAAACGAGTCTATCCATTGTTACCTATCCATCCATCCAGTGAAGGTTGATCTGAACGACTGCTGTGCAGAACATTCAAACTAAGCGGAAAGTTTCATGTAATATTCGTTTTCTCACCGAGCCATCGACGTGCAAGTTTCTTGTGATTTTAGTCAGTCTTGCAGGGCATAAATTTTAGGGTAGACTCAGTTGTGTTCCATAAAATGTTGTCAAAAATCTGCCACATTACTTACCACTATTGCCAAGTTAATATGAAGTTAAATACAACAATGGAAATTTAGCTACATGCAACATTTAACAAAGTTAATTTGAGTCAAGGAGTCTTACTAAAACAGACGTTCTACCTCCGAATCTGGTCAATAAGAGTCTGGTCTGTTTGATAATGCAAGTGGCCTCGTTAGTTGTCACAGTGAACATGTAAAAGCCAGTTAGAACGAATTACGTTCAACAACAGTACCAAGACACGATAACAGTAAACCATGCTGCAAGATTCTGTTATTACTTCTAAATAACAACAAGTAAAGTTCGAAGTTATCGTGGCTGTAATGTAGCAGGTGGTCGATAAGTTTAAAATACCAGCAAGTTACTCTAAATATTACTCCGCCTAGCTTTTGTCACGATATATTGCTGAGATTTATTGGGCATATCACTATCCTAACAGTTTCACAGTGAGTTGATTTTTGTCTCCCGGTTCGACAGAGAATAGAACGATATCTGGGTAGGTGTTGACCACAAGTGCTGGAGTAAATTATATAAGCCTCGGATAAGCCACATTTTATAGGTTTACCTTTTGGTGGAGGTACGGGTCCGATAATGCCTTCTCCGCGTTGAATTCTATCGCGATAGAATTCTTCATTATCCCTGCTTCTCTTGTGAGATGGATCTGAAGTTAAACGGAAAAAGTCGTACAACGCTCCCATACAGAATTCGTCATGCCAACCATTTGAATAGTTACAAAAGAGTTCATCGGATCCGCCTACCTTGCTCCAGAATTAACCTTGTTACGTTGAGAGCTTCCGCATATCTTCCTTGCTGTTGAAAAGATAAACACATACCAGTGATACACAGGTTAAATATATACCGAAGATTTCAAGGGAAACCGAGGGAACTGGAACTGTGGGACAGACTGAAGTGCTATAGTTCAACCGCTTACTAAACCTGTGATTATGTTAGGTAACTGAATACTATAGAGCAAACCTAGTTTTGGGTGCGTCCACTGGAAAAAACAGATTACTGGCATGAACCATCTGATTTGGTACTTAACTCTGTAAAAATCTACCTTTTACTAACAATAAGTTATTGTATGAATCGCGTACAATATGTGTATCAGCTTAACCTTTCAGTGTACATAGAAAAGCTGAAGCTAACTCCGGGATGGTCGACCGTTGGATGGCCCATTTGTTAGTAGTCAGGTAGAATCGACAGCAGGTGGCTAAATGGTGATAGTATTTGACCAAAAACCAGTGGAAAACAACCATTAATGGCAACAGAATAGGTGACTGGAACTATGGGAGCTTGCACTCAGTTCAATGTACACAGCTTCAGTGCTCTTCCGTAAATGGACATTCCTTCCCTGGAGTTACCGCGTACGGATAAGAGCGCCGTGTTGAACGACAGAAAAAGCGAAAACCGAAGGCAGATCTTAGAGACTAGAAAAAACGTTGGTGTCTTGTACTAGACGTTTCACCAAAGAGATGCACGACTTCAAATTGAAACAAAGAAATTTTATCCGGTCAAAATAGGGATGGTGTAAGCGACAAAACGAGTAGGTACAATCGAAATCACAATGTCATTCTTAGGACGCTGAATAACGCCTAGGCAAATTGGGTCCCAAATGGAATCGCCTACTATGGTGCTAGTAATGACGTAACTGATAAAACAAATACTACTAACAACCTCCATTGGGCTCCGTAAGTGGAGAAACACAAGCAAAGAAGAACCACCGGTAAGCACTAGCAGTCGAATGTAAAACCGGTGAATCATTATTTCTGGGCTGTGCAGCATGTGGATGAAAACACATGTGGGTCCTCCAATAAGCAAACCACCTAAAGAAGGGTGTGAGGGAACAGGCGGGTAGGTGTTTGTATGGTGATGTCCTGGGTCCTCAGGTCGGTACACATCCATCGAATTTGAAATGCCATAAAGACACGCGTGGTAAAAGTTGTTTGGGTAGAGTAGGCGACGGTGGAATCGGAATAGTTTTTTAAGTTCACCACGGAAACTGTAGTGGGATCACCTGATCAAGACGAGACACACATGAATTGGAAAATTCAACATAATTTTTCATTCAGCCAGAAGAATCTGCAACAGGTAGCTTTCTTGGTTCTGTATTATCATGCATCTTGCAAGGAAAATTCAGATTCAACAGATATTCTGTGTTATTCACTAGACTATATATTCCGACGCATCCGATGTGCGCCATTTCATCGAACCTAGCTACCAGACGACACTGTGAAAACAACACACCCTGCAGATACCTTTCACTTACTAGGCGATTGACTTCAAAAGTAATTTGCGAAAGTTGCGTATCCGTGGTCAAGAACGATAATCGGTCAACGAGTCCCTAGACCTAGGCGCGCCATCGATCGATTTATCATATTCTTTTGGGTGCAGTGTCCATCAGATCAACACTTGTTTCGAACACTTCCCAGTTTTGATCCAATCTAAGGGCAAGTGGCTCACGTTGGCGCAAAACTGCTGATTTAACGAATGCGGCCTGTACTTGTCCAGCTGAGAACCGAATGCCAAAGGTTTATTTTCAGTAGCTGCATACTTCTGCTCCAGCGGCCTATTGAATTATACGTCATTTTCTGTGTACTGCTGCAATGTTATGGCCACCGGCATTTGTCTTTAGGATGATCGTACATTTTTGTACTTGAGAGCTTTGAGGACAACTGTTGCATTGTAGAATGCAAGTGGTCGAGACTAGCTCGTCTGCATGACTCTAGTAGAAAGACCCATCTTGCTCATACACACAAAGCTAGCCTGAAACTACCGATGTTTTTGATACCGAAGGAGCCGTGGAGATTTTCTAACGAAGGCTGTTTTATTCGGACCATCTTCTCGGCCAGCAGCTGTTCACCTCAAATTCATAGGTACCTTTGATACCGAAATGAACACAAATGAGTGTATTCGGTTATTCGTTATCTCTTTTGAATGACCGAATATTGATATTTCCTAGATGAAGCTCTCAAAATATGACGTCTACGTGGTCCGTAGCTAACTCCTGATTAGTTCTTAACGAAAGTTATTACACTAAGATGGAATCCAGTGGATTGTCGATTGTCACCAAATTTACTGAACAGTTGGGGAGATCGAAAAACAAAGGATAACAGCTTGAATGCAATACAGCAAATTTTCTTTGGAATGTCAGCTAGGTGAGATAAACAATGGTAGCTCGTGGGCGGTAATCGGAAATGTCCAAGATAAATCAGTTCGTTGGCAGGCCAGTTTTTATGTAGGTCACTAAGCAGGTCATATAAATATTCAGTGGAATATGTCTGAAATTTTCGTTTCAGTACAATTGGGAATGCCAAATGCCAGCGTGCGTCTTTCGCCGAGGGTAAGGCTGAGGTGTTAGTGATTCACATTACTTTAGCTGGGAAACAGTAAATTGCACTTTAGCAGCGGAATTACCGGAATTTTCCATGAACCTCCGACGAACATCGTTAGTGTTTTTCCGTTTAATCATCTTTTTTTTCTAATGTTTTCTCACCATTTGATGCTAATAACCTAGGGGAGTTCGCGTTCGGGCACAAGTAGTAGCTTGTGACAACTTGCTGCTGCCAACCATTCCACAACTAAGCGTTTGTGCCCCATACTGATATTTCAGAAGGATTGCTTATCATATAAAAACTTCTGTCCATCGACAAGAGAGATGTTAGCAGTTAGATTCCAGAAAGCAACACTCTCAAAGTACCACAACTAATTTTTCTCAAAGGTGTTCTCAATCAGCGAAAGCATAGTCCGATAAATGCAAAGTGGTTGGAGTGTCGAACAAAGTAACTTAAAACTCACTGTCATCTGCTCAGAGTTTTCACAATTTCATGAAAACTTTTGCCAGCTCATGGCTGAAAAAAACGCATTGTAATCGACTTTACCCTTTACGGAGCATACCACTTACGCCCACCGTTGTCACACGGGGCCACAATTTCATGAAATAATCTTGCTGCTCAAAGCTTTGTTCACATTATACCAGATAACTGTTTTATCGTACGTAAACGCACAGTCATATTGACCTTTAAGTAATTCCCGGATCGTTCGATTACTGTGAGAAGAAACACAATTGGTACCTGTTAATTACAGTCGATGACCTTGCAAGTGGGAGCTCTCGATAATTAGTAACCACAGGAACAATGCAAATTGCCCATCAATATATACGGCAGTCTGACCGAAGTTCACTTTCCGGTTGTGGCAAGAACGAGTACCACTGGTAAGCTACGATATAAAAGAAACTCGAGGCAGATATTCGTTTTTCTATATAGACCTCGTATCCTGTTGTGAATTATTGTCAAATCTTCTACCGATTACTGCGGCCATTGTATTATTCAAAACGCCATCTAGCTCTGAGAAGGATTGGAAAAGTATTCAAGAGACTACATATTGTCGCCAGTATTCTATCTGAAATTTTACACCAGAACTCTTGCTAAACCCCGCCTGTAAAGAACGGAGAGGGCTATTGATGACATAGCGAAAATCAACGCCCATTTTCAATCCCGAATACGGATCGCTTGTGGTTTTTCGTTTTACTGCTTATATTAATTCACTGTGGTATAAGATATACATTTCTTAATTTGAGGGTTTTAAACCATCAGAACTCAAAACAGGTGCGTATTTTATTGCCAGAATTAGAAGTGGACAACTTGAAGTACTAATCTTTCTTACGTTTCAGAAAAGGTTAAGATAATGCGAACTGAAAACCTGCCAGGGCTATCAAAGTGAACGTCATCCTAGTAGAACATGCTAAAATGTGAAAATCAGAGTATAATCGAGCATAATAAGTGGCTGATTATAATAAGATTGTTCTCACTCTTCCCAAAGAGTAGGCCAAGTGATCTAAAATTTCCGTGGCCGTCGGTTGAACCTCATCTGGAATGGCAAAGTCAAAGTCTTGCTCTGCTTCAGCGGTTTTTTTCTCGCTGGAATGTTCCGTATATCCCGTTTTCTTCAGTTCCTCGGCTTTTGCTAACTCCTCCCACAGTCGATTGTAAGCAACGCGGAACCATTCTTCCGCACGCGCAAATTCTCCCAGTTCGTAAGCTTGCTGACCCAGATTGAGGCATTGGGAAGCTTAGGCGATAGAAAAAAGCAGAACTTTTGATTACTTCTCACCTAGATACATTTACTTGACGAGCTAAGTGGTGTTTTTGCCACTAGGTTGTTAAGTGTTCCACTAGCCTTTAAGAGACAGAGATCAATTGAGAAAAGTAATTTTAGTAAAATTGGAGTGTTATGTCGACAATGTGCACATATCAGGTGATGTAATTAAAATGTTTTCTGGTTTTCTCTCAGGACTCACACGATACTACCATGTCTGCTGGAAGAAAATGCGGTGATGTACACCTGAAGGTACACACCTCCTATACCCGGCTTAATGCTTATTTGAAATTGAATAAAGAGGATGGCAGGGTGGTCAAGATGGCATTTAAATAAAAGCGTGAATTTTTTAGCAATGTGAGCTGTAACCACATACTTAAGTTCACTGGTGCAGAACAGTCAATGCCTATATAGAAAACACGGAAGAAACGTAACCACTGAGTAAACCAGTACGGCACCCTATTCACACGGACATTTGTAACAAGGCGAAGTCATTGTCGTAAACAATAAGTTCAGGGTCATGCTGTCAAAAGTTCATCGTTGTTGTGTGTGAAAGCTTGACTCATCCATCTGACCAAATAAGTCGGACTTCTGTGGCAACAAATAATTGGTTACAAGCCAACAGAAACGAACAGCTGGTGCAGCCGTCAGTTCTGTTGTTCCTGTGCTACCCCTCATTTGTTACCACATTTATTCCACAATGTACTTCATTATTTAGACATAAACGCGGCGCGCGATCGTGAATTGAAACTGACATCCCGTCGAGCTGATCTAACTGTTCCAGCAACCAAATGTGAGACGGACATGGGTGTACAACCGGATGGAACGGAATAGTTTTGTGATTCGCTGATACAGTGAAAATAGGCGTGAAACCAGAATCGAGTGGAAGTTTTGATAGTGGTACAATGACATTCAAATGGACGGCACAGCAGTACAATAACCGATACGTTAGCTTCAAGAAAAAGCCTCGGCTGTCTAAAGTTACATCAATGTTAGAAGTCTGAACTTAGTAAAATTGGTTCCAGAAATGACCTCCTCAAACGTGCAAACTGTAAGCGTATTAATCACCAAACATGTAGTGGTATAGTGTGGTCGGGTGAATCTCAGCTATTTGTGAATTTTACCCCGAACCAGAACTTCTCGTACCCCTCAACTAGTGATAGAGTTTATAAGCGTTTCACAGTACCGTCTATATTGAAGGCCTTTTCCACCAGAAACTGAGCCAATGAATTATGGATAGAGTTCACTCATGCACGTCTGCCTAGCTAATACAGTGAGCACGAACTCACAGGGAAAATTACTTTGGCAGGCTACCTGAAACAGGAAGTGGGGAATGTTTGAAACAGTGAACTGTTAGAGTGTTCGAATTGACTAAGAGAGACCTGAAGATTTGCATCACACCGTATGAAACGTTCACTACTTATGTGTATGTTCTTCAAAATGATCGTTCGAAAATGATGCTCAATGATGGGCAGGATAATAGCTAATCCTTTCAAAAAATGTGTCAGTTGTGAGCATCCAGCAAACAGAAGGGGATAGGGGACGAGGTCGTTCAGACAGGTTGTATGACAGAAAAGGCTAAAATCACCTGTGAGTTGCAAATAGGATGTTTGTGCTAAACACCCATTCTGATGCCTAACACCGTTGATAGAATTCCAAAATATAGCAAGGGAGAGGGTTGTTGCTTACAATGCAGTAGACACTACAGATGAATTAATTTCGTGGTTGAATCAAATTAAATCTTGGGGCAACGAGAAACAAGTTCAATGTTTAGAAAACGAAAGTGAAGACAAATGTCCTACCCTATGACTATCCAGTTACTGAGGAGGAAGATTAACTATTTCGTTTGCAAGTGTTAAGTATGAACGAGAAAAAGGGTGAACTCACGCTCCCGAGTCAAAAGTTTGACAGCGTTTAATTCCGGTAAAAAGCTATTTTCGATCGCAGTGGACACTGCAATAATAATCGTACGATAGACTGCACATTCAGAAGGCCCGAACCCCGCTAAACACGCGTATGATTGCCTAGAATAGGGGCAAACTAGTCTGCATCGTCAACCAAGTTGACTGGTACAAGATTGCTTCACTTCAGGCATGGCCTGAAATACCGATCTCTTCTGCTAGCTGGTTGAAATCTTGCGATACACCTTTGATGAATTATTCATGATGGGGAGCAAGAATAGATGTTACTGAATGTGAGGCTTATCAGTAATTTACCGCGTTGATAAGCGGGAAGACTGTAATGTCCAGAGCATTGCTTCCAGTAGACAATTAGGGTACAAAACCTTTGCGTGATACAGCTGACGATGTAATGGTTCGTAATAGTGATTCTGGTGTTAGATATTCTATTCCGTCTTTCGTGTGCAGACTATGCTCGCAGTGGCCAACTTTAGACCTGATGAAATTTAACTAAAGCTTGTGCTGACGTTTCAAACGTGACCATAATGTGAACTAAACTGAATTAGGGACATCGAATTATCTTACTAACAGATTTGGAGAACGTTTAGATTAAAAGTTGGCTTTCGTTAAGCAAAATAGGATGTTGAAAGTAATTTCAAATTGAACTTCTATTTAAATTCACCGGAAATCATTCCGACGGTTAAAGCCATTGTTGTTATATCTCCTCAGTCCCGTATGGTTTATGGGTTCTGAATTAAATTTATGTATTTCAGAGAAACACCGTATAGAGGCAGGAGTTGATTACATAGAGTGTGCGGAAGCAGCAATATTCAATTCATTTTGAGTTCTTATATATGGTTTTGTTCACTATATATCTATTCTATTTTATTAGTTTTCAGTGTTTACGGGAAAGTTACTCACAGATCCCAGAAAGAAAGAAATGTTTCATAATTTTTAGATTTGACTCCTAGGTAACTTATCCACTACAATCAGGACAGCTTGGCTTGAGTTATTTTGTTAAAAATAACCAGAGATTCATACGACTCTGAAAGAGGACAAAATTTGCTGACTTCTTTTTGTACCGCAAATTGGCGGCTAATCCGAGATGATAAAATTAGCAAGTGAGGACCGAATCAAATTATGCACAACTATGGTAAACTGAGTCTCAACTTGGAGGTTGTTGGCTGTGGGACAAACCACTCTCGGGTAGGCTTTTGTGGGATGACTACCGTGGTAGGCAAGACCCTTCCGCTTCTAATCTGCTCAAAGTACCTATAGATCAACATAGAATTCCTACATTAGAGGCCATCGAAAATAGACGCCTTTGAATAGTTTACACCAATCAAGTTAGCACTTTTCTCAAGTTCATTTACCATGGTGAACTTATAGCCTGTTTGCAAAAATTCTTCAGATGAAATTATTTTCAGTGGTTTGGATCTAGCCACATTTGAATATGCAGAGCATATTGGATAAACTAGAATAAATCTTTTGGAAAATTTGAATGAAAAGTGACCTCCAAGTTTACTGCGTATCCTGTACCAGATTTTACAGTTTCTAAGTGAACACGGAAGGTTATACGTGTTTGGAAGATTGAAATCCGCATGAAGTTTGGTATGTACCCCTACTGGTACGATGACAACAATGTATTTGCGTAATTATACTCAATGGGTAGAAAGTCGTGTATGTTCGCGAGCAATTACTGGCAGCGTAACAACTGGTTATTTTGGGCTACTGGGAAATGCTTTTGACTGAAAATGGTATGCTAAGTCACTTCCCTCACCACTATTACGTTACCTTGTTTTCTAGTACAAGTGGCCACCTACTCATAGAGACTCGCAGTTTTGAAAACGGTATTTATAGTGTTCATCCTCGGTTGTCATTTGGTAGGAAAACGCTTGGGAATCTTTACAACAAACTATCTCAACATTTTTCTGGAGGAATAGAACTTACGGTTGCATCGATGATATCAAAAGCCATGTGTTCACAAATAAATTCTACAACTGTCACATTAGTTTATTTGTCGCCACTAAAACTATGGAGCAGAAACGGCCAAACGTGACTGAAAGGTTAATTTTCTTTCTACCTAATCAGCGCCTGATTTATGTTGCGAAAACAGTGGACAAATTACCTCATTCCGATTCATAACAATATTTGTTAGAGATAAAATACGTTTTAATCAATTGTTTACATTCAACTCGGTGATTGTACACAGCTTCGAAATTCAGGAAGCCCTGACATTTGAGGGCTTACTCCTAACAATGGAAAAGTACGTGATTTAAGTTGTGCGAAGGCGTCACTTGACATTAACAAGAAAAATAACTGAATAGGTGGTGCGAACGTTGAGTCCGATGATAGGTGTAACCAACTGCCGTACGGTTATATCCTGCCGGTCCTCTCAACTGTACCCTTCTAACAATCCTGATGCGGTGAAATTGTGTGGGAAATACCTTCAGAACAAGTGCACAACGGTTAATGATTACGAACATCAAGAGTGTTTAAAGAACGTTAATCAAGTAAGCTAATATTGATGAATGCGCTGAGTATTAAAACATTCCTGTAACAGCCTTCTTTGGCAAGTAGTTACTTTTCTATAGACTTACGGGTGGCTACTTATGAAGCGTCTGGATATGTTTCAGAAATTAGGAAAGTTGGCGATCCGTATCAAAGAGCAAATTTTAAAATCCACTGGTAGTGAAATGACCTCCTGAATGAAACTGACAAAGCAGTTTACTGTATAAAAATGTGTGATGAAGCGAACTGCTTAGATCGTTGTTTTGTTATCTGGACTAAGAGTCCAGTGTTCAAAATAATGCAATTCACCCTGTTTGAGTATTAACCTGAGAATGAAAACAGACAATGTGCTCATTTTGCAACTAGGTTAGTTTCAAACTGACATGTCATACAGACCAGTTTTTGTGACAGTATATGTACATTTTGGCTGCTGTTATTCTCAAAACTTCTTCTGCTATTTTCGGGTGTTAAAAAATTAACTCGCCAACCAAAGAACAAATTACCATTTAATGGTTGGTGGTACTATTGGTGCGTTTAAACAACAATGCCATAAATCCGAAGGGTAAATAATCATTTGAAAGCAAAAAAATCTAAAGGAGAACAGTTTTACGGAAATAGCAAATAATATGTGTAGATCTTATTGTCTAGCTTTCTAAAACGTGCACTACGGTTAATAAGTATGCGATTTTCTGAGGCGTCCTGAAATGCGTTTCATAGGAGTAACCCCTCCGGGTCTGGCTTATGGATGAGTTTAACGTAGTTCCGGTTAATTCGTTAAAGGAGGCTAAGTAGTTACAGTTACTACTTCCATGTCAAATTTGTCATGAGCATCACGGTACTTATAAATGTTACATTTATACAGGATTGCTTCTGAAACATCACCACACATAAAAATGTATTCAACTATTCCTGTAAAAGACATCCCACGAAATTAAGAGGCAATACGTCAATTTAAACGGCATAAATAAACCACTCACCCGCTTATAACAAAAAGACTTTTAGACACAAAGCGTTTTTCGGATCCCCATTACAGACACCGCAGGATTTTTTTAATTTAATTTTTCCGTGAACTGATTTTCATCGCCAGCACACTCTGTAAACGTGAATCACTACATCGTAGTGCGGCATGATTAAATAAAATACACTCAACCGTTCTTTTGATCAATGACTGCAACCGACAGCCACGTTTTATTTGGTATCGGTGCTGGTATTTTGTGTCCGTCGTTGTTCTTAGACATCCGTCGCGATCATGCAGATAAATTGCGCTGTTCATCCGGAAGGTTTTAACAACTAGCTTGGTTGAAGATCATATTCTTCAATATTTGTGACCGCACATCTGATTTTTAATTTTAAAAACGTCATCAGTGTGTTTTAAATGAGGTCAAAAGTGTTAACTGAAAACGATGAATAAGTCAGGCTTGCCGGCAAACAAAAAAATTCTGACGAGTTTTGCGTTATATACATTGAAGTGTTAACTGATGATTTGGCAGACATGATAATTTAGGAGAGATCGAATCTCAAGGGCTACGACTGGGTTTGAACTAGTAACAAAAACTATGTGGCCAAACGTCACTGGCTTTGTATCAGATGGATTGCAAAGCCACGTCCAAGTGCACAAGCTTCCCTGCTGATCTAAGCCACTTACCCAACTCACTGAGAAAAACCAGATGATCCACAGAATTGACTGTCTAAGCGGAATTTCTCATACAGTTTATACCTGAACTCACCAACTTAAGTGTTCAACATTCAGATGGTGTGGATTGGAATCCCTTCTGAGTCTAGCTATTTCTCGACTGCAAGTCCCACGAAGTATGTACACATGCATACATACAAACAGAAAAAACAAGGCAAAGCCCGTACGGTCTCATTTTACTCTTGTAATAACTAATCACCCAATCAGCCAATTAATTATTCATTCAATGGATCCATCAGTCCATCGGTCAACCAGTCAGCCAGTCGAGCAATCAATTCTGGTCACCCTGTGTGGAAGACAACCGTACCGATCAGTGCGATATAGATTTTCATTAGATGAGAGCAGATATCGTGTCTGAACTCTGCGGCATAAGGTCTTGGGACTTACGCCTAATTTAATTTAACTTGACCCAATGAGGGGCACCTCAAGTAAGGGTCAATACTCTAGCTTTACATTAACACAATGAAGCGCCTAATTCGCAGCAAGCAAATGTTAGACATCATTGATGAAACCTAACTGGAGTTTTTGATTCTTCATCAAAAGGGATTGCTTGAGAATTCTGTCTGAAGTTGGAAACCTTGATTAAAATGGGAGTGGTGTTGAAGTTACAGTAGTCAAATTTTTCGTCAATTCACTTATAGTAATGTTGACTACTCAAATTTATTTGATATTTCGCAGATCAAGTCACTTTTGATGGAATGGGTGATCACTGGACTACCAACATAGCACTTGACACTTAGATAAGCCGATGTTTTGCGACCAAACATATTCCTATCACTCTGACAAGGCTAGGATCCGTAATTCGGTTAACCTTATTCAACTCGACTGATATTCTCAAGTGTGGTTTTCTTGGGTCCTGTGAAATGTTTGCTGTCGGATGAGACAAACTCATGACTTCTACTTATAGGAGTAATTTGGGACTCTGCGGTTAGCAATCGGAAGCTTGTTCATGTAAGGTGCTAATGAATAACTTGACAGAGGATTTCTCTCGCATTATATCGTTCGGGGACTATCCGTTGAAAGATTTTAAACTGACCGAATTTAACGGCTTTAGGATTTCCTAGAAAAAATAAGGCTTAGGTCCGTAGGTTATGGTCCGCAACCCGTATTCTGTAACTGACTTGTAGGAGAATGTGTCAGGAGATCCGCAGAACCTCTTCATAAAACACACCATAAACTTCCGTCGACGGAGAGAAATAAACGTAGAAACCGAGGGATGGTATTGTGTGCAACATCTGAAAATTTTTGTCGTCAAAAACGTAAAACAATCCATCTAAGCGCCACATAGTTTGCTTTCCTCAGCGAATATCTAAACTGGTTGATTTTTCAGTTTGTTCTAATGAAGATGGCTAAGTTAACAAATGAGTTAAAAATGACGACGGGAATTGTGTGCAATAGAGTCCACCTTGAGTAACGCTACATATTTCGATTCAGCTAACTTCTTTATTTGGTCGAGCGAGTAATTGCAGTCCGGTGCTGTCTGATAATTATATGACTAACCTAGCCATTAGACTGACATCAGGGAGAGAGATGGGTTAGACAAGTTACCGTCATGAGGCATCCAGCAGAATGAAGACACGCTGTCGACGTCCAGTGCTTCGTGAAGCAAAGTAAACATTGAACTTGGTCATCCTCAGAATAGTGGCCTGTTATCAACCATTTTGGAACGGATCTTCCGTTCCGTTTTCTAACACAGCAATATCACCATTTATTAGGCATTTGTACTCGTGCAGTTGATCTTCAGTACCATTTCTGTCAAATTCGCCTGTGGTCTGCCACAAACTTCGTGTCAGGTCAGGTGTAGCTCTTCGGGTTCTTGACAAACATATTACATTCGACTGGAAAGTATGACCAGATGAGCACAGAGAGGGTCAGTTGGAGGATAAATTGTGCTTAACGTGTAACACACGCGCCTAGGTGATCAAGAATATGTGTTCGTCAATTTGCATTTGACATCAATCTCAAAAGCCTCTCTTGGTACAACTCAAATACAAGATGAAAGTGGAAAAAAGACTTTGGTTCTCCTGGAGATCGGGTCGCACTTGTGGTCAAGATTTTTAAGAGTTTACAAATTTTTCTCGCAAAATTCATTCGTCGACCCTGCTATTACTCAGAACTCTATTCTGTATCGCCATTATTTCCAATCTATTGCCTTGTCCCTTATGGAAAACATCTGGAGTAGTCATCACTCGTGACTAATTTTCAGGTTGTATTCAAAGTACAACTACATCCTGTTGGTCTGAAATGTTGAGACAATGATAACAGTTATTCTGTGTGCATCGATTTATGACCAGCCAAGAGTTTATTCAAAAACTGTCTTCGTATACATAATAGGATTAACTGGACCTGACGGGCTGAAAGATATGAGCTTCATTTGCCTTCAATACGAACAACCAGCGTTCACTTGTTGCGATTTTTCATTTCTAAAGTTGAGTTTGAATAGTAAACGGCAGAAAACCACTGAGCTTGTCAAAACTCCAAGTAGATATTCCACGATTGAGCGCATCTGTAAGCGGCAACCGTCGATAATGTCGAAAGTCGACTTGTTGGTCAAACCTCGCAAATCCCCCAGATTCTCTAACCACAAGACTCCTAAAGTTTATTTTCATTCAGCCACAAATCTAAATTATCGCCGTTAGCTGCAAAGGTAGGGAGTACAGCCAATTCCAAATATATGGTGTAAGTTAACACAGTCAGTCTGTTTGCAATGGAGTTGTTTATTTTAGTGGCGTATAACAAACTGGGAGCGACTGTTTGCTTTCCCAACTTGTTGTTCCCAGGTTTGTTTTTATAAAACGTTGCTAGTTTTCCATCATTTAATGACGCGAATTAGTCGAGACAATAACGGCTCGTAAAGCAAACCCTCTCGCTGCACTGAAAAAATGAATTTGAGCTGAAGTTAACCTGTCAACGAAGTGAGGCTGATTAGCATACGGAATGCTTTTGTGTGCTGTAATATACAAATTTGGTGAAAGTTTATAGAATTATACAAAATGTTCGCCGAGGTCTGTAGCATGGGCAACTGTTGTATTCTAACGAAATGTAATGTGTTATAAAAGCGAAGTGTACAGTTGTTCATTAACCTCAACGCATTTCTGAACTGTCATTTGAATCAAAACTAATTCACACTGGTTGTCAATGCATCAGTGTGTTCGAACCAACCAGGTTCAGGTTTGAGTGACTGATAACGCTTTATTTCTCACATAGTCTGGCAGGTTTTAAGTGAAAAACTGACAAGGTATTTTCCTACAACATACAGAAACACATCGTTTTGGCGCAGTGGGCGAATGAAATGTATTTTCATTCATCCTTCAAAGTTTCATCATGGACCGCGAATTTATGCAAACAGTTAAAACTCACCGGTTAATCGTGGACAGGTTAGGTTATTGATAAGTTTTCCATTCGCAATGTCGACTGCCGATAATTTGTAGGTAGTCTGTAGACGAAGCAAAGCCTCAGCTGCCCCACTGAGGTCATTATCCCCAGGCAGCATACTTGTGTGTTCCTCTACTCGAGCCCGTACTTTGGCCAGCTCTTCTTTGTCCACTGATAACGAGCCCTCTTCCTTCTGTTCATCGGTGTTTTGTTCAGCATGACTATCCAGCAGTGAGAGCAAGTCTGTTTTCCAATTCAGGGCTAAGCGTCGAACAGTCAGGTAGGCATTTACAGGGTTGCCAAAGAAATCCTCTGGATCTTGAGCTAATTTGGGCACTAGTCCATCCGTCTCAAGACGTTTGGCCACACGGCGAATTCGGTCTAGACGAACTTCTTCCAATTCTAGATAGGTTTCCAGATCCGCCGCGAGTTGTTGCCCGACCTGCAATGCTTTGTTCAATTCACTGATTGCAGTGTAGTACTCGGCGTTAGATTGTAAACATAACAGTATTAGAGAAAATAGACTTGCTGGCAGTAAACTGGATATGCGAGAGAAGTTGTGCATGGTGGCAGTTTGATTTCGGACAGCCAAACGACTGAGCCAGTTTGGCGAAGGAACGAAAAGCGAAATTCCCAAGATCGATAGACGGACATACGACATGTTGGAAACAAGACAGACGTCCATGTTTCCTAGCGGCATTAATGCTGTCCAAGCGAAATCGATCAATCACGGCGATTTTTTGGGGGAGAAACGAGGTGTGCGCAAGTTAGCGTTCGGTTGCACAAAATTGATTGAACGGTGGTGATTGAATAGTGATGCCAGAACTAGACGTAATACTACGAATTCTTTTTACACCTGGTATGGTATTGGTACCATAATGAATATGCTTGCGTTTGCCATTTTCTCGAAATCCACAGTTAGGTCACATTGGGGATGAAACTACGCCACCAACTAGTAAGAAAAGTTTGCTTAATGTTTTGTGCTAAGTAACAGAATTACTGTGAAAGTTGAGAGGGGAATTCATTTTGTTCACATTATTAATTGCAGATACATAGGGTCTGCAAAACAACAGATCGGTTGGCTGAACAACAAATAAGTGTTTGCTATTGGTTTCCTGAAGTAGGCATGGACTTGATTAGGAAAGTCATTGTAAACGTAAGATAACGGCTACGCTCATTCGGGTAGACAGCACAAGATTTGAAAAGCTGTCATTAAATTATCATCTAAGCATCAGAAATTCCACTCGATTGCGAATTGTGAAACATCAAGCGGTTGACGTGATACGGTTTTTTACCCGGTTCAGTGACTGACAACTGACGACTGTCGAGACAATTAGTTGATCAGTTTAACCGATTCGTCAGCTACTTTATGGGTACGTCATGCCCACAAACCACTGCAGCTGCATGTAAGACGATAAGTTCTACAGCTGCTGAAACATCCGTGTCCGGTTCATTGATTGCTGACAAAAGAACCCTTGTAGTGCTCACAATGAGCAGAAGCCCTAAGGCTGGTAAAACCTCGGTTACAAGTCAGAAATATGTTACAAGATTTTGCAACCTTGTGAGACAACAGTCTAGAACTTTTTATGGAGGTCAAAGTGATTGTGTGTGCAGGTATATTTGGCTGGAAATGTTTAACACGTTCTTTGGCGTAAGTTCCTGCTAAATATTCTATTGTCTCCGAAGGTAAGCAATTACACCACATCCGTTTGCATGGCATCAGTGAGAGGTAGGAGGAAGTGGAGTAATTTTCCATTTATGTGAATCACCAGTTAATTGGTATTTGCAGAAAGTGTACAGAATATTTCCCACTGTTGACCTTCAGAGATTAGACTTGTTATTGTTCACTTTCAGACGAAGCAACAAGATAACCAGGTCGGGTATCATGAGTACAAAATTGCATCCGTGTTTTCGATTTATTGGATTTCTACATACGACCAATCAGTTTACTGAGTAAGTTACCCGGTTGACATTCTTCAAACAATAATCATTCCAAGATCATTGAAAATCCCCTTATATATCATGAGAAACAGGTTTTCGGTAAACAGTTTGTTTCGGACAGTTTCTCCTCTTTGTTTGGTACAAGTAGACAGAATTAATTGACGAATTACAGTATTACTGATCAATAAAATAACGGCGGGACTATTGATTGGATAAATGCCTCACAATACTTTCCTAAGATCAGGAACACAAATGAAGTCGATCCTAGGTAGTCAGTGTTGATCGGACTGGGACGGTTTGGTGGGACAAATTGGTTCACACGTTGGATGGGCGTGTTTGGCCAAGGAAACCCCAGGGTTTGAACGAACTGTTTGTGCACACATGAATTCGGGGGACGTAGCCCGATTGAGACTACCTCGGCTATCGACAGAAAGCAGATGGGAGGCCGTTTCAAAAAACACTTGTGTCTGTTTACGCTGATACCAATTTATTGAGGAGTGTTATATTACCACGTGCAGCTGGAAGAGAAATAGTTATCTGTGAGTAGATCCAAGAAAGAGTAGCACAGAACTCAGGAGAATCGAGAGCTTTGGATTTTATTCGGAACTTATAGTTGTGATGTGCTTAAACCAGACGATTTTAGGCACCCGCAATGTTTCTCACTGACCAACCCATGGAGGACATTTATTTACAAGTGAAGATACATGTGTTTCTTCATGAAATACAGGATGTCTTTTGAAAGTTCAAACAGCAATGATCCGTAAGTTAATGTTTTCCGTATGTAGAGGTTTACTGTTAACAACCGCAGTGGATCGTCCGTCTTGCTCAGGAGCACTTCGTTCATTTTGTCTATCTAACGCTGTTTCAGGAAACAAAATTGTCCGTTAAACACCATCTGCATCATTCAGCACAGACTTGATGACACATACTGTGAAAAATTTGATAGTCAGGACAACGTGGTGGTCGGTGGGAGGTGACGCCAAATAACTCGAATGATCAGTAAATATCTACAGATTATATCGACATTATGGTCTCCCTAACAATGATTAGTAGAAAATCAAGGTTTACTTCAAACGGAATTCCTAGATTGCGCTTTAGACAAAGCAACGAATACTATTTGCTGCATGTTTCTGCTCCGATCAGAGGGACAGTTCGTGTCAAACCATGCTCATCAGTTTGTGTTCGCGATTTTTACTAGTCACTAAGACATAAGCAGTGAGAACCATATGTTTTCGGGGAAGTCATCATTACCCTACCAAATATTTGTTGCTGAAAATTTTCATAACGGTTTGATCCGTTCATATAATCACATGAAAATCTTGCCGATGACATGTGCTGTCAACAAGTTCGATATCACTTGAGTGTCGTTCTGAACGCTGTATACTTCACACATTACTCAAGACATACGAATGAACCCGAAATCATCAGTTAGATCACATCCACCAATGAAGTGCTCCGGACAATGTGATAATTCAAGCTCATTACGATCGACGTTGTGACGACTGTTACCACTGTGCCTTCCTTGTGGAACGTGCACAACGTATTCAATGTGGAATCTTACATTAGGACTACCCTGGACAAACCTTATTTGCCCAGGCACACTCTGGATAAGGCGTCATACTTTGAGTCGGACAGACACTTGCTGTGCGCGAGTGGTTAGATTGCAACAATTCACCGTTTATCGGCAGTCATTTGCAAATGCACGCTCTAGGAAGTCGACCGCCGCAATGGCTTCAGCAGCTCCGAAACTGAATATCTACCTCCGTTTGCCTTACAACGATGACGGCCTTACTACTGTGTTAAAAACCCATCTCATGATAACTATCGGATGCACGTTTTAGAGAATCCAAGTTATCATGCTCTTCACCACCACTAAAAACACCAAATCTTACATCACTTATGAAATCCTGTATGAGTGCTGGGTCACTTATCTCTGGCAGAGCAGACTGTCAGTTATACAGTCGGGTCAACGAACACATTCCAGTTTGTGTCCGTAAGATGATCATGGATACTACTTTTTCCCATCAAGTCGGATTGTGTCATGTCACAAAGAAGCAACGTCATTGATCGCTCGAAACTTGTTGACATGTCAACATCAACGGGACCTTAAAAAAACACATCACGTAAGCCACACGAAAAAAATCGAAGACCTCCGGCTCTCGTGGATGGCAGCAATTAATTTTGTGTACAAAAATACTTGTTCGTCAGTACCAGATTGCACTGGTATCTGTTGCGTGCTGATATGTGTACGCGTGCCTATGTGTGCGATTGTTGATTTTGTTGTTCTGTTTCACGATGTCTATCGAACTTTGCTTTATAAACCCACAGACTGCATTGTGTATTTGATGAAATGAAACAAAATGTGTTGGAGTGGAAGAATGGGGAAGAAAACTGTTTCTGACGTCTTTATATATTTAATTAATGAGCACCGAACTTACAGAGGTGATGATCAGCTCACAAAATGTTGGATGTACGTTAAGTAATGTTGTCACAGCACTCGTTAAGCGTAACGATCTTGTCTTAGCAACCCGACATACAATTCAAGGGCACTTTTTGTGTAAAATTGGTCAATGCATGTTAAACGGATTCAAGAGTGGGGTTTGGTGCATTCCACATCTTTTTGGCAGTGAAGCACTATTTTCATATAAGATGATTCTGTGTATGAAAGTCTTTGTGATCCAAGTTACAAAGGGAAAATCATAGTCACACAGAAACCCAATTCCGTCTAATCACATCCGCTTATAGAATAACTCAGTCTGGTAAGGAGAGTCATTTCCTCATCGATGTTCTGAATCAAAATGTAACATTACTCGGAACCTATCTTGACTACAGCTTATAGCACGTTAATTCCCCGTTTTGTGCACGGCCAACAGCTAAAACATACCTTCTACTTGCACACGTGTTCGAAGTGACCTCCACTTGTAACCAATGTTGCCACGTCTACATGTCCCTGTCTGGGTCTACACAGAAACCAACATACGCAGTATGTACGTGTGGGCATGCACTTTGTAGTCGCGTACATTTGTGCAGATCGATTAAGGATTCTGTCTAGAAAGTGGGCAGCGTTTCGTCTTATTTGTGTCCATGTTACCACACTTATGTGCTGTGGGTTGCTTCTAATTATACGATAGTCAAGGGCAATCCGACTGGGTGTAATGAGCTGATGCGAAGTTTAACAAGAGAATAAACAAGTCTACATCCCGAGAACAACGAATCCATTCAGTAGCGATAAACACATGTCCAATGATGAAGTTTAATTAACATTCGTTAAAATATAATTGACAAATTCTGTTTTTGTAAGGGGGCAAACTGAAAAGGTTTCAACATTAAGAGTCCACGACAAACTATTGTACTTCTGGCAGGAGTTAATTCACTCTATTGAGTAATAAAAAGCACCTCGCTTTAAATAATACTTTACTGCTAAAGTTCACAAAATGACTAAAAGCGCATCAAACTAAGTTCAAAGAAGTATATGTTAATAGTTACGCTCTTGCGCTTCCTTCACACATTGCCGGCCCGGACGAGACATGACAAATGCATGATCCTCGTCTGGTTCCTAAGCAAATACGCGCACTTCTCAATATTGATCGTCTAACTGACCTTTGCCAGACACTTGTTATTCTTTGGCCTGTCGGTTCTCACATTGACATAAGGGTCCTTCGCGGATTCAGACGACGAACCACGGTAATATTGACACTACATGCGGTTGAGCAAAGGCTACTGAGTTTATCTTCATTTTTCTGAGTTAATGACCAACAAGTGCCTTACAATTGATGAGGAACAGTGCACCAAATTTGACCACATTGAACAAATACACACGGTACTAAGGATGTAACGTGTACTCGGCTTACGAGGTGTAGCTGGATAGGTACTGAGTGCAACTACTTTAGTAGCTACGGCATCTTGTAGACAAAAATGGGAACATCCGAAGGTGTAATAAGACAGCCATTTGATTTAGATCATTGTGTTTATTCCATCTGCCACATGAAACAAACTGAACGATTCCCAGAAACACCTCGGAGCAAACTTTACTCACACAACTTGACATTTACGAGGGTTTAGGTATGCGCTCAGTTAAGATCATCGGTGTAAAGAGTAACCTTAATTGAATTTGTACGCAGCTTCTAACGTTAGGGCCAATTATATGAATGGCACAAGATCCGCCGCTTATTCTACCTTTTAAAACGGAATAGAGGTTTGAACATAGCAGACAAAAGATTGAGATCACACGATTTATGCTCAAGCGGAGTTCGTTGTACATCTGCTGATGTTTATCGCAGACGTGTTGAAATGTACAAAATCACAAACCACAAAGAGATCACATTTCTTTACCAGTTCCACTGCTACTACGACAGCATCAGCATCACAGACAGTTCAAATGGAACTACAAGTATACCATTAACATATCTTCCATAAAGGACCGAACTACCTTAATTTGCTCGCTATTTGCCTTTCCAGTTTAGCCGCAAATATACCGACCAAACGGAACTGAGTGGACTGCCCATGACGAATCCATCGATTTGACGACAGGACTTGCCTTGAAATTTAAAGCTTACGCTAGATATAGACAGCAAAAGTAGGCGTTCTAGGTCACTTCTCGGAAGTGCAATGTTTATCTGATTCGAGGTTATACAGGGTAGCAAAACTGATGGTTTCTTTCAATGGCACGCTTGCGAACAACCGTTCCTAGGTTCACTGAAGCCATACGTTTGACAGACCTTTTTAGATTTTCTAACAGCTTGGCTAGTTGAAAGATGTCTTTCAGACAGTACGTTGAAACAGAATCTAGTCTTAGTTTGAGTAGTTATGCCAAATATTTGATCAGATAGTAGTGCGGAGATTTGGACGTGCTCAGTGTTGATCTTGACGGAGTTTCAGATTTTCACATTTTAAAGAGTCCGGTTTGAAGATTTTGAAAACGGTGGTGTCTGTGAAATTACCTTTAAGTGACAACTTTGATTAGTTGCCAACCTGTGTTTCTAAGTCTATCGGGTTATCAGCTTTCTCATTCATTACAAATAGTGAGAGATCACTGAGTGGTGAATGTGTTTTGACAATGTCGTCCACACGATCCATCATTACTGTTTCAGATCTCTAGTCAAGCTGAAGACTGATCGGATTTTCATTGTCGTGTAAGCGTCTGAGGGCATCAATATACTCCCTTGTTAGGGAACCTTTCTGATGGCTAGGAATGATACTAAACTGGCGCCTAATATCGACAAGTTTTATGTTGAACCAATTCTTACTATGTCCTGAAGCTGGCTGGTTCAGAAAGTTGCTTCTTAGAATTGGGGTTGTCGAACCACGAACTATAGAAGGATAAATTTCTCATCACGGTAACAACAACTCAATTGATTTGCGGCTACATGTCGTTTGAACGGAAGTGCACAGTGGAACGATGTTAACCTAGTTTTAGTGTCTTGGAGATAACATATGAGGAATCTTATAGCGCGCGACTTGTATGTCAAACTTCCAGAGTTGTCAACCGCATTTTTGAGGTTATCCAAACCAAAGGTGCCCAAACACCTCTGGTTTTACTGCGGCGGTTGTTTTATCCAATACACGCTGAAGACCAGCTCCATTTAAATCCGTCTTTTTTGCTGATAACCGGGCCTGGTGGATAGTTTTTACACATTGCTGATTAATTCCAGAAAACTGCGTTATCAAAAATAAATCTTCTGCGTGACGCAGCACTCTATTCAATCCCAAATGCTTTAATCAACAACTGAACATTAATTTACATAGATTCGTTAGGCCGGCTCACGAGTGTTGTTCGATGATTGACCAATTTAAATACACCATTTCTACGAGACTAACTATGTAAGTCATCACCCGTATACAAGTCACTCAACTGTAATCACGGAGGAAGCATATGATTGTTCTGATTAAACTTGTTACGGAACCTATAAACAAATGGAAATCGTATGGTGATTCCCTGTTCATTTAATAAGTGAAACGTCTTACAGTGCAACATAATTGCTAAACCTAGTTACAAACAGATTGTAGGGATTTTTGATGAAAAGAAATCAGCCGAACCTCGCCACTGATTTTACCTTCTAACTTTCTGCAGAAATTTCCACCAGCCCTCTTCATGAAGAAACGGAGTGCTCAAATTGTGAATTTGTTGCGGTTCGTGAGTAACATGATTTGTTGCCACAATTGAAATGTCAACTTCCGTCAAATTCTCAGATGAAAAACGTTGTCACATAAACTTGCAAGCAATTCTCAGGCTATTTAGCTACCTACAGAGCAGACATCGTAACATTTCTGTCAAGTTTACTTGACGACCCCAGAAGTAGGACTTCTGATCCTAAAACATTCAGTGATTTGAATAATTTGGCTCATATTTTCCCTTGATATTTTTAAAAGAAACATATGGGAGGACTTTTGATCCAAGTGAAATTTTGATTTGGATAGGAAGATTCAGTAGTTCTTTTTAGCTCAAACGTTCAATGTTCGTGTTTCTGAGCGGTTTTTATAAGGGGACACTAATATCTACAACCAAAAACGTGGACAATAGACAATAAAGATTAAGATCTCCCCACTTTCTACAAGAAATTCAGTGCAGTTCACCCAATTCAGTGAGGTCCTCTACTTTAACCCAGTATGGAGTTGTACCAAAAGTTTTATGATTTGGGCTTATTTAACAATAAACCGCTGAAGCACTGGTTAAACCTCCTATCTGTTGAACGCAAGAAGCAAACCAGAATTTGTTTTGCAGACGAGGATAAGTCGCACTGATAAATGCTAATATGGGTGAAGCTTGAGGTTGATGCCTATTTTCGAATCCCACTGACCGAAAATGCTGCCAAACTATGCCAGCGGAGCTCACCTGTTTTCGAAGTTTGTTTCGTAATATCGTGGACATATTGTGTTCATAGTGCAGCAACTAAATTTGAAACAGACCTGGTCATCACATAGACCAAGATGAGTTTTGCTATTTCAGTTCATTTGCTCTTCTGTACTTTGTTCGTAGGTCGAAGACTTGAAGCGAAAGTAGTGAGTAACAGCCGTAACGATTTTGGGGTAGGAAGCAAGCGGTATGCTTTGTATTCTACAAGAGCATCTCACTGCAACAACTGAGATGATATTGAGCGCGACACTACCGACTACGAGGACTGAGACGACAAAATTACCGCTGCCGTCAGTAAATGTGGACATTACTGAAGTTTTAACCCCTGAGTTAGTTTATATTTGCCGCTGCGCTAAAATGTACATAAGCAAAACTGATGGAAACTTTCAATGGAAAACGAACGAGAATATATGCTCAAACAGCCAATGAATAGTACATTTCAGTCAACCACACAGATCGATGCTCCCTTTCGCTAATTCTTGCAATTGATTATCGATCATCTGATAGAGGTTGCCCATTGGTCAGATTTATATTGAATTTTATGTGCGATCGCACAAATTTACAAAGTGTTTGTTAATTTCCAGGCGTCAGTCATAATTGTGTTCGTAACAGCTACTAACTTTTACGATGAGACGGCCTTGATATTATTAGATGAACAGAGATCTCACGTCTTTGGCTCAGTAAGCAAAAGTTTGCTTCTGTGTATAACGCTTGTGTAATATTTACGATAGTGTATGAAATTTTTTCTTTCATACAATGTCTAAGTATGTTTACTCAGGAAAGGATGAGCAGATGGGTGTAGGTTGCTGTGAATGCAAACTACAATTCAAGCTTCGAGCCAGGAAAATGAGTAAAGATATATTCACATAAGTCACAAGAAATAAACTGGTTACACTGAAGCATACGCTGTCTGCAAATCTGTAATGAACAAGAAATTGCTTTGACAAAATAGTAATGAGAGGATGTATTCACAGAACTCAATTGTTTTGGCGGGAGTTTGCATGAGCTACACTATGACCGAGACCCCGTTATCCAGTGTATCGGTAATGTGACAACCGTTTTGGAGATTACCGGAGCGTCTTATACAAGAATCCTGAAAGTGCGAGCTCTCCATAAAACCTGTTCGTATAGAATCACCCGTCTATAATATGCCTTGTAGTCAATGAGATCGAATACTTACCAGATTTCTGGAGCTCTTAAGCGAGTTTAGGGGTATCTTCAACATATAGCTTTCTGAACTTCTTTTTTCTTTTCTTTTCTGAACTTCTCAGCAAAATGTGTGTTGACACTAACAGCTGCTAGTTAGAAAACATCTGCCAGTATTATAGAGGAACTTACATTACATGTAATTTAATAAAAAATCAAAGCGAGCCAAGTCGCTGAATAACATGACATCAGGGATATTCGATACGAAATCAGTTAAATGGTCCGCTTCAGTGATGAAATATGATCGGAATGTAATCAGTAACTAGTGAGATTCCCTTTCTGACAGAGAAGAATAACAGCGCAGGTAAACCAAGTCCTGAGCTATCTACGGGGTACTTTTAAAATCATGGGATTAGTTCTACAGTTTCGTGCTGTAACGGCCAAGCGATTACTATTCGATCAGTACCGTTTTTATGAAGATAGTTTATTTGTGACCCCATATCTCTGATGGAGAGCGATCGACTTAGTATCGCCCTTATTGGCTAGCCAGTTCTGATCCAACCACTCGAAACTCAAAAGTAACATTGTTAGTCTATACTTGAAACAAACCAACAACGTCTTATCTATACACATGCAATAAACGGAGGACGAGGCTATGCGGTCAGATTCATCTTTCCCCTTTATTGAACCAGATAAAAAGTCGGTCGATTAGTGCAATTAGAAACCGAACATCTGCAGACAAGTTGAAGAGCAGTATTCATTCATTAGTGTAATAATTGGTTCATTCACAGTTCGCCTAATTACTTGATTTTACAGATACTAACAGGAAATAACCGCTCATTATACTGAACTTACAAATACTGACTACAGAAATAACCTCTGTTCAGTGTGACATAACCTCTTTGTTGCCGATGGCCAACAGATTACTCTGCTAGTAGTGTGTGGGGCTTCTGTGCAATTCGGTCTTATCAACACTGCAAATGGAATAATCCACAGGATCTCCCATAACATGCTGTAAAATTTGTCGGGCGGGAAATACCTACTTATCACAAAATAAGTAGCATAATCTTTCAAACTTACCTGTTTGGGAAGGGTGCAAAGTAGCGAACTAGACGTTTTCTGTGTGGGCATCTCGCCACTTACAACACAATATATATGATTACAGTAACCAAGATGAACAAAGAGGTTGAACGAAATATATTGGAGATCGTACTTTAAGCAACCACACCATCATTATTCTAAGTTATTAGTTTAATTGAATTTGGGTCATGGCATGTTCACTATCCATACGAACGTCTTCCGAAAGCACAGGTCAGGCTTAGACAATCGGACATTGATAACACAGGTAGCGGTCGACGTACGGAACCACACCGTTTTTTGGCTGATTTCTTGGCATTCGGTAGGCAACTTGAGAAGCATCTTGCTTACTTGTGGAACGGTTAGGACCGACCTGGTGAGCAACAATCGCACATAAAGTCGTTTCAATGATGCTGTGATGGATGACCATACTGGATGAGTGATTATTACAACACTTGGCGGAAAACCCCAAGGTGGCGACGAAACATGTTTTAAGCTTACAGCGAATGGGATGTGGAAAGCATGGGCGGCTGGATGAACCATTGTTCAGCGAAGTCCGACCAGCGAACGAGAAATGGTAGGGAAAAATCCTAAAACAGAAAGCGTCAGTCACACATACAAACCGGCAGGACTGCACACTTATGAGTGGTAAAAATCGTCAATGGGTTGTGGACTGTAATTTCGGTTGAAAACGCGAGGGTGCGCGTGGTGTGGAAACGTACTAGTTGGGCAAAAATTACCGTGTTTCACTAAATGAATTTTCCCTCAGTGCTACTGTCCAACCACCTAGGGTTGAGTTCATGCAATTTATCGGGAGATCGCTGTGTAGTACAACCAATGTATGATACTCGACGTGAGCAAACAAATGGGTGCACACAACAGCTGCTTGTAGAAAGAGGAAGGTTGTCTCGGAGTTGCGACGTGAATGTACGACCTTCTACAAAAATGTTGAGCAACAAGTAATGGAAATCCAACAGTTCGAAATAACCAAAACAAGATCACACCACAATGCCACAGTGTTATTGAATAAACTGAAATAGATAATCAAACGACCTTGAGAGTTTTGGTCGGCAGATCGTCTCCTGGGAAATGGAACACTATTTGGTACTAGACGGACTAGAAATGAATTATCTTCGCATAACATGATATTCATACGCAACAGAATTCTTGCGAGCAGTCAGAAGTTTCAAAAACATCGGAAACGAACCCGGTTCAAAAAGTTGACACACACACTACCCAAAAAAGTAAAGTAATTGGTAATGGACTATTTGCACAACCTTCTAATTGATGCGACAACACAAAAAGTCTGGATCAAGTTCGACTTGACAGTGGGGAACAGAAAAGGTAGACTTTACACGGGTAAACACAAGGTGGGCAAACGGCTGATTCGGATTCTCACAGGTATGAACTTGAAAAGTCGACAGTGCCACAACTGGCTCTGAGCCGAATCTCATGCATAGGTGAGTTGATGTGAAGGTTTTCGCGAATGACTTTTCAGCATTCTTGTGATACCTCCCACCATGAAGCTTCACTTCAAAGGGTGACTAATATTAACAAATTTCTTTTTCATAGAATGTTATTTAGGTCTTAACTTTATCGCCTGAATCTTCCAAAAAATACATTGGTAGCCACTCTGGATGAAAACTTCCTTTAGCAATCCTGATTTAGTTTGCATGATGCCAGTGTTACAGATCTCAATCGTCTTATCCATGGGATATCTCATGAATTTCCAGATTTGGTTTGGCGGAACTAAACTGTCAAAACGAAGTTAATGGTTTCCATGAGTCTGTTTAGTGCACACGCTTCACCAGGTTGGGCTATCTCCCCTTGTTAATCTGTCAGCATCCGGGAATTCTTTGAGAGCTCAGTACTGTTTTGAGCTTAGCTAGAGGCTGTCCCAAATTTTTCATATCAGAATCCGCATTGATTACGCAAAATTTGTGAGCCACGTACCTCGCATAAAATGCGAAGCGTTCAGTTGCCACACTCAACCTTCAGTTTGCCCATGAGAACCTTAGCCAATAGGGAACACAGAGGACAGCCGATTGCCACTTCATTTTTTCTATTGGTAGATTCTATTGATGAACAAGAATTGAACGTTACTAGTGCAAAGCGTCAGTGCTTTACTCGGTCCATGTCTTGGAATGCTCATATGCTATTTGTTACTTGCGACGTAATCGAATATGTAATCGATTTCCTCGTATAGGGGCAGGTTCGTACTTAGTGAAGGGACGTTGGATGAGAACATTCTCTGAGTGGTTAAGTCTGGGTGTTAAATTTTGACAATGAATGTGAATGTATCTAATAGACAATGCTTTGTTGGCCTCAACCTAATGATCCCGCTCAAACCGGTGAACTATTCTAGTAGGACACGATGGGATGAATTGTACTTATCTAAAATTGGTCTCAAAGACAAACTTTCTATGTGCTCTCTGGGTAATCCGTAGAACCCAGGGATTATACTTCCAGTGGAACAGATGTGCCGGAAAGTCACCACGTTAATCACCACATTCCGTTTTACTCGAAGAAAACTTCTACCTATTACCTGTCATACTGCTAATGCTTTACCTTCATTCGTTTTCCGATTGAAAACTTTTGAACTGTCAGCTAGCAGGTGGTTAGTTTTAACAATACATTTAATTCAGTTCAATAAACCTATTCCTTTTCTGTTATCTGGCTCAGAAGGCGTTATGTGCCAAATTTTTGTAAACGCTTCAGAGCATCCAGATGCTGCCTAACAAGGAGTTGTTTTACTTGCGTATATTTTCCAGTTTCCGATTTCAGTTTTTCTCATTTCAAAGCCGATATTGAAGCTGGCGCAGGTAACTGCTGATAGAAACTTTTATAGTGAACTTTCAGTCATGCTGAGTATTTTTACAGTTTGGACAACGACAGAAAAGTATTGCTTACATCCACGAATGTTTAGCGAGTGGTGTTCAGAATTACTTGGGCACTTCGCTCACAATAATGCCGATTTACTTGATCGCAATACCACAAACCTCACCCAGAAATCTGCTCAGTTACCCTTCGATAATCCATTAAGCACACCTTCATATTCAGGTAATTTCTGTTACATATCTTGAACGCTTTCCTGTGCAGTTTTCCGCTTGCTGTTAGCATTATGGTCAAGTGGAACAATTGTTGGATCAGTAGGATTACTTTCCGAAATTCTCCAGTAGCGCTTTGGATACCGGCTGTTGTTGTTCCGGTAGGTTTCTTATCAGGCTTCAGATATCTCCAAAATTCAGTTAGTGCGACTAGGTCACTGAATTGTTCGAATCGTTCGTAACTGGCCATTAAAGATACGAGAAAAGCGAAGTATCGCCTGTCAAAAGCAGAGTTGCGAGTAACACATTAAGGATATTTTAAAGACAGAATTATGCCAAACTAGAGCAATGAGTTAATTATTTGACTACACCTACTTAAATATCACTTGCTTTTGTTGTGAGGCGCAACCACTACTATACAGCACTACATATATCCCACAAAAATTAACAGACAGTGTTAAGTAGGTTGGACATTGAATAAACGCGGAAGCACAATAGATGCTGCGCAGGTCATGCTGGGCAAAATTGAGAAAACTGGATTATAGATTCGATCAGAATTACAGTACGTTAGAAAGCCACCGTTGGAATCAGGTAGTCAACGAAGCACGGCAGTGTTTGAGCGTCTTCTCCTGCGAGCTAGTCGCTGGTTAAGAAATATTAGCACTATTCACGAGCGAACTTGGTTGAGCACTTGCATATAGTTGTTCAGGTTGGAAAATCCCTCTCACGATTGTGTCTGGTCTAGCATCTATACATCACCGCTAATACTTTCGTGAAGAGAACATGGTGGACCACATTTCTTCATCAAAGTGACATTAGCATTTCGGTTCTCGTTGCAGTAGTCTGCTAGTCATTACTACATCGGTATACGAGGCAAAGCGAAACACATGTCGAAAGTCCATTGTAATAAACAACCTGTGGAATAATTTATTGATTTAGTATTGTGGACAGGACTGTACTGACTAATGGATGTTCGCTTCGTATTCACGCTGTTTTGCAGTTTGGCAAGCTCAATCGTTGAATAGTTGCTTAACGTGCTGTATCTCAGAGGAAGATGTGTACCGGTTATCCTTGTTTGACATCAGCTGTTATCGGAAGATTACTCATCAGTAATCATTTATTGTTGTCAGCAGTTGCAGATGAATATGGCCAGGGAACTAGTTACTAATGATAACATTTTGGACACGTTTTTTCTTATGTATATGTTCTTATTGGCGCGTAATTAGCCTGAAAAATGGTAATCGCATTCTATCGTACAGCTGAACTATCCTAACCTCGTTCACGGAGCTCGAAGTGGGCCGGAAACGCTAACTCGGCGCCAAGACAGTGTGTTGTCAACCAGACATGAGGCCCTTAAGACTGACGCCTGTATCTGTCTTTTCAGTGGGTCTCCCCAATTAGGAACCGAAGGATCCTGAATATTTATGGTTAAATACTTTGTCAGACTGATTATATGATCGTAATTTGTGACATGCACGTGGGGCATTTATTATAACGCACGGAAGCTTTCCGTTGTGATCCCCTCTATGTTGTGAGGCAGTATACAACCCATTCTCCTAAGCTGTGTTATATGTACCAATGTATACTTGGGTGTGTGTTTAAGTTGCAAAGCATCAGATGGCGTCCGATTATCGTTCTGCTCTAGTTACTTTGCAGGTTACAGGTTGTTAGGATTTCTGCCGTGGTTCTACTTAAGATTCAAAATGTTGTGACTTGTACCTAGTCTGCAACACATGGGACGGATAATTCTTTTAACGTTTTCTGTTGACTCATCACATGAATAGTTAGCCAATACCGGGCATAATAAAGTCCTCCTTATCGCAACTTAGTTTGGATGGAAAATCTTGTCATAAAATGGAATGATATTCCTTGTACGACATGACTAAAATTCTTTTAGTTGTTTACCTGAAAGGGCGATATCCCAGTGAATGAAGTGAATGGAATAAATTCGGAACTCGCTGGGCTCCTCACAGGTTTTCACATCTGTTACTGTCAAAAGTAAGTACGCATTATAGATTTTAAAGAGAACCAATCACTTCGGGAGTGCATAACGGAGTGCGACTAACACTTGTGCTAATATTCAATGGGTCGAATTCGAGAACAGAGCTGGTCTTTGTGCAGTCTTGGTGTACTGGAGTCTATAGATTATATCCGTTTGAATCTTGTGTATTCGAATACGGAGCGTGTAAGTTTGTACTCATCTTCCGTCTTTCTGCCCGCTAGTGTATGTTCTACACAATCAAACAGCGTTCATGGATGCAGTCGTACTATGCATATTGTTCGTAACCCAGTTCATTGTGTTTCTTATCGTTTTCACCTGTTTTCGATAACATTTGGGGCAACCAACTGTTTGACTGCTAATTACTTGGACGAAAGAATTTTAAATATAACCATGAGTTAAAAGCATCCTTCCATAACCATACGTTCATAGTGCTGGGCTCAAACATACGACATTTAGTTAATTTTGTAATTTCGCAAGCACACTGGTTAGAATCCCCTTCTGCTGTCTTGTGTTTATAAGGTCACGTGAATTGCAATCAGAGAAAGTTTGAATGAAACACTTTAAACGTTACTCTTCTGCTCTGTCGACTATTCGATCTGCCTAATGGCTTGTTGTACCCTGTTTATTTGGCACTGAACGGAATGAAGAAAGGTCACAGAGTTACTTTGATATACTTAATGGATATCCGGACCATGCTTTGATTACTGTGATGGAGCACCATTTGGACAAACCGGCTGATGAACATGAGCAACCGTGTGCTCGAATAAAACTGTTGACATTTTACAAACTATATAAATTTGCATGTTGACTGGATGGTAAATTTTCTCAGTATGTTTTGCCCTTCCTGAATAACTATGACCAACATAGACCAAATAAGCATGGATTGTTAATCTGAGGATGTTGTCCTTGCCTGTTGAAAAACCTTGTATTGAAAAGTTTTGTTAACGTGGATAGCAGAGACCATGATAGAGGATGTGAGTGATTACTTTGGTCACGGGTTAGCATTTAGGAGACCAGTCATCTAGACAGTTTTGGTTTCATTTTCTGAAACCTCGTCGTCCAAGTGAGAGTACACTACTGGTCGGAATAATTACGGCGACAAACTCTGAGTAGTGAAAACTACGCACTTTTTTGAGTCCCCGGAAGAAAAACTTTTCTGTCTGGCCAAATGTGAGTCCGATAACTAATTGGGTTAGCCGTGCTAAGGCAGCTAGCTATACATGTTAATTAGTTATTGCACAATGGCGTCGTATCCAGTGGTTTAGAGCACTGACTAAAGCATGGATAAGTGCGATAAAGGTTTTTAAAGTTAAGTGAACACGACCGTCAATAAAAAGACGGGGAACAAATTTTGTAAGGATAAAGACAGAAAAATGGACACAATTGAAAAAAATGTGAAATCTGATTATTGGAATTTCCAAAGTGCACCAGTGCTTATAAGTAGTGTGTCCGGCTCAGTAAGTTAGAAAGGACTCAACCTATAGCCGTTGAATATATCGGAAACCTGGAATTTTTACAAATGAACCTTTTGTAAATATGACTTTTTCGGATATCAGTCTCTCTGATATGCGTGCACATGCGGAAGACCACTAAAACTCGTAACGTTCTGTTGTTCTTGTTCTACTTAATAAAACTTCGCAGTTTCTGCACAACACTTCTTCTGCGTCTTATTGCCAGAATGTCTACGAAGACGGACATTATGAGATTGAAATTTCAGTCAAGTTGCAATGCGTCATCTTACACGTGTACTGTTGCTTTGTCTAATACGCGGCAATGAGACATGAGAAATTATTCGGGATTACGTCGGAAGTCAGTATAAAACAAAATAACTGTTGCTTCAAGGAACTTTGTATGGAATTGCTGAACACGTTGAATGAAATCAAATCAAAACGCGGTGTACGCTCGAAGTGTGAACCATAGATAGTGACATATAGATAAAGCGGGAAACTGGTTCAGATAAACGTCAACTTTTGATGCGACTTATGCTCTCTCAGTAAACATCTCTTTTAGTGTGAACAGTCGTCAAATGTTGAATGTTTGAGATGGAAAATGTCTGAAATCCTCTACAATGTTTGGTGTATAGTCGGTGGCTTATTACATTCTAAACAAAACAATGGAAAACGATTGAAGAGAGATAAGTAAGTTGAGGAAAATTAACCCACAAGATTCAACTAAGCAGAAGGTTGATTAGAAGTGGAACCAATCACTGCATAATACAACATATGTTATTATACATACGCATCTTACACATTGTGTATATTCTGGACAGCGCAGGACAGTTCCAACACACGACAGTTCGAATATTAGAACAAATTTCTTGAAAAGTTTATCAAAGCTTACAGAAGGTCGATGGAACCAGCATGAACAAGCTTTTAAATCAATGAAATGATAAAACATGCAAAACATATACACATACGTACGCAAGCGAAAAAAACTATTAACTTTCAGGCTCACATCCAGAATGAAAAAGTGTATGGCTGCCTTTTAAGATGCACTGCACCTTGTGCCTATTCGGATTTAAAACTGTATTTATAACTGTCTTGGGTGGAACAAACTGGTCACTAGATGAATGATTTTTCAGCAACGGTTATTTAATCGTTTTTTATCAGAGAGCAAGCCGTAATATCAACAAAACGTTGGCTCATTTACTTCGGATCCTTAGTACCTCAGTCAGTGAACGTATAGAAGTTCGACGAGTTGTCACTGTAGTTTGCCATATCAGTCCCGAACCAGTTAAGCGACGCTCGTGACCATTCATATTGATTAATGGCAGGCTTAAATCGAAACGCATTAGGAGAGGGGAACTGATCATGAAGAGAATTGAACAAGGATGAGAGTTGCCAGCGTTGAATTTAACAGAATGTGACCAGCTGGGCAAGTAAACCAAGATCTACCAGTAAACTGCTTAATAAAAGTCCGATGTCAGCGTCCGTAAGATTTTTCAACAAAGGGCACAAGCTGAATTAGTAGAAAACCTTACATTAGCGCAGAAAACATGATATGCTCATTAGATCTCCCGTGCTTAACAAGTTAACGAAAGTTTCTGATAAGCTGATAGTCTACCGCTTATAGTCATTGTCAGGATTCTTTGGTTTTGTACTATATCCAGGAAGGGCACATGAACACAAACCTTGTTATTAAATACGAACCGGTGGCGTAGACAATCCGGCTCAGACCTGGTACCGACCTAAATTGCCAAATAATCGAAGGTTCGATCTGTAGCCCCGGTGACCTCGATAATTGTTAACATGAAAGTTAGTAGGTGAATTGTTTAACTTTGAAAAATTACATGAACTCCCCTGATTTGAAACGAACAAATTTCAGTAGACCTGCCGTATAGACCACCAAGGGACATGGTTTAATTCCATAGTTTCGTGTTTTATAAATGTTGTTGATTATCGATGGTTTTGAATTCCCAAATTGTCCCCACATATTTCATGCAGTAGAGAAAGTGAACACTAACTTATCTTGAAAATCACCTGATTAGCAGTCTAAGGGGGAAAAGAAATTTCATGGAGCGTAGCAATTACTTTATAAGGCTATAGCTCTCGTAACATATTAATTAGTGCTTACCAATTTCATAGATTAGAGCACCATTCTTCATACGTAACAACTCATCCGTTGAGAACCAACAATATAACGATGCTATGTTTCTTTTGATTTGCAGAAGATATGACAGTTACATCACATCTATCTAGATTACGAGTAAGTGTGACAAGTCAGGTTTGCAGTTCCGCAAACTATGCTGCTTTTTTTAACGGACAGAAAATGGCCGCGTTAAGGTGAGTAATTAGCCTGTATAGTCTCCGTCTGTCTAATTACAAATGACGTTGTGATAGATTGTAGCTTCAATTAAGGTATGTGCTTATCTCGGAAATTTTGTTAAGCATGCAGTGAGCAGTAATCTCACATTCGTATGGAAGACCGCCAAATATATTTGGTAGGAATCTTCAAATTCAGACGGACACTCAGGAAAAAATCGTTACAAGTAGACTTGTAACTCTTAGTTAAACATTAACTAAGTGTTTTTAGCGCGTTACCATTGCCTTTCATCATGCGCTGACTGTTTTCGGGTGGTTTCTGTCCAATGTACTTAACCAGCATAGACTGATGCATGGTTTCGAATAAAACGTCAATGCACAAAGATTATATTGTGAGTTTTTCATCAGACAAGAGCTGGTGGAATACAGCCCATCGCTGCATCCTTTTTAGGTGTGGGTAAACCGGTGTCACTAAAGTACAATTCATTACCTGTTGGTATGACTTTGTGTGTGTGTGTGTGTGTGGGAAATTACAACCGAAACTTATGGCAAAATAAGTAACGGGGATCTGTGAACCAAAATGAATGCTGATCAGGATATCACTGAAGGAGCCTTTGCTTACACAATAGCCAATTGTTAAAAATGACAGTTGGCTGGAAGTTGACACTCATACGGTTAACACTGCTGGCCACTAGTAAAATGAGGTGGATGTTAGGTAAAATGTAAGCAGTTAGAGCTAACTCACCACAGAAAAACTACTGACTACAGTACTACTCATGGTGAGGCTTATCAGTGGAAAACATTTGTACCGTGATAGAATGTCAATCTGCCACTGTCCTGTATGTGTAGTGAACGTGTTTGCTACTGAACTGTTTGGTACATGTTAGCACTGGACAGTTTGTCGAAACTAACGCGTTAGCTACGTATACTCATGATCAACACTAAGGTTGTGTGTTAGTTTGAAAGTAAAGACAATAATCATCCTATAAGGTTAAGACATACGTTTATTATGCTGGGAGATTTCTCTCTTGCTCCTGAGTAAAACAGAGCTATAGATAATGTTGCTTTGTCCATGTTTATTCAGAAGAAAAGAGAACAGCTAGTATAGGGTAATTACCACTCATTTTAGCCCGTGACCTTGAATGCGAGGTGTGTTTCTTCGCTGTTTGGCAGACTTCTTTCACAAACAAACAAAGCGCAACCTCGCTTTCAGTCGATGTGGAAGTACAGACTACTAACAAAATTTAACAAGAGTGAAATTCAAGTCAAGTGAATGGTCTGTAGAAAGGATGACTGAAAGTAAGCAAAAATGCGCTAGCTGCCGTTAACAGAAGATGTTTTTCAAACTATTGTCAGTCGATAGTGGACTTCAAATTACTTTGGTGTACCAGATGTCCAATGGTGGTTCTGAGGAAGCCACAGGGCCAGCAATCTTTTTATATGTATCCTATGTCCTATGTAGTCCGAAGTTGTGAATGTTCAGTCGGAGTTACAAATAGAGTAGCAAATAACTATGACATAATCACTGTGGTAACTTTGCCATTCCTCTTCTGCCGACTGAGCAAGTTTGTTATGAGTTACAGAACCTTTCCATCATTAGACAGACGTATTGTAAAGCCTAACACTACGGTTTCTTTTTAAACAAATCACAGGTAATAGGTCGTGTATTAGTGAAATGCGAAGTAAGATTTCTTTGGTGGATGTGGAGCACGCAACTTATAATGTGAATTTCGGCAGAAAGTTTCACAATCCGCGTGCTCACAAAAAGTGGCAGACAAAATGAGAGTGAACATTGTGCGCTGGGGGGAACTTTTCAAGCGGCAATGAGGCACAGGTTGTTGATATGGTTAATATTTTATTAGATAATAATTTGTGATCATTGTTTCTCCCGGACTCTATAGGATTACCTTTATTGAAAGCCTATTGTATGCTGGAGGCCACACAGTGTGCAAAAGCGTCTTGTTTCAAAACTTCAATCTGCATAAGAACCGTTAGATTTAATAAAATACATCACGCTTTTTGTTAAAAGTGATAAAAACGGAGCAGATCTTTGTACAGTTTGAAGTGAAAGCTAACAACGACTCTCACAGCTAAAAAAACAACTCGCCTTCATCTTTGGACAAAACGAAAAAGTTGACTTATCATTGAAAGCTTGTAATTCATACTGCAACTTATATGTACGCATGTGGCTTTGTGAATCAGGTCCGCACTTCATACACAGACATGTATTCAGTAAATGTGGAAAATGAACACCGACTGATGGGTATTTCTCATGACATTTCCATTACACTCTAGTATTAGCTGCCCTGTACGACATACTTAAGTTTATCATGAGCAAATAGTCCCGGATATCTGGTACACCCGGATGGTTATACTTCTGTCGAAACAGGCTTTCGTACGATACTACAGTTTTAAGTTAGTTGCTTAAGAAAACAATACCTGAATTTTTGAACGATCTCATTATCACATACAGACACACAACCTACCCTGGAGTACCTGGTGCCTGATCAGGAGACACTTTGTTTCACTCATAAATAAAGTGTTCAAGCTGATCAGTATTTTGTTCGATTTCGAAGTGGCCAAGTGGGTTATAAAAGCAAGTTCCTGTGAACTCGGTTAACCAATAGATTTTGTTCGACCTAGCAGCCGTCTAAAACAATCCTGTCGCAGGCCTACATTGAGACCACGCCTGCTGCGTCTGTCTGAGGTATACACCGTCTTTGAAGTTGGCTGACTGACGCATCCGTTTCCTCTCCATCTGGCGCCCACCTTATGTCTGCTGCCACTCACCAGACGCAACCAGCTCTCCCTGAGGGATTCATGTGGTGCGACCCTGCGTGTTATCTAGTAAAAATTTACCCATCTGTTATCTGTTCGCTCGCATGTCCTCGTATAACTTAGCTGCCATCACCTAAGATCATACTGCGAATTTGCCGGCCGCAAGCGACTATTGTGATGTCTAGTGTTCATCCCCTTCTGCCCAGTCAGCCAGCTGCCTCATAATCTGGCCTGTAAGTTCATCAACTTTTGAAACTATATTAATGAGGTGAGCAAGACGATGATTGTCCAGCATCAGTACAGATATCACCGTATCCAAGCCTACAGGCAGAACGGACTTGGTTAGTGAAATCTGTTAGCCACTCTATTCCTTTCCTCATTCCAAGTCAGCTGACACCTGGTTCATGTCAAATTGACAGTTTGCCTGAGTTTACCTGGTGTTTGTGTGGTAAGTTCCAATCCATCCGTTCAACTGACCCTCCACCCAAGCAATAGACAGTACTTTTGTATGATGATTATGTGATAGTCGCTAGCTAGACGCGCAAGTACGGACTACCTGATTGTGTACATTCATCTCACGCAATGACCACACGAAATCCTACTGCGTAATTATCCGGAAGATCAGTTATATTATTGAAACTTCGTAAATAAGTCAACAGCCCACGAGTTGTTTAGCTTTCAGAGCGCTGCCTGATAATTCCACAAATTCCACGAATGCATTTTATTTTGTTTGTTCCCTATGCTTAATCATTAAAGAAGGAAACGTTCGATACGTGCTTAGCTAACGCGAAAATGGAAGCCTTAAAGCCACTGGAAAGCCTCAAACTTTTGTGATGAGGTCAATGGACCAAACAATTCTACTAGCACAGTCCAATGGGAAGCCAGATAGGTCGAATAACCTGCTCACTAGGTTTAACTCAAGTCAGATTATTGACCGAACAATTTGTCAATCGTCCAAATTGGAACTTGTAACCACCGATTTAATTATCGTTAACAAGAGATCGATGTTGTTAACATTTATTGAATGAATAAGGAGATGCCGTCCATCTTCCGGCAAGAGACGCTTTGCTCCAAGAGCTTGTGGTAAGTCAACACAACATCCAAAACACTGGTGACCAAGCCAGTTTTTATCCATATACAAAATCATTCATTGTGTTCAATGTAGTTGAGAGTGAGTCAACAAGACTGTCAGCTTAAGATGTAGATGATTGAGTAGAAATACTGACCCGAAACTCAGTGACTTTCTAAGAGAGCTTAATGAAACAAAGGTGAAATACCAAGAATATTAACATCAGCACAGACCACAGATGAAAAGCCTGAAAACTCACTTCCACTACGTAGAAACGTCTACAGGTCGGATACATCCCTGTTGTATGGCCTTGACTCCAGATAGAGGGCTCGGTTGTATTGTCATCCACATTGTACTTGCTGTTGAGAACAAGTGTATCAGTGCACTCCATGATTTAGACCAGAGGGAATTTTCTCGTATCCCCCTGACAGGTGTTAACACGTTGCAATTGCACTTTCATTCCAAAACCTAGACTTTCACGCCTGTTGTCTTTGACCCATTATGCGGCTGACCTAGTCTACCACGCTCCAACATTTCGTGGGTGGTATCATGTTCCACGCGACCTGTTCATGAAAAATCCTGGTCAGCTTCACGTAAGTTATATGATACTCCAGACTCAACATTTGCCGAAGGTCACTGTGGAGCATTTATTGATATGTCAACAATTACGTCAACTCCACAAACACTAAAGTAAATGCACTCGTCCTCATAACCGCAGGCGGGTGTACACTTACCGAACCAGCTAAACTCGATCAGCTTCCAGGTAGGAGGAGCGTACAGGCTGGAGGCAGGGCCGAGAGGACGACGTTCCATTGTAGCTTTTTTCAAGTGATGTTTTACTGACAAAGTATCTCTTATAAATAAAGTGAAGGCGATTTGCATGACACGGAGTATCTTACGACTGACACTCTCAGTATACCAGAAAGTTTGAGTATGAAAAACGTTGAATTCGCGGAGATAAATATGTTAGATATATTTGGCAGACATATCTGAGAGATATATCCGTATGCTGTCACGATTGCTAACGAAAGAGATTCGGTGGTGCAGCCATTTACATTGACAGCAGGGTCAAGGTATCGGCGGTACACGAGGCGGCTTTTTAAACCAACCTGTAACTGTATTGCTCACTATGCATTTTTAAGAGTCATCCAGTCAAGCTGACCGGTATGACACACCGACCAACATCTGCTTTGGTTTCCACCGGCTGCCTATATGCTAACACCACACACAGGCTAGCCTCCGTGGAAATTTCACAGATCTTATTGCTGGGTGGTTTACCACGACAGTAAGTTAGCCGTCAATGGAATTCATGCATATTGTGCGTCCTCTGCTTTGGAGCTCCACGATGCAGCTAAGACTTATCATTTAACCGAAAACGTCAAAGAGGTTACGTTGCGTAAGACCTCCTGGAAACAATGAAGGTTCGGTTACATTCCAATCAGAGGTAGCATATGTTAACCGATTTACAACTCAGCAATCCATTCGGCTGTAGTGACCGCGTATTCATCGTACTTGGATTAATAGATGCGATAGTGGTATTCATCTCGACTCGAAATTTCATGTGGAAATCTCGCGAAACACATCGAATATTCTTGGATAAAAACTCAGCGAGACGAATAGGTTTGAATTCTTGGAATCCCCATAATCCATTGTTCACAGGTGGCCCTATGTGGATGATACCTTCAAAGAATTCAAGGTATGTATTTATATAAGACAACCTTGAAGACTCAGGAGGATAAGTGTATTTTGTCGCTCCGTAGTGCGTAGGGGATGCACATCACTTGAACACTATGGACAAAAATACTGTGGGTGCTGTGTACTCCGTTAGTAGACAACAACAGCTTTTGCGGTCCAAGGAAAGTTGGCACTGACTATATCTGACTAAAAAGCAAATTAGAAATGTTTTACATACTATTGCCTTCAAAATCAAAGGTCATCCTGTCAAACATCATGCGCAGCACAGATGGGATGACCCATACAATTAGACGGGCCGCCAGTGCTTTAGACAGCTAGCAACTACCACAGTAATAACATGGCATTCTGACTTGGTGAAGTTACCACGTAACAGCCGTTGGGCTTGCAGACGACGTCTTTACAGTTTTCCGATGCGTTCAGTTTGAAACTATTAACTTGAGTCAGTTGTAAATATACCATGGACAGTTGAATTTAGCTCTGGACGTTATGCATATATGCAGAACGTTAAAACGAGTATTCAGTCAAACGTGACTGTCATAAGCGTTGCGGTATGGGAAGGTACGCCTGACCTCGCTGGGTTGGTGCTAATTAGCTGCCGTCTGCTTTATTTTACAAAGCTGCTCTATACTCGATAAACAGTAGTTAGGTTCTCAATCCGTCAGGTTTATTGCACAATCATTTCACTTCAGATTTTTAGAAACTGAAACAATCTTCTGGTTTCTGGTTCCGCTTAAAACGATATGACGCAGATTCTGATGTACAAAACGTCCTCCAATCTCCCACAGCTCGTAAATTTTTGCAAAACCTACCAATTTAACTCTAACGTTTTCAACGATTGGAACGAACGGGAACCATCACAAATAGATCATCTCGTAAACATGTGGCAATTGTGTCCGTTTTTCTAGAGCTGGCGGAAAGCCAATCCTCTTAGCGTAGGTGGCCAAGCAAGTGATTATCATATAGGAACCGAATAGGCCATTGAAAGTGTATCAGAATTGCGATTGGGACCAGTAGGAGGCCTTGGGTCACCCCACCTGGTTGCATTGTACAATTATTCCCTTTGGCACAGCCTCATGTGAATATATAGAGAGCTTATTGGTCAGCAGAACGTTTTCCGAAGTTCGATTTCACCAAACTCACTTTCGTGAAAGATAACTGGATTGTTAGATGGACGACTAGCTGATAAAATACTGTAAGTGGTTTGCCCGGTGTCTAGTGGTCTATCAACTAAACGGCTTCCAATTGCAGTCTGTACCTCCGTTGAAATACTTACTTGAAATAGACCTGGCAATGAAACACAGTTGACGGAAGAATAAATCAGTAACAAACCAGTTTGAGTTAATTTATCATTAAATGCCTATTTTCGTACACATTTTCGCATGTTTAACTACAATATGAAGAGAACAGCCAATATACCTTTCTAATTCGTTTAGAATAGGATTAATGCGAAAGCGCTTAATCTGTTCCGATTATTTTGTCAGGAAACTAGTGAGAATACTTTTTGTCCCGTAAGTAGCCTTGATTTAAAGTCATCACTGGTGTGCGTTTCTACTGCGAAAGAGCATCGCAGCATATCCGGAATCGCCCATGATATGATCTACATTATCAGAACTCAGCGTATGTCCGGTAAATATCATGTTTTCTGTCTTAAACCTACCATTCTGATGACACTGATAGGGTGATGTAACGTTATGTGATTCCACCGACTGTATACGTGTGCCACTATTTACGCAATGCTGCCTTCTAGAAAAAAGTTCCGGAGAATAAAATGTCCCGTTCGAGAGGCAGGTGGGAGGTATTACGTTTTGAACCACTGTTTCCTACGATAATCGCATCTCTGGGGACAGTACAGAATGCCCTGTCTCTTCTCAACCTGGTCTAGATCTTTCTAGGTAGAAGGATCGCAGCAAACGTAGTGGACCATACCCGGCTTGCATGCGTATTGACCACAGAATGGATTTTCATAAATCCGTTAGCAAGTAAATGCTGCGCACCATTGTGGGAAGGGAAAATCTAAAAACTGTCACCATCAATGATTTCTGCCTGAGGCAAATTTTGGGGCGAAATTTTTTCCGAAACCATGGTTACTGGGACTTGGGAACAGTGTTCACCACACTTAACAACGTGGGAATGTTAATGAGTTGTAGATATCGGAACCTTCCATGGGGAATGTGAGTTCACGAGCTTTTTGATTCAGGTGAAGTAATCGGGAAGTGAGACGAACAATGTAACGCCCGGCCGGCCTTTTGAAGCTTCAAAAAGTGTGAATAAACGAATAGAATTCTGTGGAATGGAGTGTTTTTCATGTGTTTCTTAATATGATTCTGAACCCATCAGTCACTACAATGACGTTTCACAGATTAAGAGTTCCCCGGGTGAGAATAATCATTGTGTTTGTTGCCCAGGTTTAGACATGCACAACTTTATCCAAGCTCTTGTGCAATCATTTTGTTATATTACACACAGATATTATTTTTGTTGAAAGTGACGAGTGAGTTCTGCTCACTACGTGATATTCGTACAATCTTGACAAAAGGTTTTGAAGTTCACAATATGCATCTGTTATGCTCCCTACGAGCAACGTTATCGCACCCATATGAAGAAATGCTTCTGTGTCTTGTTTCTCGTTGGCGAATATAACATAACACTTGAACACGATAGGCGTTGACTGTTTGTCAGTTCATGGTAGCGAGAAATAGAAATTAACCGGACAATGCGGTAACTTCTCATCAATGATGTAGTCAGAATTATTAGAAAGTTCACAACCAAACCAGTGCTTTTCAATGTCACTTGAAATGAATACTGAAATGACACAGGAAGTTGGTTTTTCTGTTTGCCCGAGAAGAGAACGTACGGTAAACAGAGGTGCAAGTAAGATTAGGCATTACGGATACTATGTGAAAATCATACCATAAAATCTTAATAACCAAAGGAGCACACCTCCTATTACACATTCCATTTGCTACTAAGTTAAGAAACGGTTTTCAAGTATATAAGATACAGTAATGCATGATGTAAGGATGTACGAAGAAGTAACAGTTGACTTGAAACTGTTGAATTCACCAAGAACTGAAATGCAGACCAGCTGAAATCAGTGCCGTGCGAGTGTGGGGAGCCATGTACCTGTGTGTGTGTGTGTGTGTGTGTATGTGCGGCCTGGTGGAGGTGCTGCTTGTGTACCTCCACCCGAAATTCGCATCGCTGGAGACACTGTGAATGGCTGCGGGGATTTTTGCTACTTAGGTAGCAACTTGTCGACAGATCTGTCCGCGGACCGCGAGTTGAGAGCGCGTGTGGCAAAGGCTAGCGCTGCTTTCGGACGTCTTGAAAGGCGTGTCTGGAAGAATCACAGCCTGAAGATGGCCAC
>QNGE01000551.1:112064-217980 GCA_008508345.1 Paragonimus westermani | reverse complement strand
GTCTTATTCCTTCGGGTTTACACTGGATATGTGGTGTGTTGGTGGAACTGCAATTGGTGCAGCGCAAGCCAGTTGCAGTGATATATAAGCGCAGGCGTCCTTTGGCTTCGGTCACTGTGACAGGCTAATCCGAATCGGATGCCGCCAACCGTGCGGGCACAGTGGTTGAGATATCGGCGGCACCATGTGTCTACTTTTGTTCCACCTATGGCTCTAGTTGACTAACTTTGGGACGGGGTGTACACGTGTAGCCTTGACCAAAGTTAATTGCGTTGATTTGTGTTTGATCGGCTAGGGGACTCACTGTCTGCTGCCAGTGGGATACCAGTACGTAAGCCAACGGACAGTGTTCAGTAATAGAACACACGGTCCTCGAAACTAGTGTTTTCGTCGTGACTTCTTAATGACAGAGTTAGCTACAATTCACTAAAACTCTCGAGGAATACGGGACGTTTCGATAACTATTAGAAATTACAAGCTGTCGAATTTGGCATGTTTGCTCATTCGACCGAATGCCGACACCAAGTGAGCGGTGAGTAGGCCGTCCCGGTGGCCTACTGCGCTATCAATACCTACATGAAGCAGTATCCTGTAGAAAAGCATATTGAGCAAGATAGATTGCCCGAGTTATTCGCCATCTAAAAAAACGTTGTAATGCCGATAAGTCATCAATCATTTCACGTTTGGGGCTGCGTTTGAAATCAGTGGAAACTAACTGGACATGTCTAATCGCAGCTAATGGACGCATACACTTATGTACACGCGGATGCTTTAAGGAAACTAGTGGCTACCTGCAACTTCTGTGCATCGGTCTCTTGAGTGATTACATCAGGTGAAAATAAGCATCTCCAGGTTTCAGTAGATTGCTGCTCGATTTTCGGTTCTCGGCATAAATTCGAAATCAACTGCTACGAGATCTATGGCTTAACTTGTATAAACAGATGTTATATTTGAGTGTGACTTATACTCTTGCAATAATGACAGACCTTGAGCTTCCGTAGGCTAAAGTTTTACTGACGCTCGAGTTTTCTAAGTGACAGTGGCCAGGACTATTAAATAAGGGATAAGCTAACAGAGGGAATACAAGGGAGACCAAGGCAACTTCGTACCGAATGAAGTGCCGAATTGACTGATATGCTAACACGTCGGATAATTTCTACACATTCCGACTCTGGCCAACCGTGGATTACTTCTGACTTACACTTTTGGGTGATGCAAATTGTGCTGAATTTAAGCTGTACAACAGATGTACAACAGATGTCACTGATGTGTTTTTCTATTACGCTTAAAAATGTGAGGAACAAATGGACGTATATTGAAACACGTAAACTTAGCTTTGTCAGAATTGTTTGACAAAAGGTTTCTTACGTAATTTAAACAGGAGCAGAATCTCAGTTTGCAAGATAAGCTAATTATAATCTAAAGAATATTGAGATTTGCAACCGAACAGTGCTGGATGGATTTTGCGTGATACAAAATATTAGTGGGATTTAATTCACTCCGTATAAAGTAGATTCAGTATAAACTTTTTCATGCGCGCTAATGGGCTCACTTGATAGTACCTACGAACGTGGTGAGAAATGATTTACAGATTGGGAATAACACAACGTTTCGAGCAAGTTGTAATACTCCACGTTTCAACCACCTCGAGTGGCCTTCCTCGATTACAACACTCCTGAGGAAGGCCACCCGAGGTGGTTGAAACGTAGAGTATTACAACTTGCTCGAAACGTTGTGTTATTCAAAATCTGTATATCAATAACATGTTAAATACGACGCCCAAACTATTCAACTTCATTCGTACTACATTTGGTGCGGCTATCTTACAAGTGGTGAGAAATGCTTAAGTGTTCTAGCAGAGGCAATAGGAACGAACTTTTTTTTCTAAATGAACTATCGAATCTCCTAACTGTTAGCTTTCCTTCCTTTCATCCGGTTTTTTCGTCTGCTGGCAAATTGGCAAACAAATACCACGGACTTAAAAAAGAACAAGTACACTTGCACTAATTCATTTCCAATAATCACCCGAAAATCCCAAATGATTGGTCACTATTAGTCTACGGTGAATGCAAATCCTCAGTCTAGCGGACAGGCATTAGATTTATCTGGTCTTCGCCGACAAGACTGTGTAGCACACATTCACGAACCAGTAGTTTGATTCCTCTGCATGCACGGTGTTGATAAGTTCCAACGAGGTCGAGCCACTTTCGGATGACAACTACAACCAAATGTTTACAAACGGAAATGTCTTATTCAACTAATTCCGGGTTAGTACCTCACATCAATTTTAGAAAGATGTCAAAAAGTGTACCCTGGAGCAAGGCCACGTGGGCGGTAATCGTGAGTTTTTTGCCAAAAGCTGGTTAAATAAATCACAAGAAAGTCGAGGGAAGTCGACTAAGAATGCAACGATGAATTGATGTTGCCCAAGTTGAGCAATATTCTCAGAACGTCAGTACTACGTAATTGGTCATATAAGTTATGTAGGAAAGTTGATATTCTATCCGATCAGATAATTCAAATGTAGCCCCTTCTAAAATACCTATGTCCCAGAATGAATTTAGTACATGCAAGTGAAATTACGTAAGGTGCGTTCTGCACAGACATTTCAACCGATCCCTTCGGTCACGGTACACAGATTATGATCAATTAGCGTACATCAATTCAAATAGGCGTAAAGTAGAAATGAGTCATCATTTGCGATGAGAATGGCACACAGAAGCAGTCACGTTTGAATGGGCAATCCTGAGTTGAAAACGAACGAAATTCAAATTTTGAACTGGTCGAGTAAGGAACTAACGATGCAGACATTATTGACCTTACAGTAAGTCACGCGGAAATGGACGAAATTTAATAGACAGCTTGAGGTGGATTTGAAGACAAGAGAAGGAAGTAAAGTTATGTAAACAGCATAATCAAAGCATTCGAATAATATTTTTACTCACCAAAACAATAACGCAGACTCATGACTGCAAATTCCTAACAACATGATAGTTGTTAAATCGCTACTGGCGATTTGGAGCTAATTCACTCAGTAATGCGTACGCGACAATTCTAGTAACGCTTATTCAGACAGTCAAGTTAACGTGACTATCTTCCATGTTCAAAAAGCGTCAGGAAAGGCGACCGAAAGAATTGGCACTATTGAACAGAGTTACAACAAAGTTGCTCTCTCGCCTTCAATGTGAATTAATCGGATACAGAAAAACACGAATCCGTCAACGGCCACCAATCAAAGAGAAATGAGGTCATAAAAACAATCGGGTGCGGATGAAGGCGAGTAGGTATCAGACAATATCAAGAATGTTTTACTGGATGAGCAATGATAGTCACATAAAAACGAAGTGAATGCTGTGTAGTTTTGGAAAAAAATTTGTCATGATCGTCTACTGCTCGTAGCGGGAAGTAATAAAGTCAGATTTGGGATCGGCTTTTTACAAGCAAACCAAACAACCAGCGAACTCACCGCTTTGCATTGTACCAAACAAAGCCGATAGACATGCCGGATGAGCTTCACCAGATTCAACAGTAGCTAACGTTTTCTTTCGTACAGAAAGTGAGGGTTGATAATTGTGTATCGCTATAGCCTCAGCAGAAGATGATGTATGTTTATTGGTTGGGTGATGCAACACACTTGATTTACATGTCTTGTTTCTTCCAAATGTCGTGCGCTAGAAGATTGTGAAGCACCAAATATGTTGTTCGTTAGCCATTTGGGAATATGTTCCAAGACACTTGTCCCAAGCGTTTTCACTGTTAGGCCAATTTACTTAATTCCACAAGTAAAAGCGGATTCGTGAATAATGTTGGACGTGGCAAGTGAGTTGCTTGGGTCTATCCTACGTGTACAAGGCAGCCGTGTTATCTGATTGATGTCTTAATTCTGCTACGTTGTACGCAGCCCTTAGGACGCATTTTAGTCTAAGTTAGATGTCGGCGGTTTACCTCCTCAATGTCAATAGTTGTGCTGTTCACATAACTTTACTTCCTTCTCTTGTCTTCAAATCCACCTCAAGCTGTCTATTAAATTTCGTCCATTTCCGCGTGACTTACTGTAAGGTCAATAATGTCTGCATCGTTAGTTCCTTACTCGACCAGTTCAAAATTTGAATTTCGTTCGTTTTCAACTCAGGATTGCCCATTCAAACGTGACTGCTTCTGTGTGCCATTCTCATCGCAAATGATGACTCATTTCTACTTTACGCCTATTTGAATTGATGTACGCTAATTGATCATAATCTGTGTACCGTGACCGAAGGGATCGGTTGAAATGTCTGTGCAGAACGCACCTTACGTAATTTTGCTTGCGTGTTCTGAATTCTTTTTTTGTACTGCGGCTTCCTGTGAGTCACTTCAGTTTAAATGTTTGCAGTCGTTCCAATAGGGAGTATGTTGGAAACAGAATTTTAAGACGCAATATCAACCGTCCTGTTACTGCAAGTTTTTGAAACAATCAGGACAAACAAAAATGACTAACAAGGAAAAAAATTAGTGGAAAATTGTGTAACCAGTTGAAATGCTTATAAGCCTTGTAGAAAATCAAATGACGATAAAAGCCGCAAGTAAAATGGAGATAGATGCAACAGCACATATCGTTAGCTCAAACAAAAATGAGCGTTGTTTAGGATTTTCACGAAGTAACGTTTGATTCAACGCGACCTTTACCGCTTAATAAACTTGAACAGTGCGGAGACACGGATAAATACACTGAGCAGTGAGGCTGCGTGGATATAAACAAAACTAGTGGGAAGTTAAGAATTTATTAAGGACATTGTTGAAGACAGTGGCTAGATTGTGTGGCAAAATCATGTCTTACATTTTGTTTAACCAGTATTGTGGCAAAAACAAGTACCAACAGCCTGCGAAATACTTCATACTGTTAGTAATTTTCTATTGAACTTGACGTTTGCAACTGCATTGAAAATGGTTTAAAAATACCCATAGTAAAAGCATATTTCAATTAACACGAAAGCTAGGCTGGTTTTTCGCCGTTGAATATGGAAGGACAGCCCACGGTCAGAGGCACCATCAGCAGTGCACATTCTGTACCGATAATTATAAAGAGCTTTGAATCAAGTTATGATAATGTTTGAGGAGCCATTTCATGACAATAACTCTTGTCAAGCAAATGCTAGTGAAGCACAAGGTTTCCGGCCAACTGCGGTTTATCATTTAAACTACAGAAATTTTGCTGAGCAACCGTTGGCGTTCCCCGAATGCCCATTCAGCGGCCCAGCACTCAGAGTCATCAAGTATGCATTTGCAGTTGGAAAAAGCAAGGAAGAAAGACGGAGCCAGATACACAGAATAAGCAATACAAGAGACTGTGTCCTGGAGGAAATCAGGTGGATTGTATTCACTGACAACAGTGCTAACTGAAGAAAAACAATATATGAGAACACTGACAATAACAATTCTGCACTTCCATGAATTGTAAACTATCCTAGTAGTATCAAAAAGTCAACATCGATTTTCTAAGTCACATATGTTACTTGATAGTTTTAACTTTATTGAATTTAGCTGGACGGCTGATTAGTATTTTCAATCTATCTGTTGCTTCAGGTTTCAAGGCGTTTTGCTGACAGTCAGTTGCAGAATGCGTAGAAACGGATCAAAAACCGGAATTGCTTCTTCATAATAGAAAATAATGAAAAAAAATGGGGGAAATGTTAGGGTTAATTACACGGTGAATGGAGTTTTTAGGTTGGGGTTTCATTCACCTATCTGGTACGATAAATCTTTTGGAAGTAGTCTTTAGATCAAATTATGTAAGTTGGTCCGGGTTCATCAGAAACGGGCACCAGTGAACACAGATTTTACAACACCCCCAGAAGGTTCAAGACAGGAAAAATTGAGGAATAATCCAACTTGATGAATTCCGTATTTCAGTCAAAAGTTTACCCGTGAGAGTTTGTGAAGATGTATATTCGGCAGAAACTTGACTCCCTGCAAGCGGCCACTGTGAGAAAAATAGAGTTTTATGCATGACTGTGTACTGTATCAAACAACGCTGTTACAAATAAATGAGATCAAACGAACATTTGACACGGTCGGACTCAATGCGTTGGGTCGTACCTAGACACTACCTGTGAGTTCAGCCAAAAGAAATCAGCTTCTAAGTGCCACCTTACATCTTGTCTAAGTACTTCCATGTAACTGCAAAGAAACTTGTTCAGGCGAAACCAAGAGGTTCTGCATCCCAAGAGTGAAGCAGCAGTTATCTAACTGAACACAGACATCCGTGTTTTCAGAGAAAGGCAGTGTCGTTGAAGCATGCAAACAGCCAGTGTTCGCATTCACAAGATTTAGCACAAGCATTCAGAATCACGCTGAGTTATTCTAACCCATAGTTCCTTCTGTTTGTCGAGGCACTCACAATCAGCCAACTGAAACCTGTTTTGAAGGTTAATTAACAAGTATAATGAAACTTGGTCTTTTCGTGTACTTATTGACCTATACTAACCCCCTGACTGGTCATCCATCCCACCTTATATCTCTTTGGAATAAAGGGCGGTGTAAGTTATTTTAAATTTTGCATGATCAAGTACATGCAAACTGCCTTCAACTGTTGCCCCTTGCGTTTGAACTGCTCTCTCAAGCTTATGAAGTAAGCTACTTGTTTTAATCAATCCCGCCCTCATGATTTGTATCAGCGTCGACACCACCTGGACAACGAAGGTGTACAATGCAAACTCTTAGAGGGCAATTAACCCCTGTATTGTTAAACTCCATTGTTGAGCTTGATATTCAGCGCAACCAGATACTTTTTCCGGGCGGATTGTGACTCATCATCTGATATTTCAACCTAAAGCTATTGTAAGTTCTCACATGACAGTTAAGGAACCCAGATACCCCGTTGTACAAAAAGAACGATGCGTTATGTGCCCACTGTATACAGGCTTTATAAATGAATGACGTGAGCTGACGGTACTGAGATGATATCCCACGGCAGATGTGTATTTTACAGCATTAGAATCTGAAATGATACTCTGGACTATTGCGACGAATCTCTGTCACCAACAAGACGATACCTCTGGGTCTTGTGTAACATACACAGCCGGACAACTTAAAGTTAATTTCGAAATGCAACGCTCATTCTTTTGCAGTGGTCGCCACATTTATACCATGTCACTGACGTCCAAGATGACAGCTTCTGTGTGATAACAGAACTACAGCTCCTGTCTTATCCCGGTGGCCAAAATTGCACTAGAATGCAGCTCATAGATTCAAGCTAACCATGTAGGTATATATAATATATACGAGATGCCTTACGATATAAATTGTCATAGAAAATACGGGATGACTAGTCTCGTTAGTAACAGTGACTTCACATTTTTATGACAAACCATTAGAAAGTTCCATATCTGACAGCTGAAGTTCTCGGGCTGGTCCTATGTGTAGTAAAAATTAGGCCATGGGTTGAAATCGAACATGCCTAACTAGTATCGATGCTGGATTCACACGCGTTGAAAAGTTTTCGTTGAACTTCAGAAAAGTAACCAACAGTACAACAGCTATTTTCATGCTACTCATCGACGAACTGTTTGCGTAAAAAATGGTTAATACACCAACTTCAAAGACTAGTTTTCTAGTGTGCTTACGCGCGTACGCAATAATGCGTGGTGGTTCTATCGCAACCAGCACGGTAATAGAACGAAAGTGGGAGAATTCGCGCATAAGCTAATGGACAGCTGTCAACAGAGCGACCAAAAAGTATTTTTCTGTTCTGTTTCCACTTCAGGTGATTTTGCGCAAACGAGACTAGCTGCCTAGTAACAATTCAATCGGTATATGTACTGCAGAGTTAATGGAGCTGTGCGATATAGTCTATTCCGCAACCCACATTCGGCATTTCTGAAATTGATCCTGAACCAAAACGAGATCTCACCGGTACAGGACTCACTATTTCACGTGCTTCTACTAATCAGACGACCAGAGAAGCAGTTAACATCTTTCAGCCTACACGAACAACATATTGTTCGCATTAGTAACTCACCTAAGTGAATATGAATGCCGCTTTGAATGGTGGATCATTAAGTTAGCCTCGACGTCCCTCAGGGGATCCTGAGACTAAAATGTGTATCCAGAGGAAACCCAAAGGTTGGCATATAAAATCAACGGAGAACTCAAGCTTAAGCTACTAACAAGTGGCTGGGGAGATTAGTTAATCCACAAGATACCCCATTTTGAGCCACGAATCGTCACAACTCAGTTAATGGGGCGTTTGCCACATTTAGTTGTCTGTCTTTATTTTGAAACAAACCAAACGCCAATATGAAGCTGTCTTGAAAAACCCAGCTATACTTCCCCAAGACCTAGTGCAGAAATGATTCACATTCGATAACGTTTACTTCGTCGATCCTTCATTGTATGTGGTCATAAAGTTTCGCTAAATGTTATGTTTTATCTGCTGTCTGACCAACACACCTTCAACCTTGGATGCAACATGCGTGTGATTCCTTAATCTTGAAATTTATTCAGTCAGTATGGTCCCAAATGTAGTCTGTGATGTTCACGTTGGGTGATCGCCTTGGCCAGTTGAGAATAACTTTAGTGAGATAACTGGAACCCCCAACGGAGTTCTACCTTCGGGTTTTTTCAGTAACTAATGCGGAAGATAGTTCAGTATAAACTCTTCTCCAGTGAGCGTGTGTAGCTAGACGCAATGACATTGTGCATTTGAAAGTTTAACGAACTTCTCCCCGACTGTGAATACAGTAACTCATGCTTGAGCTAAATCAACACAGGTTCGTAATATGAGGGAGCTCATACCCTAAGTGAATTGATTGGTCAAGAATATACACACACACAATTACTCATTCGGCTCTTTAAGGCGAAACCGGTCCCAGTCAACCCACCTTCCACATAACAGTTGGCCGCAGAAGTTATCCGTTTCGTGGTCAGCTTGCCTAGCTTAATGGAGCTTCGTTGAGTAAGACGGAAGTGGGGGTGACTTTGAGCGGCCAACTGTATGAGTAGAGGTAGCTTTTATGATCTACTTAAGCGTTGCTTTTGTCAAAAGCAACAAGTCTGTCCTGTCTTTCTACATAAACATGTTCAGCTTATGTACAGAAATAAGTCTGCGGTCAATCCTAGTGGGTCTAATGGGCTTCGCCTGCATAAATAACATTTGTGAGCCAAATGTTCAAATAACCATGATCATATTTCTTGATCAAGAATGTTACAACCTAATTAGGACACTCACACAGCAATATGTCGTTCAGATTAGTACGCCGGCTTAAGTCAGAATGAAGTTTCAGTCAGTTGTCTGGTTAAAATCTTACTGAGGAGAAAAATGCATAAGCACACACAATACTGTCTAGTAGCGGTTCATCTTAGCCTCATACGTGCGCACCGTAGATAACGATCATCCACATAAAAAAACCCAGCAGATCAAATGCCACACACGGGTGGAAGCTCCTACTATCACTCATGCAAAACTTCGTCCAACTAAGATTAGCCACCATGGTTCGAACAGAGTGAACATTAGGCGGACTGTTTTCTATTAATAAGGTACAACTTTTTCACACGAATAGCTTCCAGACAAATAGTAGGTGATCGTTGCTACTTTCGTAACCTGTTTGTACGGTTCAGATAGCGTACACTTGTTTGTACACATGCACATTCTATTAGGCGATCAGTAAAACTGACTGTCGTTTCTACACTAGGTGCATAAGTAGCGTGAAAACACACAGATTCGCTAAAATACAAACTACCAAACCGGTTTTCAGTAGTTGATCATACGCTTGTGTACAATACAGGCAGGCATTACCGAACAGAAACATGACAGGTTTAATAGGTTCGAAGATACACCATTACGAAAAGTGTGGGCCTCATCTGAGGTCAAATGAACAATAGAACAAGCACCCACACAGAAAGCAAGTACCATATTATTCAACTAACCAGTTTACGAGTTCAGCGAATACTATCCAGTATGACTCAATTACACATCCATACGACAGTGTCGTATGCAGTCCACTGGTTGGTCCACCGAAAAATTTTACTCATTTGGTTTGACTGAAATGCATCCACTTTGACGGCGAACGGATGTTCCGTGGCAACTTTTGGGTTCCCACATGATGTTCTGTGCATAACAGTGAGCATTTCAGGTGGATTGCGGTGACCTGAACGACAGCAAAAATGCTATTTGCTGGATTGATGCGGTACGCCACCTTGCCAGGAATTCCGCAGCAGAACCGAAAATTCAGCGAAACAATGGACTTTACATTCTACCGAAGTGTGACTGCTCCAAACGTGTTAAATAAGACATTTTTATGATTTCTCTTACCTCCCTTTTCTCTCAAGTAGAATTGCATACGTGAAGGTGCCAAAATCAGCTTTTCACAACAGATCGGAATTATCGGAGATCATTTTCTTGATAAAACTTGTAGTTACTTTTAGCGGTGTGCAGTCCGAATTCCTTGCGCTTACAGCGGTTGTTCCATGTATCTGCTACTCTAATAACTGACAGACTGAGAGCCAATTTGATTACTCGATGCAAGCAATGGACTGGTAACCAGCATCATTCTTTGGTGGAAAGTCGTTCAAAAAGTCAAGATCCGTAATTCGCTCGACCTGACGTTTAATCGTGGTCCATTGACTCCTTAAGAGATCCTGCTGACTGTAGGTATAATCGCGTCTTCTACTTGGTCACTGACGAAAGAACGGGTGGAAAATCACCACACCATATGAAGGAAGCTTGAAATGATTGTGCATGTGACCGATGAGTTATTGAGCGAAGGACGAAGATTGCTATTTTCCCAACAACTTCCACATTTTAGACAATCTGTTTGCAATCAGTTGGAAGGTATACTTGATTAGCGGCTCGGTTACTTTGTGATAGTCAGTATTACGAATCCCACAGTGGAACGTATTAGTGAAACACTGGTTTACGCAGTAAAGTCTTTTATTATCGAAGAAGATGGTACAGATAATTTTCGGTTTTCCACAGATAAACTTTTTGAGCTCGGGGTTAGCGCAATTTACCTGTTCGGACGTACTGGGGTCATGTGAAGATTACAGCATATACAGGTCATTTTTGTGTTCATGGTATACACTAACAGGTTAATGCAAACGTTGCTTGTGACTGAGGGGAGATACCGCGCCAATTTCAATACCTAAACCTTAATGGATCACTGTTCTGAGGTGTCCTGCTTGGAACATGTGGAAGAAATAGTCTAAATTCAATGCAGTTGAGTAGGCAAAAACTGCCGTAAACCGTTTAGGAGATATAGGGCTGCATGTCTCTCTTTTACAACCAGACTGAAATGTCAGTAAGTAAAGTCAGTTATAAAGCAAAGCTGTCGCTTTGTGTAAGTAATTTTTCACTTTTCACTTAAAGAATTACTCCACGTTGACTTGGTTACTCAATCAAGGAGGAGATCTGTCTCATTTGTCTGTCCATTGTTGACATGTTGAACGAATGGAAATTGTACCGATGATAGATAAACCATATCTGCTTGAAACTATTTCAGAGGATGACGTAGGTTGAGTTTGAGGTCTGTACTTTAGGAAAGCCAACTCGGCCTATTACACCCTAAAACATTCCGTCATTATGGGTCACGACTCCGAAGCAGTAACTGGTTGAAGGATTTCTTATAGTAAGTTAATTGATTAACTGACAATGCCCCGTTAATTCAAGTTGTCAACGCAGTGAATTTGGTTACGGTTGTTTTGAAAGCCCCACCAACATGTGGCGTGCATCTTCATTGTTTGGCCAATTTGAGGTAATCAAAAAGTAAGTCCGAAGAGCTCTATTTGCGAATAATGTAAGCTTTGACTAAGCCTGAACCAGCGGGAAAAACATCACGTTGAAATCCAGTAACGCTTCTGCCAGCTAAGGTAGGACGCTACGGTGGAGCCCCAGAATCTGTCAAATTTATACCCAGTCACTCGCATAGAATGCCATTTCTTACTAAGTTGAAAATTCGACCTCATGAAGTGGCTCAGGCCTGGAAGGATTGCTACCATGTTCTTGGTATGCAACAGACGGCTGGCGAACAATGTTGCAATCCATCACGTTTCTTAATTCATTTTCAGAGAAGTATATATACAAATTGTCCAAGATGAATAATCAGACATACAAAGCTCAAGTACTGTGCACAATCGAATAATTTGTATTCACTCAGCAATCGTAGTTACACAGTGATAACCTATCAAATTCCGCAAGACTGTCTGACCTTAAAAGGCGGGAGCATTCAGGCTAAATGTTTTATAATTGATTCGATAGTGTGACACTTGGCAACTACAATGGTCGTCTGGAGACTGACGATGTGGAGACAACACAACTGATTTAAAATACACTTTCCAAAAGGTAACAGATGAACCGAGCTAGTCGATATTGTTTAATTAAAACAAATCAACTTGTTAGGAAAGCATCCTAGGAGTGAATAATTTCTACACGAATGAAATATATACGGTCGCCTAGAGTTATGTTTGAACACAACATGAACCGTTAAACTGCTGAACGAACGACATTCCTCTGTTGCTCGTTTGAGCGTGCAGAAATCTGTATCAAAGACAGTGTTCTGTTCGCTTCAGAGGATCAGGTGGACACGGATCAGTGAGTTTGGAAGGGTATAAAAAGCAGTCAGCAAAAGTACAGTGATATGCACAAAGAATCGCATTTATTATGCTGACGTTGGTTTTATCAGTCTACAAACAGCGGGTGAAATAGTATTCCAGATTTTGAAAAGCTCTGTAGTAAACAGAATGGTCTGGAGAGTGATTCTAAAGAGCGGTGTAGACAAAACTGAATTTGTGACAGGTCTGCATTTGTCACAAGAAGCCAACTGATAAATCTTATGGGAAAGCTTTTGCAATTAAAAACACTTGTTAGTAGACCTATTGGTTGCGGCGAGTGAATGAGCAACGAGCGGAACGGGAAGGAAAGGCTGTCAAAAATGCTGTTTTCCGTAAGGTCTATTATGGGACAGCTCTGCTTTAATTCATTCTAGTTTTTTTTTGTGAAACTGCTTGACTGCGTCAGAAAAGCTGATAGGTTACGGCAAATTGCTTTTTATCAGACGATATCAATTATTACGTCTCTTTAACTGGAAAACTGCTTGAAAAGTTGTGAATATTATAAGAGCATCACAGGGTTTGGCGGTACCACGCAGAAGATATGACGGTGTGAACCAACGTTATGACGTTGCAATCAGTCTTTGTGATCAACGACGCTGTGTTTTGCATTGTGTTTAAGCTCATTCATAACCAAATTTAAACAGTTCGAACTTCCACTGTACTCAAAAGAACAACTAGACCACAAGTAGTTATGTAGAATGTAAGCTGTCACATGAAGCTGGAAGTTATAGGGTTTCTTCATTATACCTAGATTATTCATAAGAAGTCAAGGTTGCAAGCAGTTGTTTTCGGTAATTATCATCAGGTTTATATATCAGACAAAAGTGTTGTTTGTGAATATCTGTCTGAACAAAACATTCAGAAGACGAACACTGGTAGATTCTAGCGTTTGGTATTGGCCCGTCACTACCAAATAAGTCGTAAAACGGAAGACTTTCAGTTTAACGTCCAGAGTACTTGGGTGGGGGCATGAACAAAGCAGCGAACAACAAAAAATTTTAGCCGTGTGATCTGAATATTATTCACTGCGACGTAGGTCCACGGCAGCCTGAGGTTCAAAACTAATTGTTTCTTTACACGAAATGCCATCTTCGACCGGTTAAACGAAAGGGCTTCAGAAAATTTTGGAATAGTGGGCTTTTGTGGCGCACTGTGATGGTGAAGGCTGAGGCAAAGTCCACGTTGTAATCAGTTGACAGGGTCTGCCATCCGATCGACAAAGCTGGGACTTACGATTCTCTGTGACTACAGTGTCCGGTTGGAGAACCTGTTTTTGAACTCACTTATATGCACGTTCCTCTGTTGTTAAGATCAATGTTCTATCGGTTTTGACCATGTGACTTTCTCCACAGTTGCAGAAGCATTAATAAACAGTGTGATCTGTCGGCAATAGGTTTATCTTCTTTGATTGTAGGCACAAGCAACTTGTAATTGTGCTTGAGAGTACTCAATTCGGTGGCATCGTGATTCCGTCTCTATGAAAAGACAGTTTGTCAAACTGTTTGCATCGTTTGAGGTAACTGCTACTCTCCAGAGTTGTCCTTAGCTTTTCCAGCTCTTGCTGAACGCAATCGGACGTGCAGTTAACTGTTTTAACTTCGGACGTCTCCGAACTTCTTGTTTTCCTGGTTTTACCGTCCACGGTTTCATGTTGACACTATCGTCTATATGTCAAATTGTAAACACTTACAGATGTATGTATAAGCTTGTCAAACCTTTTCCCTCAGTATCTACGCCACTGATTAAAAACAGCCTCATGGTGAGTGGGCCATATTCCACCATTGTCTGTGTTCACCAAACATGAGAATGTTTGAGTTCAGAACAGATGCGCATTCAAGCTTAATAAAATCATCCTTCTCACTAGCACGGTGCATCGATGAGATACTCAGCTGCTACTCGCAGTTGGCGTTGGTGACCTGGTGCAAACTGAGAGGGTTTCCGTTGTTAACTTAAACTTAACAATTTATGTACTGTTGCATTCACTTTTCTCATGAAATGGTTGCTGAGAAATGGATTTATGATCTGTGCTCTCGATGATAAGAATCGTATGCAATGAATATATCTTGTTAACTACGTACTGTCTACGATACAATAAAATTAACTCTCTATGCCTTAAGTTAATCGCATTTCACTGTAATCTTCGCAGCCGTAAAATTACTGATTACTACCGGTTAATTTTACTATCAGCATGAAGCATAAACGTGAAATTATCTTTCTGAATAAGCATTTTTTTTATAATATGTGAACTGCAAATCAGCAGTTGGGTTTTACTTCTAGGTTAGAACTATACAGCTAGCTTATCGCAGAAAAACCGTCAGGAATGACCAAAAACGTGTCGGTTCGTTGGAAGAAACGGTCTTACAAAATGGCTTAGGTTACGTGAAAAATAAGCGGTCTGAATCAGTTCATTTATGTTGAACACCAAACTTTCAAAATTGTTCAGTTTTCAGAAGTGTGTTCTCTTTAAGAGGACTAGAAATGATTTATTTGTGCCGTTAGTTAGGTGTGGATAGTTTTAATCTTAGTAATAGTTTCCAAAGCACGACCCGAGCACGAGTTTTTGCGATGGACTTTTGCCGGATATCACTTAGGCATGTTCATTCCTTCGGAATATGTGATTAACCACCCAAGTCTGCGTCGATATTCGTAAATAGTAGGACTTCATTTTTATGTTGAAATTTTAAAAGCAAGGAGCAAATCACGCATGTTGTTAAACAAGCTTCGAGCGAAACATTTCGGGAGTCTCCTAATCAACTTATTGTTTGTTAAGATCCTGGTAACTCGGTACTTAAGACCAGACGACAAAAACATGTGAATCTCTTCTTCGTATGTTGCATTTGATGGTAGTCAGTTTGGAAGCAGTCAGGCACGACAAACATTGTTAATAAAACTTATTGCCCAGTCTGCCGAAAACAGCTTTGCTGCCAGAACGTTTTTCAGTTCAGTCTGTCAAATGCTTCAGTGCTAGTTTTCTTTAATTCAAATTCACTTGTTTAACGAAACATGAATTATGAAGATACAATAGTCTGGTTGGCAAGGATCGAAAGCTCTAAGTATTGAGAATTGTGGTGACTCTGTTAGTTTAGATTGATTGATTAGGCATTCCAGTGTTTACCGAGCTTGCCACTTGAGTTGCACACGTTTCATTACCAAACTAAGCAAAGTGACCAGCACTTTGGAGATTCACTGTAGAGGTTATAGTATGGGAGATGAGAAATTTCGATGGAATGCTACACCCCTGCAGAGGAAGTACGCTAAGAATTTGACCGAAATGCTGATTGACTAGTTCCGTCTGCCATTGTAGTTTTGAGTTGTGGTATTTTTTTTTTGGGGGGGGGGGTTCTGACTCTTCGGCCGAAAACATGACTAGTCAATCTGACTGCATTTTGACATGAAATTTTACTGCTCACTCCTTGCTTTTTTCCCGTGATTGTTCCAGCCACCTCCATCTTTGAGCCTGAAAACGACTGATTATTCAACCTGCTGCTTTGGTCATCGTTCTGATTGCTATGGTCGTGTAATCAGTTGGATATCACCAAGTTTACACTTGCAAAGCCCTTCATTCGAAACTCCTCAAGTATTCGGTTATTGAGAGAATAGGGCGAGGATTATTGGTCTCAAGAAATTCGGTTGCGTGATTGGTGTTTTGCCTACCCCAAAAGTCTTGCGTTTACTAGGCTGGGTGTGTATTGTGTTCTACCTCCGTGGAAGAAAATCAAGCAACACTGAGCGGATCATGTGATGGCTAAGCCGTGTTCATGTACTTTTGTAAATGACTTTTGCCTGGTTTAATGAACCAATGTTTTCCTGTACAGCTATTGCATTTGAGCTCCTGATAAATTTCTCTCATGGCGGGCTTAAGCTCTTTCGTTCTTTCCCGGCGTATTTTATGTAGAGCTGAAGTTAGTTTGCATCCTAAGGGAATGCTCTGTGTCAGCAGGAGTTATGCAGTTAATTCTGATAAGGATTCGGTGTACAGTGAACCAGTTTTTTGTTGCTGTTTCCATGGAGTTCGAACCTCCTCTCTGTAAAAGATTGCGTTTGAAACGTTCGCGGATATCTGTTGTGAAAAAATACACCATGCTCATGCTGCTCTCGCTTTCACTGACGCTCAGCGGTGAGCTTCAGCGACTTCTACCCTAGTTCGATTGTATGCCCTCAATAGTTGTTTACAGAGAAATCTGGTAAGACGGCCCAAAAAGTTTCGTTTTCGACAAACGGATATTTGTTGTATTCCAGTACATCTAAGTAAGGCAAGTTGCAATCGTTTCAAACTCGTTGTGTGTATCACAGTTGGAAAGATTTTTGAATATTTTTTGCTTGTTTATTTCTCACGGGGTTCCTCAGGATTAAGAAAGTACCATCAACTATTCCCATTCACAGTTCTGGTTTGGCATTGAGGTGATCGATTTTGTTCAGCATGGCATGATTATTCCGGCTATGAATCATGGTATTTGCAAACCGAAGAGAGTTCATTCAGGCTACTCGTGGGTGTCGGTCTAAGAAAAAACATGCATGAACTATGTGAATATCCTTTAGATCCCATTCGGCCGTAGCCTGTACAAACTGGCAACGAAGAATGGGCTGTCTGTTTGCGACGACTTTGTATAAAACTTATTGCAATGTCCCAAGAAACTGTTAGCGAAAAATGCATTTGGTTTACACATTGAACATTAGTTCCGTAACTTCAAGATGAACATCACTCACATTTGATCGCAGCCTTCGCATTCAGATAGACATTCCAGTCAGCCATTTTCGAACAGAAGCACTAGACTCGGGTTTCGCTCTCATTAGAGCTCATCAGTCGTGCATATCCTTGCCACGGCTGGGATTTGAACCCCGGTCATTCCAATCATGAGGTAACCGTGTTGCCACTGCGCCATTGACCTCACATTAGGCACGGCCGAATGATCAAATCTGAACGATAAAACACTCTCGCTTGTGAGCATTGACCATGTTGCCCGATCGTCTCAAGAGGAGACACAGTAGCTGTCCTGTTAACTCCAATCGATAACCCCGCGATTAGGACTTCCAAGACAGGTCGAAACCACCGATCTCATCAGACGTGCAAGGCGATATTTCAGAGTACTAATGTTAAGTCGGGGATTTGGTTTATTTTCAAGTTGATCATTCGGTAGTGCCTAATGTGAGGTCAATGGCGCAGTGGCAACACGGTTACCTCATGATTGGAATGACCGGGGTTCAAATCCCGGCCTTGGCAAGGATATGCACGACTGACGAGCTCTGATGAGAGCAAAACTCGAGTCTAGTGCTTCTTTTCGAAAGAGGCTGACTGGAATGTCTATCTGAATGCGAAGGCTGCGATCAAATGTGAGTGATGGTCAAATTGAAAATAAACCAAATTCCCGACTACTCCTCAGTTCCTTATCTACGGGTTCATTTTATAATTCCTCAATTTTGAGACAAACTCAGTGAGAAGTTTGAAATAATTGATCCCTTCGAGCCGTTTGAACAATGCAGTTGAAACATGGGAACTGGTGGATACAGGCTTTTTGTATTGGCTTCTCTGTACCAAATCCAAATTAACATGGATAGTGTTTAAAGCAAACAATCATAGGGGTGGATAATCAATAAGCGGGTTGGCATAGGTAATTTGTTCCAGGGAAGAGCCAAATTCACAAACAGTTATTTCTGAACATAGAGAACTGGTTTGCGTCGACTGATTACAACTGGTTCAGCAGACCCTAAGAATTTTGGGTTAGAACGATGCACAAGATAGATCGACTGCGCAATCGGTGTTCAGGACAAGCCTACCGAATGAGGAAACTGCCTGTTTAGGTGTTTGGGCAACGTTGTCATTCTTTGGTAACACGGACTTCTGCACTCGTTTAAGTAAATGTTTATTCATTCTGGACCTTACGCATCCCTCGATTTTACTTACATTACTTTCTCCGCAGTTACCTACAAACTGGTGAACAGAATGTGTAGTTGCTGCGATAGGCTGATCTTTTCTGAATGGAGGCGTTGATAACTATTGAGACAAAGCGAGTACATGGAGTTCTGCCGTATTGAACGTTTGCTCCATTCTGTACCTTCACACAGACAACACTGTAAATTTCACCGAAGGCATCGGAACGTTTAGGCAGGGTAATGTGATTTTGCCTAATAGGAGTTATTTGATGCAATTTTCAACAGGGATTCCTTAAAAGGTTTGTGCNTCAGGCTCATGGCTGTTTTTGATGATGATGATGATGACATACTAATGGTGAGCTGTAACGAAAGCGATTCTCTTTTCTTTAGAAACACTGTCTGGAATGTCTGTATGAATCGGAAAAAGGCAATCAACTCTGAGCGACGTTCACGTTGATACACTAATCCTCATATCCTCACTCTGAAATCCTTCAAAATCCTCACTCACAAAATTGAGCTTCCTTGTATAGAGGACCTTATGGGTCAAATTGCATCATCATATTGTTGAAGATTTTAGTTTGAAAGTTTGATTTCATGAGAACAGCCACGAACAGGTTTAAGTTATCTTCAGAGAAGTCGGAAGCCGAAATTACTATCTTAGCGGGAGTAAAAATGCATTCCGTTCCTTACACTTTATCCGTCAACTACATCATTCTAAATGTAGGGTTTGGTAGTACATTTATTTACACGTAGTTATTCTTTTCTATTGTCTAGTACTCACCGCCTCTAGTTTGACAATTGCCTCTAACTCTACATTCAATCATAATTGTGTTCTGCTGTATTGATCTTCAGCGCTGACTTTGTTTAGCATAATTTAAAAGGCAAATGCAGTTCTCGTTTCACATTCAAACACTCTGTCAATAAGTAACCGTGCTACTTGATTTACTGCTCCGATTTCTTTGGGTGAAAGGGGATAATCAAATGCACGTACACCCAATCAGCTTGTCAATCAAATCGGATTAATTTCATTTCTGTCAAGATAGGGAAAGAAGCGATGATATGAATGGAGGTTTGACCTATTCAAAAAATGACCTATGGTCAGTGATCAATTCTTGCCACGTTCATTTCTGGCACACAATGTCAGAATCAGATTGTACTAGTAATGATGTCAAAGTTGTGTACACTCCGGGCTTCCCGTCTTGATGAGTGATGTTGACAAGTGAGCCTGTCCACATGAAGTTGTTGTCCCGCGTAGAGGAATGCCAAAGATGATTACCCTGTGTTTCGATGTAAGAATGGTGATGATTTGCGTCAGCTGTCTCTCCGGCAAAAATGTCATTTTTCAAAGCCTCGGTTCTTCATGTGAAGTGTGTCAGAAATCACTTTTTCCCCTTCTCTCTGTCACACACAAAATTTACACTATCATCAACGCTGATATTTATGTTATTCTGCTGTTTAGCAAAATTTATGAGCACCTCATTCTCCGTTTTTACCCCAGCTTGATTCATCTAACTCATTACTGAATAAGCACCTCGATATTGGAATGGTTTTTCAACTGATAACCGGCCACACCGCTGATTGAGGCAGATGAGGAGGTTGTGCGTTAGTTCTGAGTTTGCTTTTGCTGGTTTACCGCACAAGTGAAATTTCATTACCGAATAGTGCGCGCCAATCTATTGTTTGATGCATTAGCAATCAACGGCACATTGTGAATTTTAATGAACCACTGTCTTCTAGGACACCGCAAGGAAAAGGATTGCTATTTGTTCACGAAAGATTTACAACATACGAGGTTTTTTTTTCAACAAAAAAAATAGTCACACTGTGCCTGCATGAAGATAAGTAAAATCAATAATGTACAAAAAGGCAAGGATGAACAATAGCACCACGAATTGTGCGCAAAAATCCAATCAGAGCAACCATTTTTTTTCCTCGGACTCTACCACAGTTAATGTGGGATAAGCCGATTAGCAAATGTCCGATTTTCGTCTTGTACACAATGAATCAAAGCCTGTATAAACTTTGCTTGTAACGGTCAGCAAATATACCAAAATTTGGTAATCGGAAACGGGAGTGCATGCATATATCAGCCTTTCCGTTCGGTGTTGTTTGAATGTTGAAGTAACCCACGGAAGGTTTTAGTTCTGTGTCGGCGCAAACGTGCATTAATTGAGTTGATTTTTAATAATAAACTGTATTTATGTGTATCAGCTAGATGAAGTTGTGCTGAACTACAAAATACATGGTAACATTATGACTTGGGATTAGTGTCCTGATAATCGGGCAGTTGTTTGACCATCTCAGTGATATCAGTGGAAATCTAGGAAGGATATACATCAATAGGCGGAAAGAAAGTTCAGTCACCTGAAACCGGAATGATTTTTTAAATGCAAAGCGACGTTTCCGGCAGTAGGCTGGGAGAATGAGGACCATAGAGATTTGTGAATATCGATTTGAAAATGGGAGAAAATTGTGTCTCAAACTACGCTTGACTGACTCTTTTTCTGTTTATCCTATGCATTTTCTCCGGTCGTTTCACTATGAAATAATTTTGAATGTGGTCATTACTTCCGGCTGACATCTTGTCATTCATTAGCGTGTTACCAAAAAGTTTTCAATAAATTACAATGACGAAAGTGAACATTAGTGAAAAAAGGGTTAAGCAAATTTTCTATTCTGATGAGTCATCTCACCTAACTAAAACGTTGGGTTTTCAGCAAAGCTTTCATTACAGAATTACTTTTAAGTAACGCTGACCAGAACCAACAGTCACATGCACTTTCCTAACCCGTGTGTAAAGTATTGGGCTGAAAATTATTTCTGAATAAAATCTCAGTAAAACGGGACGAATGATTGACATGTCATCAGATCTAACCCGCATACTACATCGACCTGACGGTCAACGCCGCATACTTTCGTTTTGGTTTCTGCGGGGCTGTTTTCTTCCTAGCCTAGTTAAGTAAATTCTTGTTCTGAAGTGAATGTGTTTCAAAGCAGACCAGAGCAAATTGGAGTTTATCAAAAGAATGCCAAAATAATTTGGCTGTTACCTCCTGCAGTTTAACGGGTGAGATTAACGTGCGTTCAAGTTTAGTTAACAATATCTATTCCTATTCAACTGTGCTTTTTTGAAGATGTGCTACTAAGATACACTCGATTGACTGAAGGGACCTTTATAGACGACCTTCCATGGCTAAACTTGATAAAAGTGTACGGATACTACTAATTAAATGAGAAAAAACTATACACCGTTCTCATGATTTTTTAAATTTCCGCTCTAAACGTGGCCACACTTGCTTTTTGTTTAACTGCTCAGCTGAACAACCAATGTCGGCTGCTGCACTGCAATGGGTAAACGCAACCAAACATTACTTTGAGAGTAACAAAGTAATTTCTTCTACGGACAAAGAACAGAATTGAAGAGTCCATGAACCGTTGCAAGGTACAGTTGCTAAGATTGCGCAGTGTAACATATTGCTTAGGCATCCGTCAAGTATTACCACTGGTCCACTGTCTTCGTACTTAAGACTAGTCGAAAAAGTTATCTCCCATGCACTCAACAGTTAAAATTCCACTGTTTTAGTTGCCGGAATTTTCATTCGTGATGATCATTTTTCTAAGTCAGTTGGATAAGCATTCTGACTCACAACCAATGATGTCCGTCTTTTCAGAAATCTGCCTTTGCCCTTTAAATGAGACAGCAAACATTATTTCATTCTTGTTTGAACGAGTCAAAATTGTGAACAATACTCATGAGCAATTCTGTTTCCTTGATGGTGATAGTCAACCTCATACTCAAAGTGAATCACACGGGAATTCAGTATATATTTAAGAATCTAATTTAAGACTTTCAGGCCAGAACTCGACAAACCGAAATAAGGAACAGAGTTTATGGGCCGGCTTTGTCAACAAATACTGCGTGGCAGATTTTCTTGATAGAATGATCAGGTTATTCTGACTGAGCTCTAGAAACGGATGTAACATAGACAGAAATGTTGACATATTGAAGGTTCTTCGGTTTCCTTTCGATTTTTTCAATCTTCGGTAACGGTCAAAGGTTGTCAGGAAATTCGTCGTTACGACAAAAGTTCACATTTAATAAAAGTGAAGCCCAACTGTCAGTGCAATATCCTCTTACATATTTGAAAGCCATAAATCTTTCCTGAATGATACCGGATATCCGTTTAGGCCAAACAAGGTGAGTGAACGATCAACTTTTCAGATAATGTACTGACTCAATGAGAAGATCTGAATTATACTGAAACATGCGAAACTGCGTGCCGAAATTCTCTTCTGAATTTATTTATATCAGGTGTTACATTCGAATCTGCTAGATATTCCTGTTTTTGGCGGACGTTAGAAGAAACCTCTAGATGAGATGATAAAATTAGTTTGACATTGATCCCTAACTCTAAAATTTCGAGCGCAACAAGAAAATCAATCGAAAAACTGTACAGAATAGTGAAATTGTCTTAACGATAAGTGGATAATATTCGGATCTAAGCAGGAGTACTGTCTGAACCCAGTTAATAGAAGGCAGTGAAAACTTGGCCAAGCAAAACACAACATGTTTACTGCTCAGTGTCAACTGATAATGTGAACATTAATACTACTTATTAGGACGGCATGTTCTGCGTAGTATGGTGAGGTCAATTATTGTTGCACTGATCTTCCTCAGTTAAAAGCGCTTGGTGCATTGGCTAAGCACGTGTTGCGAAGAGAATAATGGGGATCCGGAAGGGTGGTCCTTAACGAAAAATATCTCCTGACTTGACAAAACGCCCACGTCAATCTACGCACTTTACGGAAATCTGCCCTGTTCTGTAAGTATGCGGCTGCCCAATTACACTCGGCTCAAACCACCAAAGGACGCAGTTTATCTGATTCACCCGTTGTCTGTCAGTTCACTTGCAGTTGCGGTGAAATTTACGTAGGGAGAGCAGACGGACAGATATCCAAGCGAGTGGTAGAACACGTCTCGAACTGGTTAAAGCAACCCATAAAGCAACAATCCAAAACCTGTTTATTCATTGTCCTAAACCATTCAAAACACTGTTGCGTCATCAGAACCCGGAGCTACTGACTTTTATGAAAAGTGTGTTGGCAAAGCAACCTTTCCCCGTAATAAATTTGAATAGAGGAGTCAGAAGCAGTTTTCTTCCTCGACGTATCTCTCGAGCATATTTCAGTGCATCTCAATTGAACCCAAATGAATCTGGAGAAAGCGTTTCGTGTATGTAACGCGATAAAAAACTGAAGGCTTCTCCGGTTCGCGGAGGCGCTAGCAAATAGCAAATGGAAGCCCCTCCTTCGTGTATAGAAAGACTTGTTTGTCAGTACCAAATAGTCTTGGTATCTGATATGCATCGATGTGCGTGTGTGCGCGTGTATTTGTGAGGTTGTTGAATTTGTTGTTTAGCTTCGCATTATCAATTGAACTTTGCTATACATTAACCCGCAGACGCAGTATGTGCTTGATGAGATGCAGCGAAATGTGCTCGGGAGATACATTGTGCGAAAAACTGTTTCTGACTTCTTTGTTCAAAAATATGTTAACCAGATTTCACCAGGCGGCGCTCTGTGCACAAAAGTGGTTGAAGCAACCCACAGGGTTGTCGTGGTGGTGGTGATGACATAATACCTGGTATGATTGTGTATATGTCTATACCCTGGCTACTTCTTTTTCTCTGTCATATGTAACTTGAATGTTTTATGTGTGCGACTAATGAGAGAAAACGGAGTGAAAACATATCGCAGCACATGTCTTCCTTCTGCACGGATTAAGCTTTTTGTCCATTGCAGCAGTTCAAAGCATACCGGTCGATGGACACTATTCAAAGAACTGACCTCCGCTTCCTTGATCAATTTTTCTAGGTGACTGATTTTTCCTCCGAAAGAGTGTCATGCGCTGGGTAGATATTGTGAAACAAATAACAAGCGATTGCGTCAGTGTTAACGCAATCCAACCGTTTCAACTTATCGGTGGTTGGAATCTCGTATATGTCATGCCCATTCTGGTTGATTGACCAAGCCTCCAGCTGCACACATTGCACAATACTTGCTGCTGACATGCAAATCTCCACAGATACTACGCTCTAAGGCTTCCTGAATTGAGACAAGAGCAGTCATGACAGACGGCCTAACTGGTAGTCGAGCCGAAACACGTTTTGTTTGTTAGTGCATATTTGTGATTGACATACGTGCCATGTGAATTCAACAGATGATAGCTCAAAAACTACACGAGTCTTATTTTAGTTCTATATAGCCTTACTGAATGCGTAATTACTTGACACACACAGCGTAGTCATCAGAAATTGTAGAATGTCTGCACTGTGGATTTTTCTCGTCTATATATCAGCAGGCATGAAAATGAAAGGTGAATACTTCTTGAACGGTTTATCGGACGACAAACTGTAATATATTGGGAACTATGGACCCGTTTTGAGTTGAATTTCAGTAGAAAACTTGCCGCACACTAAATGATCTTATCGACTCGGCCATTGCCGCATTTAAATGGTGATGTGAAATGTTCTCTTCCCTCGTAAGCAACGGTAACTAACGGTCTGTTGTCTTGTTGTCACTGCACACTGCTGTTAAAGAATTTCGCAACGCAGATGCTGGCTCTAACAATTTTCGTAAATTCATTATTAGGCAATGCATTGGCTAGGCCATGGCGAATTAAAACAAAGAGTTGTAGTTTTCACAACTTCTCGACTCTCTCGAAGCGCCTTTTTAAGCGCTTTCAATCGGAAAATTTACTTTGTACAGACTTCATGTAAGGCATTCAACTACTGGCACCTGCTTGCTTGCTTAACTTGCTGTGAACAACGAAACAATATCATAGCTGGTAAGACTTACCTGGGCTTGAGGTAAACTCCTTCAGCTCGGTAACCAGTTTTGTGAAATTCCGAATAAAACAGTCTGTGTGCTTCTCAAGAGGATGATAAATGAGAGACAAAATTTTGGCCTGGTCATAATTTGAGCTCTGTAACTAACAGTTGTATCCTGGGTTTATGTGCTTTTGGTAAACCGTGAAATCCTGAAGCTAGTGCTGGTTTCAGATATAGGGAGCATCAGCACAATGCGCAATATACTTTCCCATATCTCTCCTGTTTACGGCTCGTTAGTGGTAACGTCCTTAAACTGCTCACTACTGTTTAGACCACATCATCCATACAAATTCATCTTGTTTGGTTGATAGGTCAACACAAGAGGCAACGATTCACGTTGAACAGGACACATTTGAAAGTACGGGTATTGACGACTCCAAAATTTAGTGACACAATCACGCACCGTTGTTGAATCCACAAATGATAATCGCACACTTACTTGTTCTTCGAGGGTGAAAGTAATTGAGCAGACGGGTTAATGAAATCTAACTAACAAAAATCAAGGCAACAAACACTAATTAATTAACCCGGACTAAAAGTCAGTTTGCTATGAGATCACTCAGTTTCTGGAAGGTTCGTTTATTGAGTTCTCACAGATCTCGGACATGCTTCCAACCGTTGACATGTTTACACTGTTCCTGCTACCCGAAAGAACGAAATCGATTCTGCTTCCACGAATAATCAGTGATTCATCATGTCAGGTTCTCTGGAGAGTGGTTTTAGCTGTATGTACGTGACGGTGCATAATGACTGACCCACCCTGATCGTCTCGTTTGATCAAGTCCGGTACTTTTATTCTCAATCAACTACAGCATATTCAGACATAAGAAGGTAAGCAGGTGGATAAGTTATGTGGAAAAATGGAAAATTTAACTTTTAGAGTCAACGGATGTGGGGCGATGTTCTGCTGCATTGTAGTCTGAAATCATTGTCGGTCAGTTTGTTAGTGTATACACAGGTATTTACCTTAGAAATAGAGATTTTTAGTCTGCCAAACTGACGAGGCAAAACAGTCCGATTTAAAGCAGGTCCAATCTGTACAGTAGTAAATTTGTACAGTGGTTTTTACACACATTTTATTCACGTAAAAGTTGAACGTTAGATTTTGACTCTGTAAGCGATACTTCTCAAACGTCATAATAGGCAGTCGAAATACTGTGTCGTCATTCTGGACTGTTGACGTGCAAACCGGAGACTTACCAGTTTTGTTTGAAACGGTCACTCCGAGGTCTTTTAAGTCAGCACACAGCACTACTCAAAACATGGTCATAGGCAGCTAACGACAGTTCAATGTTATTCAACATTTACGTCCACCTGCAGCTTTATATTAAGTCAACTTTAAGCCAAGTGCCTTGTGTTCTGTGTATCAAAACAAGGATGATTGGATAAGCTGGAAGATATCTGACAAGAATGAAATAGTGGTATTTTTTTGGAACTTTGCATCCCACAAGAAAACTCACAGTTTCAATGAAGCATTGTGCATTGAATCTCAGCGTTGAGGCGACAATCAGCTAATTAGCCAGTGAATTAAACAGACAGATGTCTATCCAAATTCTAACATTGAAGCTTAAGATAGAGCTTTGGATCACTTATTCTACTGGATATATATGAGAGCACCCATGACGTCATCATTAGTTAATTTTTCTACTGGACGGCCTTTTGCATCAGTCTTTCCAACATAGGTTGATAACACGATAACACCTTTCGCAAACGGTGTCTTGTTTTGGTTGGTTGCAAGTCGAACTGACCGCTCACATGTCTAACCGTGACTTACTATGATATTTTGAGTTGTTAAGCAGTGTAAAACTTGGCCTGTACATAGTCAATGTTTGAGTTTCGATCGTCGTCTTCAAGTGCACGTAGAAACGTAGATTCTGTAAAGTGAGAGAACATACTTTTGCCAAGGTAGTTTTTTTACTAACTCCATAGTCGCGTTGTTGCACCGATACCCGCCTGTACCAAACATTTGGGAGCTGGACCCGCTGTTATGTTGAGAAATTTTCTGACCTTTAACATTCTTGAAGTTGCACTTGCAAAGTAACGTTCTTCGTTTGGTCAGTGCCGTTTCTTGATACTTACATGTGGACCAGCAATCAACCGCAGATAACTAGAGACGGTTGAAATATTTTGCCTCGAGCCCGGATTAAAGTCACCAAGAAGTATGTACTGAAAACCTGAAGAGAAGTTCGTACGTAAGGTATGTAGAAACCGGTTACAGGAAGAATCCAAAAGTTTTAGGTGACATAGTGTGAACGAAAACAACTAGGCTCGGTTACTTTTGTTTGTCTCCTTCAAGCTTAGGATCGTCCTCTTGGGAAGATAATCAGTTGGGAAACTCATGGCAAGCGTTCCATACCAGCTCATCTCATTTTGGGTCGAACATTGGGTTTTCTGTTATCGATAGGCTAGGTAGGAACGACAGATGCAGAAATAAGGTACAAGAGCTGGTGCAAAATATCGGATTGAAGAGGATTATGTTATATGTTGATGGAGTTACCGACTTCCACACTCATCACCTCAGTTGGGGATTACCACAACTCAAGTGTTACTGCTACCCTATCTGAAAAACAAGTCAGTGGTAGTGGATTACAATATGGCCTTGTGTTCACCGAAGACTTTAAAGTAAGAAATAACACTGGGAATTTGTTAAAGACCAGGATGAACGCACTGTTGACGGACGATGCAAAGAGCACGTTATTTACAGAGTTCACAGATTTCCCTATGAAAATTATATGTAGATTCATATGTTGTTATAGTTGGGAAAGGATCTCCACCTGTACATTCATTTTTCGGTGTTGTTCGATAAAAATTGTGTTCAACGGTTTTTGGATGTAAATGGTATGTGAGGAGGACCAAGTAAAAGGCAAATTCAATGAGGCTGTTGATTGTTATCATGTCGGCAACGATAAATGCATCATTAATGACTTGTGGACCTTGGCTAAAACCACGGTCGGGAAAATTGAAGTTTAGGATGTCACTCATGTATGAGCTGATCGAGTAAAGTTCTGTATATTAAACGGTTAAGTGTTTTAGGCCACTCAACCTATTCAGCGATGACCACAGTTTTGAGCAGTGCGTTCCAGTGTGATCAGATCCTAACTGTGGGACAGCTCTGTCTTCAGAGTGACCTGCCTGTTAAATTTATTTCAGTGAGTGATTGCGTGAAAGTTCATTCTAATTTAGTGGAAGAAGACGTGATAATGGAATCTCTAGAGTGTAGAATATTTTGTAGGTGAGAATAAGTCACCCCGAAGTCTGTTATTCAGTGAGAATTGACCTGATTTTGGCAGTAGTTTGGGCAGTGGATTTTTCTGAATCCCACGTTTATTCTAATTGCCTAAACATTTCTGTTAAGTTCGAACTCTATTCTCAAGACAACGATGAAAAGTCTGTGTGTTCGTTTCCGGGTGTGGGTGGCCCGTAGAGTGGAAGATAGTGGAAAACACTTCAAGTTGTGAAATATCTCAAATCTCTCTGAAGGGGTTCCATGGTATATGTAATTTTTAGCCATGGCAGTACAATTTGTGGGTAAACTCAAATTGTTTGCCAATATGATCCTTAGGTCTCGTTCACAAACCGACACCAACCGCTTTGTAACACCAGAGTGGTGAAGAGCATATTGTTAATGGTTGAACTTCTTAACATTGGACGACAAGCTATTTTCTATGGACCACTGGCTTAGACAGTTTACATGGTTCTCTTTGATCACCACATCTTACGGACAGTCTGAAACTCGCCAGAAATCTGTGTCATCCGTGATTTAACCACACGAAAATAATAAACAAAAGCGTCCTACAGTTGATCCTTACGGAACGCCGGTAGGATATCACTCTGAAAGCTGTCCATTCACCCTGATGTTGAACCTATCTTCAATCAGATAATCCTCAAGCCAAGTAAGCAAACATCCATGGAATCTTTGTTTTTCGGGTGCTCACAATAAAACCAAGTGAATAACCTTTTCAAAGACTTTTGAACATTTTAGGTAAACCACGTCTGTAGTCAGTCCTTCATTGACAGCCTTCTTTCGAACATCACTGGTGATCAGCAGACTTGTGACGTTTGTGTATCATATACAAAAACCAACTGCTTCTCAGCGATCATTTGGAAGTCTACAACCTTGAGCTGTAAAGAGTCATAATCTGTATCGCTTTAGAGACGACTGAAAGCAAGGCTATTGGTTGATGGTTTGTCGGATTATCATGGTATCTATCTTTGAAGATAGGTGTGAATGTCAACTGTTACCAGAGTTCCTGGAGACGGTTGGTTGACAGTGGGCGAGTGGAAAGTGTCGAAAACGAATCTGCTAGTTCGGTGATGCAAAGTTACAAAACAACACTCCTGAGGAGGGCCACCGGAGGTGGTTGAAACGTAGGGTATTACAACTTGCTCGAAACGTTGTGTTATTCCCACTCTGTTTATCAAAAGAAGATAATGTTTCTAAACTCGATGATTTGTGAACCAGCAGGTTGTCTAATGTGATAGTGACATGTGATACTGCAGGACGAAGTAACTCGGTTTAATTTCACCTTATGTGCTGAAGAGTCATTCGTGATTTGCACTTGCGAATACTTACTCGTTTCCCCGAGTGTTGGCAGCCGATGCACCCGTATTAAAAAAATCCACCAGAAAATTGCATTTACAAAACGCCAACTTTACTCACTGCGTTTGCTGCGATTTTGCAATAGGATTCATCCTCAGGTTTTAAGAAAAATCGCTTTGAGAGCAATGATGATTCGCTGAGAGCAGCCGTGGTTGGACTGCCAAATGACCCATTCAAAAAGTACACGTTTAGTTGGTTCCAGTTGGTACGTGTTCCAGGCTGAATGGTCTAATGTGAATGGACGTTTGGTTTCAGTCTGTAAGTGTCCCGGTTTTCTATTAACCCAGGGATGCTTCATTGGAACATGATTATCAACGACCTTGGAGAGGCCCTTAACGTTGTGTTGTTAGTGATTACCCAAACTGAATGTGGTGTAGAAAGCAGCACATTCCGCTTTGTTGAACTGTCTTCTGTTTTGAAAAACTTGCCTTGTGGTAGGCCTTTGGACCCACATTTTGGAGAACATGTTGTCTACTTCCTTATAGAAACCTGAATTCAATTATCTCCTGATCACTACTACCAAATGGAGGTGTAATGTTTAGATTGTTTACCGTATCAACCTGGTTCGTAAGAATGCAATCAAGACAAGACGGTATTTGTCCGGCCTGTCACATGGCATGGTCGTGTGCACGCTAGAGTAATCCAGTTTCTATTACTGTCTCGGAGGAATCCACAGCAGAGGAAGAGGCTGCACTGCTGACTTAATTTTAGATCCGTGTGATTAGGATCCCCGATTATCAGCCTTTAAGTATAACCTGAGGATAGCATTTTGTACATAGCACTGTACAAAGCTGCGTCGGCGTCACATTCAGCGGGAAACAGCCTGTAAATCACTTCAGTCGAGCAGGTGAGAATATGGATGACGCTGACTACTTGCCACACTGATTCCGAAAGTTCCAATGGTATCCTGTCACAAATAGTTGAAGTGCGATCCCAGATAATGGGCTGAATCACCTTCTTTGGTGATGTTCCTTTCGTTGAAACCAATTTCATTCTGGGGACAGAAAATTCTCCATTTATCGCCCTCTGTTCACACTAGGTCCCTTTGTTGCCAAATGTAAATAGATTTTGCGAGGAAGTGGGGTCACGAGGCTCGTTCAGCTTGATAAAAAGTGAAGTCGAGTTGGTGTAAAGGCAGTACCAGGAGGCAGTCTCACAGTATGTTGAGTCAGTGTGTTGTAGTAAACTTTGAGGGAGCCATCTCCTATTGGAATGACTGCTAGTCGGGGTTTATTGAACTCGGATTGGATTTGACATATACGCCCAGGTCATCTTTTGACAGTATTAGGGGCAACAACATTGAGTTTTGTGGCAGTGTACAGTTGTCTCCATACAATCATAGACACATAACCGTGATTGAATTTGATGGCACCACCTCGGGGGTGCTGGTGCCCGTATCCACGACGTTGACGTCACATTGTCCTTCAACGTGAATAGGGGTGGACATTCTCTCACTCCTTTTCGTTTACTTTGATTAGGTGAGTCAGTGGTGGTTGCAAAGTTGTCTTCAGTTTTTTATGGTTGGGTTGAAAACGCCTGTTTGATTTATCACATTTATCAAGAGCTGGGGATTTATTCTGGCCAGCTGGATAAGCCTCGGAGTCGGCAAGCTTAATAGGTGATGTCGCGGTAGCTAGAGAACTATGTTTCATGCTATCATCAGAGATCAGGTCAGTAGGCTGATAAAGAGATAGTCTCTCACTGACTTTGCTTAGGTTTGCAACTCCCGTCTTACTAGACATTTTGTTCGCATTTTCAGAAAGGCAAGATGGAATATGCAGTGCATCCTCGATGAGGCAACAGGTGTGACGCTTGCTGAGTAACAGGCTCTGTAGCTTGCTCTGGTTCTCTTCTGGGGTTACCGCAACTATGCATTTCGACCGTACATCTCTTAGATATTAATCTGGGTTCTATTTCAAGATCGGAAGGGCGGAACCGATCCACAGGTTGGGTGAGATTGGGTCTTGCAGCGAAGACAAATTGTAATCCTACCTTTTATAGATAACCCTTTGCTACGCACCACACATCTTGGAGATACGACCGACTAAGTAACCCGTAGATGATAGTAATCAGTTCACCACAGATGCACCACAAGCGACTGAAAATCAGACACTCAAAAATACCGGGCTTGTGACAATCATTTACGTGGATGACAGCAAGAATTAAGAGGGACAGCATAACGTGTAAGTCTGAAGTAATATAGAGTAGGAAATATTTAATCTTTGTGGACATCGTATGAAAGTTGGAGTCCACAGGATATGCTATTTGCCTGAACAACATGTCGATGGTTAGTCGGAGGTTTAGAGTCGAATGCGAGGTAGTTTATTTTCAAAAAGCGGTCTGTGGTGACTTCAGATGGGTACGGCACCTGTAAATGTTGATCAAGCCTATGAAATTGTGGTAGACGCTTGTAGCCAGCGGCAGAGCCTAAAGTGTACACGTTAGGCGAAGGACTCATTAACTCTCGTCTTTGATGTGTGTTACGAGGTGTTCAACACTGCTTTAGATTCCAAGCCGTAGACTCCGTTGCAACCGGAATTGGGTGAGTGTCATAAAGGTAGATCAACCCGTTCACAAGCCAGGCTACTGAGAGCTGTGGGTACTACTGGTTAACCAGTGGCTGTTCAGGCTTCTGAAGCTTTCTCAAAGTTGTCCCGCCACAGTGGTGATATTGCCAGTCGACTGCCCGCGCGATGATGAACCAGATGGATGCCGATTAGCTGACAGGTCAACGGAACGCGCTTGCGCAGAACGAAGTCCGCGTAGATTTTTGTCTGGCGTTGATTGTGGACTCGTGCATGTCATACTTGTGGCTCAGGTTAAACGTCCGGTCAGAGGATTTCTATGTCCGATCAGACCAACGACACCATTAGAAAAGTTTAAAACGGACATTCTTACGGTGCTAAAAGTTGTGTTGTGGTTAGAGATGTCCACTTTTTCTCGCGTGAGGAAGCTGACTGAGTAAGGTGGAGATACCCCGAAGTTGCGGTCCTAGAGCAATAGAGTATGTATCAGTAGAATAAAGGTGCTGTTGGATAGCACTTCTAAAATCTGGTCCAACGGATCCAGTCTGAGCATATTGAAAGGAAGTAGCACGAAGGAGGCATATATAGGTCTAGTGCGGTGAACTGTACGTCTGTTCACCAGGTTTGTGCACTATTAACTGATATCAGCATGTTTTACGTTACTTGTTAGTTCGTTTTCGTACCATAGTGTGACATAACTTTGACGAGCATCCTGTGAATAATTTTTATTCATCATTTCTAATAATTCTGAAGTGATAATATGGCTGCAGTCAGATGCACGTGCATTCCTCCACCGAAACTTCTGGTTCCTAATGAGGTGCACTCGACCTGGCCGTTCTATCTGCACGGTTGCTAATGTTTTTTGATTATTGTACATTTGTCAGATTATTAGCTCACTAAGCGGAGAAAGTCAAACATTTTGGTACCAGATAAATTGGTTGGACAGATAAGAATGATAGTAAACTGTGAAGACCAGTTTCATTGGGCCGACAGATTGTGATCGTAGACTAAAATAAGCCTCCATGGACAAATACACTATGAAGAAAATTTACATTTCCACAAAAACGGTTATTGCTGATTAGATTGCACGAGCTACATCTTAATCAGGCTCTTTGAATAAGAAAAGTCAATGGACTTGCGAATTTGAAAGACATTGAGTGAAGTGAATCAGCATAACTCACAGTATACAAGATCCTGGACAGTAAGCCATTNCGAGCGTTCGAAAACTCGCACCCCCGACCTGGCGATCCACCACAGTAGGACAAAATAGTGTACAACGAGTATACGTTGAGTATAATGAGCGTACTGAGTAGAGTGTGTTATACAGTTCTCAAGCCTACCCACAATTTTGATTTTTTTTAAACATCTACGGTATTTAACTGGTATTGGACATCATGGTTATCGTTATGACAATAAACTTCACCAGTTGAGTGTCACGGAGCTTCGAACAACGTGCACACAGTAGCAGACATATCAGTCAAGACTAATTCACTGTGGTTTATGAGATTTTACTGAACAACTGCTGTATGCTCAAAGTGTTCACAGAGGAATCTAAATTTGACAATTTCCCCGCAGTTCTATGCCGTCCCATTACTTGCAATTTTGTATACATTTCATCTCTCCGTGGAATTAGTAATCTCATTCCGTAGGTGGTATGAACCTGGAACTGAATACCACAACCTCGAGTAACAGTCAGCAAGGTGGATCTTAAGGACGGTGTACAGGGTCTAATAATGTGCCCTATTTAGGGTGCTAACTGCTACAGACTGTTCACGTGAGTGGAAAGGGGTAAAGTTTTCTTGGGAATTGAATCTGTGTGTCGGTTCATGGTGTTTACGAATCTACCGCACCGTATACATCCCTAGCACTCGACCGTGATTAATCAGCAAATTTTTCACGCGTGAGCTGCACTTGTGTGATTTGATCAAGATTGTATTCAGTAGAATGCTCAGAATAATACCGAGTGCACAAAGTTTTGTGATATTTGGTGGTCACAAGGTCGCTGTTGGCTTTATGAAAGGCCACACTTAAACGATGACCAGAGGTTGCGAGAGTGATCAGGGCTCGTCAGCAGTAGCAGTGAGTTTATAGGTATAAGTATGAAGACTAACATAACGTGGAAATTCCAAGAGTCTCATCCATAAGTGGAACCATCGCGGAGATACTTCGGTACAATGCAGAATACTTGAAAGTAAAGTATAGATCTGTAGATACACGAATCTAGGAAATTGAGGCCACTAAAGCGGGAAAGAACGATCAAGCATTGTTGTACTAAATTCTTGGCAGTCCGTCTGAAATGGTGGATCATTGAAGGGTTGGTTGCAATTCAAAGCCAAACAAACATGTCAAAGAGTTTCTCACAAGGAGAATCGGGTCGGGTGTTCTCAATGATGCTTACAACTCCTGTTCTCGCAAAATACATAAACTCCGCTGCGCTGACTCTGATGCATACAGACTATATGACTGAATCCGGGGTGTTCATCTAAACTAGCGTAAGATTGAACTGGTCTAGCCATGTACATGACTGACAGCTGCCACTCAGTCATCTGTCTATAGTGAAATTCACACAGTTTATTGAGTTTTCTATATTTCTTCCAATAAAACAACCTTCACAGCGTGATGATTATTGAGACGACCGTAATAATTCTGTGCTATCTTCTTACAGGTGTATAGAAGAAATTTGAAAGTACTTGGATCCAGAGGTGAAGAGAATAATCAACGTTGTAGAGGAACGTATGCTGGTAGACCTTATGGAGTCCATACTTTCCACGGATCAATTACAGCGGATACCTAGTGGGATAAAATGAAGAAAAAAAGTGACTACTTAACGAAACACACCTATGTCCCTGTATTTTGCAGTGAACAACCATTGCTGTTTGGTGATTAGGAAGTCTATGAATTTGGAGATTACACTGCGACATTTCTGTCTCTCACGCGTGCCACTTTGGACTAATTTAGTGATAAATTAGAAACACCCAAGATTGAGAAATATATCAAGGTGAGATGGAAAGATCTTGAGGTGCAGAAGGTCTAGAGTGCAACTTTGACTGAACTTACCTTAAGCCATATCTTTCTATTCTCTGATCATCAGAATTCGTTGAGTCTTCGTCCGCGTCACTAATTTTTCAAGACTTTTTTCAGTTCATCAGGATGTTTTTTTAAACCATTTTGTTTATTCATTTTCGGATATCATTTTAGTTATCGAAGACAATAAACGTTTGCATATCATATTTTTACCTGGTAATGCAATCAGTTTATGGACGCGCGAAACGCAGAACGAGAAAACATGCCCAGTGTTAATAGAGAGAAACTAGTTGAAGATGCCTGAGTAAATATACTACACAATAAAAATTATTTGTACAAAGTGGCAAGCATTCTGTATAACAACTGACGTTCTTAAATGATAAAACTTTTTCGCGAAAATCTTTTTGATAATCCTTCCCTGAATACAATAGACAGGAGTGAGCGATATAATAACTTTTGTACAAACCACTATACTGGTTTAAGTGCTTATAACTCGAACAAATCCCCAGAAGTTCAGAAACACGCGTTGTCACTTCATCCTAATATAGGCAGTAACAATTTATCACATCAAAATCTGACTCGAGAGCCTGAAAAACGGAGGGGAACCAATTAGCTTGAAAAAAATCATCAAACGACTTGTGAGAAGGTTCGGACTACGTAAACTTCGTTGATTACCTCGACAATCGTATTTTTAAAGTGCTTTCACAGTATGTCATCGTTGTTAGGGAGAGCACAACCCAAATAACTGACAGAAGATTGATGAAGTCACATTGGACGGTATCAAACAAACACTAGTGTCACGCTATGAACACTGAAAAGATTAGTAAGAATTGGTAAAAATAAACGTTAAGTTTTAGCTTATCAATGAGATGTCTCAAAGAAAAATGTGATGATAAGGTAGTTCATGATCAACCGTTTCCAGCAAACCTACAAGACTAAAAATAGGAGTGAAGTGAGACAGTATGAACGGTTCCCGAATTTCAATCTTACAATTGCCCAGTATACCATGTATCATAGAGGATGGAGGCAACGTGCACGCGAATGAATCTTTGGTTTGTGAGCTGTTTCTAAAAAAGGACGAGTTTTCCAGGTAAGTATTCACCTGAATAATCGTCAACTTTGATTGACTGTAATACAGCAAAAGCTCGTTGTAATCAGATTTTTATTGAAATGCAAAAATTGATAAACTATTTAATCACAAATTCATAGGTGCACTTGACTGTACGAATTGTGGAATTATTCGAGATCATCGGTTATATTTAAAACGTTGACTGGCGTTCAATCCGCCTTAATGCATACATTCATCGGTCGTGTTGAACAAATCAGACAACATCTAACACAGAATAACTTTGGAAATGGTAGTGTAATCGAACGGCACTTGATGGATGCCAGTAGGCAAAATAAAACAGATTTCAACTGCAACATCACCTTCATGCTGTCTCGTGTCTGGATGTGATCTGTGGTAGAATGACGGTTACTGGTTACTTAATTCGTTCGAATATTTTTGTTCACCTCTATGATGTGTAGCAAATGACGAGAAAAATTGAAAAAACACCCCGAAGACTCTGAACCAGTTTTGAGTTTATTGTTCTCATTTTAGTCACAAAGGTATTTGTTTATGATAAACACATTGGGAATAACACAACGTTTCGAGCAAGTTATAATGCTTTACGTTTCAACCACCTCAGGTGGCCTTCCTCGGGAGTGTTGTAATCGAAATCACCTTCGATTACGACACTCCTGAGGTAGACCACTCGAAGTGGTTGAAACGTAGAGTATTACAACTTGCTCGAAACGTTGTGTTATTCCCAATCTGTTTATCAATAACATGCTAGACACGACGCCCAAACTATTCAACTTCATTCGTACTAAATTTGGTGCGGGGATATCTTACAACTGGTATTTGTTTCTCTCTTTTCGGACGTTCATGAAGTGGGAGGTGACGTCAAATGACATTGTCATGATATGCTCTCGAACAAACGCGTCAACAAGCTTGGAAGGGTATTTAGGGCTTAATGATGTAGGATGTCGTTTTTTCAGCTCCATCAACTGTGCTAACCGACGAACCCCATGAACATGTGGCCCAAAGTTAGCTGCCGGTTGTGGGAATAAATTGAATTATTAGAAAGTTCCACCGAGAGCGAAATTCTGGTGTGTGGTTTCTTTTTCTGAAGATGCTTGCTGGAAAGTCTGCTTGATTAAAAATATGTGATTTGTTTGTTGGTAGCTATTTTGAAACACGTAATAAGTGCATGTTTCCTCGAGGACTGTTCATGGAAGCGGCTGTCTTACGGCAATAGTCAGAGTTCACTTAAAACATGCGTGATCAAATCAATTTACACAGGTAAGTGGATTTTTGTGGGAGTGTAACAGGTTTGGTGCACTACATATGAAACTTTATTCACAGAATGTTGCAGTTTGTCCTCCAACAAGACAACAGTCATGGTCGTCAAGTTGGAAATTAGGGGAATTCGCCGAAACCCTTTTGTGAATTTGCCATTCAAAGTCGACGGTGCTAATGGCTCACGGGCAATTCAACATAGAGTTCAAGGAGTTTGCGTTATCACAGAATTACATCTAGGTATATACACCTATATCTTGACCAGTAAAGTGGTTAGTTGAAGGCCGTTCACGTTCAGTTGCACACCAGATGAGAATTATCGGTGGGGACTCGTTATCATTGGATATTCCAGGAATAATTACTTAATCCTATAAACCGCCAAACACCAAGAGTGTTGTTATCAAACTTTGGTGAGATGGACCTGTTACAGAAGCTGTTGTGAGACGTTAGTTTACGTTAGCTTCCTGAGAAAGGTGAGCGTTTTGAGCGTGTTGGAAGTTATGGGCGTCCGAATGTCACTGACAGCAGCCAGTTGAAATTCTTTTGCGATTGAATGAGGCAGCCGAACAATCTACCCATCAGACGCCATCATTATATTACAACACTAAGATACTCAAAACCTAAGATGACCGGTTTCCGGAAGCATTGAAGGAAACAAGAAAAGTGCAGCTAACAGTTATTTTGTCAACAATTTGTGAAAGAAAGTGTTGATTTCTTGACGGAGCGCTGATGAGCAAAATATAGTGGAATATTGAGAATCGTTGTCTAGGAATGCTATAGGACGATTGTTTGATATAGTCACGTAGGCGCAAACTTTAAAACGTTCCACGAACATAAAATTGGCACGAATCCCCTACCAGTAATCTCAAAAACCAAGCGCATTATCATATGGGAAGGCATTATCCCCATTATCCAGATTCTGTTACAGACTGGTCGCTTGGATCGGTACTGTTGGCTGACGACTTGCATCACAGACGTGAGTACTACAGCAGCTGCTAATTAGGTGAGTGATTCAACAAACCACCTCGGAAGTTTCTTTCAAACCCGATAAAGCTTGAGAACACTGCACGTTTAGATGTTAATAAAAAAAGATATGTGGACAATTAATCAATAAGTGCTTTCTCTCTCAGACGTGCATAGAATACAGGGAGAAATTCGAGTGAACGGATTAGACAGCCTCAAGGTAGTAGTGGATTGATGTTCTTTTGAGATACGAGTGTCACTTCGGCGAAGAACCGAATGAACTTCGCAAAGAGTAGTATATTTTTTATTGCAGGACACTTCACGGTGCATGACTTTGTCTTCGTTGAAAGCGCACAGTCTTTGAACCGAATGTTCTTCAGCACGAAGTGATTCATATTATTTTAATTGTTAGGAGTTCCTCGTTATTCGCTCAAATGAAAGGTTTATTCAAAAACGGGTTTTGCTGACCAGCCAGCGAAAAACTGTTTATAATCTGAAAGTCTCTTGTCATTGCTCCAGTGGCGTATTGCATACATACGGTACTCGATCTCCAGTATTTCCGCTCGTTTCTTTATAGCCACCACATGCGTATTTCCTTCGATGCAAATGTTCTGACTCGATTCGGGTATACTATCATCTTGGTCAAGTTTTGGTGGAAGTTGGATGTCTGGATCTATGGAGAGAGAGTTCTGTATAAGTTCACGTGAATGGCTGACGAGTATTCAGCGAACGTTGTGTGAGCTGATAGGTAAACGCATATTTTAAAAACTTCACCAGCGCATGTAATGTGTCTTATGATAATCTGGTAGTATACTTTGCGTGTTCTACACTCACCCTCTTTTGTACACTCAGTATGTTCAGTGTGTATGTTACCGACACTCAAAATCACCTAATGGAAACAAAACACTTAGTGAACAACTTTGTAACTTCACACCAGTTACCGACTTCAGTAAAACGTGACCGACTCTTCTACACTTAAAATATGCGGTAATTGTTGGAAGTTTCGAATGTGAATGGCAGTTTTAATTTCGTGAGCACTGCGTTATTCAAGTCTCCCAATTCAGATTTTTCTTGCCGAATTGTTCAGGGTAATTGTAGTTTTTACACTCCACACTTCCAGCTAATCTGACAGAATGCTCTAACCTAATTATTGTCCGCTTTACCTTGTACTGAATACTGGTTCTCGTTTCCGGTTATTGAAACAATATGTGCATCTTGCTTGGGCAGTAAGTGCTCCCAGCAGTCCTGACCTACAGGCGGTAGAGGTTATAGATTCTGTGTTTGAATGGAGTATTCTGCATTATTTTTTTCTACGCGCATAGCAAGCCCAACCCATATGCCAAGGAGAGGCTTTGCGATTTATGTAGCCGCCTCCACACGGTCGTCCTTTGTATAATCATTACTAACGTCGACCATAAACACCGCATAACTCGGATTTGTTTACGCTTGAAATTGTCATATTGTTCCATGGAGCTAACCAGGTGCAGTGGTCACGTGTCCACAAAATAGTAGAACACCGTGTGTTAGTTGTGCGAGCGCACGCTATATCTACAAGCGTGGGTTGTGTATGGTTCTGTAAACTATTTTTAGCAAATGTTAACTGGAAATTACTTCTCTAGCACCATTCATATTTCCGTAAGCTTTGGTTTTCCCAGATACGGTTTGTCCTTTTCAATGCGAAAATCCGTCTTTCTCCTAAAACCATCATGTGTGTTCCATTTAGCATTTGTCAAAAATGACAGAAAACCAGCAGTCGTCAAATACGCCCGATTTCTGGGCGTTATCTAATGGCCTGTCATCACCCTTCATGTTGACAACGATAGTCACGTTAAGATAACCACAACTTGACCTTATTAAACACATGTGGATTCAAGTTTTGAAGGGATATCGCCATTTAGGTTGGTCTCATTGCCAGAGTGCGGTTATTTTTTCAGTTCTGTCATTTTGTTAAGCTGTAACTTCAAAGAGTAGTAACATTCGTTGAAAAAGGAAATGTCATTTTTACTGTCCCACTTGGAATTTCACGTCGACCTACAGAAACAGTGGTAGGCATTGCCGAAAGGTGGGTGACCGCATAGTCTGAGCGATGTAAAGTAACTTGTTCAATAATTCTGTTAATCCTCCCAACTTATTGGCAGCTTCTGTAAAAAATTGAAGTTAATTGTCACACAAGTTTGATAATTATCACGTTTGTCCGATCTTCTCGTTTATAGAACACGCTGCAGTTACGAAACCACACATTGGTCAACAAAACTTCAAGTGCTATTGCTGACTACTACCGTTTAGATTTAAATTATTACTGACAGGATGCGAGTCATAATGCGGCGTTTGGGTTGAAGTCAAAGCCATTTACATATCAATCTAATCTTCACTTCTGTTCGTTGAATATTCACTATTGATGCGGAGTGGCTGATCAGTATATATTTGTGCAAAAATTGCGATTATTCGACTTTTCCTTCCGGACGTTCTACTTTTCACAGTTGCGTGTTGAATGGTTTACTATGAACAAGAAGGTTTTTGGGAACATGCACAAAACAAGGGACAATTCATGATATATTCAGGTGGAACCATCTTACATCATTAGTGATCATACAGTAAGGGTAAATTGCTTGATATTAATAACAAGCAGGAAGGAAATTGACACTTGTCTATTACCCCTGTGATCAATTTGTGATTAGCTCACAACAACTGAGTGGCCGAACAATGTCAATCGGTTTATTCCTTGTTCTGTTTAAAGCATTGCAAAGACAATTCCGTTGATGCTGCGCAATACTTAGCCAACGTGATTATCATTCAACGGATATGCATCAGTGATGCACAGCACCAGAGTATAAATGCAGGCCAAACAGGTGAACTGCTTGTTTATACTGATGGATATACACGAGGTTTTGTATGTGACCACTCTCAACATCTAGTCATGTGATGCTTAAAAGCTTCTACTAGAATTCACAATTTGTATGAAGATACACCTTGAAGAGAAATTATTCTTTGTTCAGCATTCAAGAAGCATGAATTATGAAAAGTAATAGTCCGGTACACAATTATTTTGTTCAACACAGTTACTTCAGGTTAGTATACCTTCAATGGTATACCGTCAGTGTCAAATGCCTCTTGTTACCATATCTAAGTAAATAGTGGTTTATTCGTTTTTAATTGGGTTATTCGTTAAGACATTTCCTTGTTCCACCTGGTATCATTGTGACCCATAACACAAACAAACTAATTGCAGACGATCGATTTTTGTTTGATAACTGAACACTACTACGTCAAAACTGAACATGATCACTCGTAGTTGATCAGTCATTTGGTTTGCCCATCAGAGATGTGAGAAGTGATTAAGTAACGGGCTGATGACTTGCATCACTCATAGTCTACAGTCTAAAGTCGGCAAGCTCCTCACGAGGTGTAGCGATCGAAAATAATCCTGTCTACACCGCATCGCGAAGGTTGAGCCCTGATTTCCATAGCCACATTTATTTTGTACGGTTAGCACAGTCCGTTGTTTAGTTTTCAGAATCCTGTCTCCATAATGTGAATTTTCAACGAAAACGATAAAACTGGTTTTAGTGATATGCGAAGCTCATCGAATAACTACGGTGGGTTTTGAAATATGACACGACGTTTATGTATATATCTTTATTCAAGATGAATGCATCTCTGTGTGTACTGTCGTTAGTCAGCAACTAGAATGCAAACTCAGGAACCCATGGTCATTTTTACAGATTTTCCAAGCGTACTAGTTTGCAGTGGTTTCCAGCAAGAGAGGTTAGATAATTTATCTGTGGTTCTGTTATCTTCGGAGAGCTTATTCTGACACCCACTGACGTTTAATAATCAGTTTTATATTAAAAGATACCCCTCTCTAGTTTTTCTACTCACTGCAGCAATATGTTTACCGTGAATAATCATGGTTCTCCACACCTGGAAACCAAATTAAGGAAATCATCTAAACGAGAAATACGGAAATGGGAAAAAATAATTGCACATCTGTCATTCTGACAGAATCGGAGAAGCGTGCAAGAATGAGTTTCTAGATGAAACTCCCTCTATAGATCGAGAGAAGTTAGTGGAAAAAGATCAAAGGTGGAAAGCTGTTAAGTTTTTCAAGTTTAATCTTACGGAAATCTCCTTTATTGTAGATGGCGTTTGTATATCACGAAAAGACGAGCATAGCTTGAATACTTGCCAAACTGAATGCATCACCGGTCTCTGTCGAAAATTGAGTGAAGTCCACTATCCACCTTCTATTGTTTCACGTTGTAACCTTTAACTGACACGTGCATGTTCACATAAGTGACCTCTGTAGTACGCAGCTCAGAAGAACCGCTTCGGTGTGTTCAAATGCCTGCAGCTTTTGCATAGTCTTCGTAATCTACCGAAATCTCTTGAGGATCAACTTTAAGTTTGACACGAAAATTTGAAACGTAAGGCTATCAGCTGGACTTCTGATGACGATCAGGCTACCTGGGGATTACTTACACGTAAATGTTGATAACGGACTACCAAAAATCAGTTAGTCGTACCCATTGTGGGTTAACCTGGGTACGGTTAAGAAATCAAGGTACACAAGCACGATGGCATCAGTAAGACTCAAAGTCGTACAGTACCTTCCTTACAGTGCTTTTCGAATACCGTTTTCGATAGATCTGACGCTAATCCTCGTAGCAGATTCGCTCTTAGGGTACCTCTCACCTCGCCGGACCGTCACACTCTGAGTAGAAACATCACACTTGAGCTGCACAAATGCGCATCTGGTATTAAATGACAGAAACCCAATTAACGTGAGGTAGCACACGCAAGTGAAGGTCAACAATCGAAACTTACTGGAACAGGGAGCAAGCATATGATCATTTGGTTATGCCAGATTGATGCAATTATGTAGCAGTGGCACAAATTGAGTCTTTGCTGACTCAGTTTGATTAAGATATCTGTCCTTGGGGAACGGCGGACAGGGTTGATATTCTACCGTTAGGTTTCTTTCTGAACTTCCTACTAAAATTTATCAATGTGATTCACTTAGTCTGAACCAGTCTGAAGTTATAGAACAACGATAGAGAAATATTTCTAGATATCTCAAGCTGATAGACAGTTGAGCGAAAGTGACAATAGAAAAAGCGCATTTTTGTCAAAAAGTACCAATGTGAAAATAATGCAGAATGTACAAACCTATGGGGGACAAAAATGATAGAACTATTAATATGTTCATCTAGTTCCCAAGATGCCAGAGGTTGTGCCTATTTCCCTGTGCATCTTCGACTAATTTCTTCAAATCACCTAATCTCAGCGCTATATCCCGAAAGTAGACGATGCACAATATGGATTTCATGCCGGAATGACCGTTTCAGCCACCGTTGATGATATATTCACTATCGGTTGCTCAATAAGAGACCTCAGAACTTGGGAGTGCACAATACATACGCTGTCGTCGGAAATAAGGCAAAGAATCTTACCCTACTTGACGACCTTAGAACGGCCTTGGCACTCAGATAAGGCTTCAGGCTGTCCATTTTTAAAGGAAACGCTGGACTGGAGTTTCGCTTTTAATTTAACTTATTTGTAGTAGACCCTTGCGTGACTGGCTTGTTAAGCAAGGCTGTGCTTGAGATTTTTGGACTTAGTCATTCGGTCATGCTTAGTGCGAGGTCGCTGGCGTCGTGGTTTACAGGCTAGTCTTACATGCACGAGGGCCAGAGTGCAAACTTCGATCCGAACAGGAGTGTGCACTATTGATAACCTCTAATAAGAGCGAAACTCGAGTCTGCTGCTTTCTGTTGCTTTGATTAACGTGAGCTGCAATCAAGTGTGGGTGGTGTTCAGTTTGAAATCACCTGAATCCTCAAATCTCTAATAAGGATTTTGAACAGATTAATCTTCTGAATTTCAATCTCATCGGCCATGTCTCTATTGATTCTGGTAATACCGATCAATATCTTCCCGTTGATTTTGAATTCTCATTCGGCTGATTACCTTGGAATCGATTTTTCTTAGCGCTTCGTGGATTTAATCATAGTGCGATGGAATGCCTATTTCCTAAACATGGAAATTCAAAACGTTCTTATGCTTTTCACTGGGTCGTTAAACTTGTATGATCCAGCAAACATAATCTGATTAGCATGATGTCTTTGCGAGTTAATAAGTTACGTCGATATTACACTAACTTCGAATGTATTCAACACTGCTGTCATCTGGTTGATCGGTCAATGTTGAGTCTTAACTATTGGCTTGAATGCTGAGTAACAGAACGCCAAGTAACTGCTTACCACCATATCCGAGGATAGTATGATGAACTCTGTGGCGTTTGTGCTATCAATTCTTGTAAAGAGAGATCAGTTCAATCCGTTGAACGAAATGAATATAGCGATCACATCTCATAAACATAATGACATAGAAACCTTGATGCACTATGCAAACAATTCTTGTGCTGAATATACTCAAGCAGGAGAATACGGCAATAAGCAGGTTAAGTGACTTTGTTTCTCATTTCAATTAACAAGTTACGGAACAAAAATTAAAATGAATTGACAATTATTTTGTTGAAGAAACCTAGTGACCTCAATTTACCAAAACAGCACGATCAACTTGCACAGACGAATAATATTCAGGTCATGTGAGCTGCTAATTCTCTTCTCTGAACTGTGGACACAATTTTATGTTATACAATAAAATTCATACACTCCCCTGTTCGGGATGAAGACTTGATAAATTCCTCCACAATTCGTTAATGCCACACTCCCGTGTGTTTTTTGTAATTAACTCTTCCGCATGTGAGGCTAGCTGGGTAAGTGTATAATTAATATTTTTCGCTATATTACTGAGTAGTGGCACGACCTTAACGTGCAACCGCCGAGTTGAACGATGATAATATTAGTTACGAACAAACATCTGTTTTTTTGGTCAGGGTTGTCGTTATGGAGTTTAGAAAGGAGCATTGGGATATTTTATAAATAAAACGTAGGCGTAGGTGCAGAGAGTAAGAATCCGAATGATAGAAAACCGTCGAGTCATATAAAAATAGGGGGATTCTGATCAAGGTGTCTTCTTAGCACCTGGCTAGTAATCATTAAAAAATGAAATGTACTGGGTTTTAGGTCAGTTGAAACGAAGTCAAGTATATTGCAATGGACTGTTAACCGTAATACGCCTGTGCTCTTTTTGTTAAGTTAGTCCACACCTAACACTTTCCGCCTTGGTAACTAGTCTGATTACTCGACACGATTAATACGGAGACCCGGGATGAATTTTGTTAACGATGATTCTAAACACGCATCAAAAATGTTACACATAATTACCAGCTAGTCAGCAAAATCCATGCTGTTACAAACAGGTCAGCTTTGACTCACTTTAGGTATGAGCATGGCTAAGCTTATCAGAACATCACAATACTGATGTTTTCTGTTGCAAAACACCAGGCTTAAAGAGGAGAACTCTGAACACGAATATTTCGTGACATTTTAAGGAAACAAATTCAAGTTTACTTGAATATCGTAAAGTGTAACAATTATGTTTTCTTTGGAGACGTAGTTTATAAGACAATTCAAGTGAATTACTTTAAGAACAATTAATAAAGGTCTGCAATCTAATTCGAGTAAAATTGAACTGAGTTGGTTGATGGACGTTTGTTTTCCCTAGCAAATTACAACACAAAATGTGAAGGCAGAAAAGACACGTTTTTTAAACCCTTTTGGAGACATGCACTGTAGAGTTGAGAGTTACTAAAGAGCAATTAACTTTAAGTTGGCTTGTCATTAGAGTTGTTTGGACTGTAGACACAAAGCAACTTTGTCTCGAGCGTCCGGTCTGAGAAGTGGCCGAATGGAGTTTGTCCCAATTCAAAACTTAAGCAGTACAATTTTCAACAAAAAATTACAGTCAATAGCTCACTGTCGCAAGCTATTCGGAAATAATGTTACATAGAACTTGGAATCATAAATTGTAAGGGGGAACTAAAATTGTTCACCCATTGTAATACTATCGATATTGACCTCAAATGCGTTGCATATTGTGTCGTTACTCAACTTTTAAATCTTTTTCGTTGAACGTCAATAAAACCATGCAAAAAATCGTTGAAAGTATCAAGGTACATGAATTATCAATCCGGACACATTTAGATGAAGTACCCACTTGAAAAATTTCTTTGTCAAAGGACAGCGTGTTCTACTCACCAGTATTTAAAAGCGAGACAGACCTCTTCGTGATTCCAGTCAGTCTGAGCTGTTCGACAGACATCAAAGTGTGGTAGGGAGTAAATACATTACAAAATGATATAAAGCCAAAGAGTGTAGGGAAAACACACAACCACGGTGTCAGAGGGATATATTCGAAGACGTACAAAATACACAAGTGGACAACAGACAAAAAGATTAGATTCTTCGACTAGTTCAACGCATCGTCAAACTATTACAGTCATTATGACACAAACACTAGCCAGTGGTCAGTGGAATTGACTAATGAAAACCAAGCTCATTGTTGAGATGGATACACAAAAATAAACCAGCTCATATCTGGAGGTTCAGATGTTTTGAAAGAAAAAGTTTCCAAAAGTTGGCCAAAATTCGCCAGCTTTCTGGATTATACCGGGTTGGGTCGATAAATTTTGTCAGTTTCATGTATTTTCTCCTAATTATGAAGCAAGATATTTTGCGGAGTGTACAAAACCGGGGAACTCGGTTGATGGACACAACGTTGATGATGGAAATAAAACACAATTAGTTCGACACGCGAGTCAATGGTAGTCAAGGTGGTTCTGTTTTCAAACACCAGCATGTGAACAAACAGAACCCGAAAGTCCTTGCAGTTGATAACGGCTGTTGATGAGAAAGCTCAGCGGGTCGTTAAACATCCGATTTAATAAACTTAGCCCAAAGTGATAGACAATGAAGACGGGTGCTCTGAACGAGTGGTTCATGAAGACGGACAAACTGTCAGTGTCCAAGCTGAACTCAGTGCTTTATGGAGGAAGAGATGAAGTTTGCCATGCCAACTGCTCTTGGCTTTCTGTTTTTGTCCAATAAGTTTTCATGTTCACACTGTGACTATCGTGCTAAACGACAGTCGGGCTAACAGAACAAGTTCAGACAATCTTAGTCATTCAGCACCAGCATCTGCCGTGTACTCGTGAATTTCCTAGTTCTCGCCAGGACTGTGCAAATGTTTCTCTGTGCCTGTCTTCTTTATATCTACATTAACTGCGAGCCAACGTTCAGCGCATAACAGAATATGCTCATAAGAATCAAAATAGTGCACAACAGAAAGGATAAGTTAGAGTTTCCTCCATATCTTTGGAGTCTCACATTCTTAGATGTTTTTTGTTAACTACATAAACCGGTCACGAAATGACTGAATCGCCAACTACGTGGCAATCTATAAAAGTGACGGAATATTCAAACACATCCCTTCAACCGCTTCATAGGAGCAGAAGGAAGACAAATATTGCTATATGTTGACATTTCGTTTACTCTCATCAGTCGCAAACGTAAAACAGGCCAGTTATACACAACATTCACCAAATGTTTGACCGTCTTCTCTATTCTACTCAGCTGAAATCCGAAACTATACTAAAGGTCAAAATGTGCCCAGTGCCGCTCACCAACATTCGTAATACACTGGTTTGTCTTAGCCATCTAAGCAGTGTAAGACCGTTTTTCTTCCCTTTCAGTAATTTCGACATACACCGTCATGCTTCCAATAGGAAATTTCTTGCACGCATTGAAAGATGACATAGTGACTATACTACACGTCGTTGATGGTTGCAATTTGCATGTGAGCAAGCACAATGTTTTTGAAACTCGGATGAACTATCAACTAAACCGTCAACTTGTGCGTTTGTGATAAAACTCGAAGTGATTAAACACTTGGAATACACCTGAAGCTTATTAAACTCTCGCAATTTGGGTGCGGTATGTTACCAGCGATATTAGTAGTTGATGGGCTTCGGTTAGATTCAAACCAGCAATGGAAACATCATGCCCTAAGGTGATGAACCTAAACCACGAACTCGAAACTTTCAGATTCGGACCCTGTTACTGACCCGTCCCTTGTCTCATATGGAATCCACCAAATAGTCTCAGGGATCGACCAACCAGGCAAGGTTTCTCAAACACTTCAGACTGGAATCGAACAACCCCACTGTTCCGTAAGTTTGATGCCTAACTGGTAGAGCAATGACCGCGTTTGGGCATGCTGCTTATGCCCTCCGTCTGGATCCAGCCAAATCCCGGTTTGTTCACAACTGAACCTCTGGTAAAATGCAGCTGTTTATTAACAGAAAATCTTGTTTTTCATAGCTTTATGTCTAGTTTTGCACAGTATATCGATTTTCTTCTTGAACTCATATCTGACTATCAGGCAAGTGTGTCAGTTGCATTCAATTATCGCATATGTGGCCCCTCTCTGAAACAGGGAAAGGCAGCCACTTTAGAGAAACACAAACCATCAGTAATCTTATAGCAGTAAGTTTTAATGAGATCACACACCCTGTGTGGGTTAATTCAAGAATGTGAGTGAAGGACTCTGGCTGCTGAACATTTTAGTCTCATGACCAGAGGTTAGGTGCAAATATTTCTCTCTCCGTTTACAGATACCTCGTCATCAGGTTGCTTAAACATTGACCCCGGACACCAGCGTTCATATTTTCTCCTTACCTATCCATATTTTACAAAGATAGGTGAATAAACATCACAGTAATAAATTACTCCTGAAAATTTAAACTGATACACCCAGTTAGGCCTGAGTAAACCTCTGTAAACACCACTCATGTCTGTGATCATAGATCGGTCATTCCGAAAAAATGTTTGAAAGAAGACAACTGAATTACCAGGAATTTCACGTGGCACAGTTGACAGAAGATGCAGTAAAAATTTGCATCTGATATGAAATTTGAATTATCATGATGTGAACATTAATGATTTGAGTGTTCAAGGTGGATAAAACAATAGGTGGCCTTTCACAATGAAAACTAATCGGCGAGAATAAAGTCATTATAACAAGTGTGTCTTGGTTGAGATGACAACATGACAACGAAATACAATGAAAAAACTGCTTACTGAACTCATTAAATAACAATGAATTAGTCGTTTTGAGTTGAACGAAAAATGGTAGATACATTCACTGTAAATGTTGTGGCAATGATAGTTGTGTGTGGCGAACAACAAATTACTGACCCAAGATCAAAATTTCACAAAGGAAACAAACACGTTCAAACCATACTAGGTAGTGTGCGTGAAACGCACGAAACAACCTTCATCGGAATCAGCATATAACATTTGAAAAATGGTGTAGCGAACAAGCTCGTTTTCGGTTATTCATCATCAGACCAAATACATGACATTTATATGAAACAGAATTGTTATGGCAAAGCGAACAAAACAAATGGCAAGTTCAAGTGAGGTCAGACACGTCATAGGCACACACGGAGACGACATTTTGATACGATTATGTCACCATTATGACGTAACTGGAACCATGGTGTTTTGATCAGTCGTGATGCGGATGTTTGGCCATGGCAACTTCAACGCCTGAACAAAGCGCTTTTGTGCACACAAAGGTGGATTATTCAATCGAATTCCGTGGCCAAAATTCGGCATCTGACAGCTTTTGAGTGAATGCCTTTGACTCGGTAAATCAGACGAAACGAGGAGGCCAGGATGGCAGTATGATTGGTATCAACGAGGTGTGCAACAATTGTGCTGGTAATCGTCTTGGTGACTCCGCTATTGATCCAGGCTGGATGATGTTCACGGATACGTTCGGATAAGCGCCTGGTCGTGGGACCCACGTAACTAGTTCCACAGGAACATTTTCCTGTTGTTCGCATAATTCAAAAGAGGGATTCGCCGGAACAAAACGACGCACAAACTCCTTCCCTTAAAAAAACCTTCAGAGGCAATACTTCATTCATTTTACAAATGAACGTTATCGGGCATCCTATTACGTAGACGTATACTATCAGTGTTTTCTTAATAATCGAATTTAGTATCAAGGTTGCAAACTTTTCGTTCTTTTCACTACCGTGTTGCCACTCAGTCGAGTAGACGGCTTTGGTGTTAACGGGTGCACCACGAACTGCGAATAAAGTTAAACTTCTCGAAATTAAGCGAAAATAGAACACGTGCTACACAGTTAGTCCGTCAGTAAGTCAGCTGGATTGTATCAAACTCAATTAGATCGGTCCTTGCAGGCTGGTTTAGTTTAGCGATCCAACTATATGAAGCATGAGGAACGAAATACAACAGCTGTTTATACACAGAGAACAACCAAATCAATAGGTCATTCTTCGACATAAACTTTAGGTAGAAGGGGGAATACCGTTGCAACATACGAATGCAGTTAAGATACAGTAGCAAAATTTGCAGGTCAAACGTATTTAACAAATTTTGCAATGAGACCATGTCAACTGAATTAACTAGCTGTATGCTCTAAGGAACTTGCATGCAACCAGCCATTCTTTTCTGGAAAACCAATGCACACCACTTCAATAAGTTGAACTAATGAGAAACTACTATTTACACATAAGTGATCAACTCATTTGTCATTATGCCCAACGTCTGCAGATTCTTAAACTTGACTCAAACTTTGGGGCGCATTCGTTCAATTTTGTCTCTCTCAAGGTACTTTTACTTAACATTCTCGGTGATCTGGCTTGAAAACTTACTCTCAGTTTTCAGTAATTCAAGACCAGAGAACTCGTGGCGGAATGCACAAATTAATAAGACGGAATGAATTACGTCAAAAGAACGTATGATAAACTTTACTGTTTATAGCTAAGAGTAGCTACTTTGTTTCACAAGTCAAATTCTGTCAATCTCCTGAAATCTGTTTAAAATTTATTGCTCGCAGCTGACTAACAGGAAATCTTCCTCGCACGTAGGGTGACATTTTAGCAAAGCTTAGTGGTCTGTTGCGAGCATGTGTTCGACTATGTCATACGGATTCGAAGTGGAGGATTCTTGTCAACGCAAACAGGATTTAACGCCGTAAAAAATTAGTCTGTCGCATAGTGGACAAAACATTTCTGGAAAGCAATGGAAGTACTTGGATGCTTTTCGGATAGCCCTTGGAATTTGATGGTTCTCCACTACTGCAGCCTAGTCCTTCATCAGCCAGTGGAATGCGGTTGCCAGTTTCTTATAGGACGTCGCAGGTCAGTGGTAATTGATGTTGTATGAAGACCTTTTTTACCAAAAGACGGGAGAAACCATCAGTACTGCAATGTATGCTGGTACTTAAACCGACAGACCCTCCACCTATGTCGAGTGAGCAAGCAAATATTACACAAATGCGTAATGTATGTAAATGCTATCAGAAGGGGGGGGGCGAGTTGAGTTAGTTTCAGATTTTTATCACTTTCTCCACATTGGGTTCATCATCTTGATAGCATAAGCTGTTTCCGAGATAGACACATCACCCACTCTGGATCGAACAGACGGAGTAATGGAACCAAGTGTGAAAGCTAGATATTACAGCAGGCCGTGGATAACTTGAGATGGACTCAGTCTGTTTGGACAAACCACTAAACAGCAGAACGGCTGCTGAAGTCAGTTTGTGGATTCACTGGGCAAATAGACTGTGTGGAATCGTTTTGGATCTTTGTTTCAAACTCAGCTCGTAAATTATCACGCTAAAATGTGCGAAACCAACACACGTAACAGCGCGTTGTCTTGTGTAATAAGCATTCGGTTAAAGTGTGTCTAAGTTGCTGGAGAACGCTGGAAATGTAGGAAGTCTTTCCAGCCGATTCGGAAGAGTCCTTGACAACTAATACTACCTAAAAGCACACTAGACCAACGTTTTCAATGTACTGATGCGATATATTTCTATATGTATATGTCACCGGTGAAGACAATACCTACCTTTTTGGATGAGCCAGAGGTGAACGTGCAAACTTGTAGTGATTTTGTCTTCCGGGCATGTGTACAGAAACAAACATATGGAGTCAGTATACCACTTTATTTCGGATCTACAACATACGAATTGATTCTCAATGTTTTAGTCCCACCGCTTGTAGGATTTCCTCTTGACTGAAGAATATGTTGCAGTCTTGTGACTGAACTTGTCAAAGGTGAGTTCGTGAGATATGTCGATTTGATTACTAAAGACATCACCATCAGACATTGATCTCGTGCTTTGACAAAAGGTTCATATCTGGGTTACAAGTTGTACAAGCTAATCATTCTCAATATATATATCTGGAACTGTCAAGATACTCGTCAGACGCGATAACGCAACCAAACCCTTCAGTGATAGCTGTTACCAGAGTTTCAGTGGGCAGTAGATTGCTGTCTGTCAGCTAATGCCAGTAAGTAAATACTCAGACTGAAGGCTATTAGTGCATACCGCTGAGCTAGTAAGTACACAACTGTCAGGAAGAAGGGCCTATTAATCGCAGGCAAATAGTGATATGGAGTGTTTCAGCCATCAACTCAGACGTGCAGTACATGCTCATGGTCGCGCGCATAGGATGCAGTTCACTTGATGCTGGCGACAAAGTTGAGAATACTGTAGGAAGCATAGAATATCTGAGTTATGACCGTTAGATAAACCTGCTAGTAAATTTTTATTAGTGATATTAAATCTGTAGTCTACTTGGGAGATCGCATCAGCTCCTTAGTAGACTACATAAGAGTTATTGCAGGTACGCCTAACCTGCATTGACCAGTGACTGCCCTGCCTCCCAGGATAATTCAATACTCAATTTTTGCTGTGGAAACGCGTAGTCCATCAATGATATGCAAAAGTTCAAGCCAACAGGCAACTTTCTTAAGTCCGGTCAGTGAGCAAACGCTCTTGAGACTTAGAGATATTAACCGTCATAGTGCTCGTGTTATCTCAGTTGCTGTAGTATGTAAAGATTATCGTGGTTCACCGGTGTTCGCAGTATTCTGATAACTGGAATTTCGTGTGAAAGTCGTGAAAACAAATCCTCAGGGACCAGACTGTTTTTGGTGGATTCAGAAGTGTGGCAGGTAAAATGCCTTTTAGTTCCGGCTTTTAAACAGTGCTGTGATATTTTCGTCCCTCCTCTCCACTTCATTGTATCACCGTCATAACATTTGAAAACGTCAGTGCATTATGTCACAATGACAAAGGGTCAGAGAAGAACACTATCAAGGCGCGCATAAGTGAATGAGCATCATCAGGTGACAGCATAATAATTATCTGGCGTTTGGTTAACATTTGTTATGAACTCAAGTGTCCAGTCAGCGCAACGGCCCCTCCGTCTTACTGCTAGACTAACAGAATGCCAATTGTGGAAGTGTGTAATCAATTAAGTGTTGCGTTCTAGTGTGATAAGTGAATTATCAAATCTGCAGCGGATCGTCTATTTCTAGCCGTTATCAGTATGTGCTTTGATGAACCGTACTTTTTTCGTAATCTCCCAAGGCATGCCCAATTTTAAAATTCACCTGGTATAACTAATATAACTGGCTATAGCATCCTTAATCTATGCAAATCATCCCAACCAGTAAAGAAGTTTTGAGTTGGTTATCGAAGTTTTATAATCACAATTTGATGACGGTAAGGTTAAAGTATGGTTAAAATGTTATAGGCTAGAACAAAAGTTATTCATTTTAAACTGCCGTTAGTTGTTCGAAAAACCATCCTAGTTGTTAGACAATTTCCCCCATCAATGAAGTGAACTCAATTTTGGATTCGCGATATTTGGCAACAATTAGTGGATACTCGAAAAATATGCGTTATTTTGCTGAAAGTGATTATCTGGATGAAACGCATATTTTCTTAAAGATATACGAAAGAGTTCTGTGATGAACGTTTGCACAGTAACGGTCAGTATGGTTAAATTATTCACGTGTGCACAGAGTTGAAAGGAAGAATAAGGTTCGTAGCAAATACACTCAAAATCGGACCGACTATCACAGATTCAGCTCGCTCAATGTATAGTGTATTAGTGTACGCATGACGTGACTAATGACAATGAGATGCCTCAAAGAATCCTGAGGACAACAAACCCCTTTCTACAGGCTAGTTTGCACAGATATCACGACAGATGCATTTTCTGATATACATTCATCCTGCAGCCTGATCAATCAGTGTTGACTGGGGCTCGGCTCAAGATATACTAATTTGCGTGCATCAGTTCACGTGCAAACGTAACGGCAGTGTACAACTCAGTCAGTCTTTTATAAGCAAAGTATATCTACCTTGCGCCCTTATCTGTTTCCTCTCCAGGAATCACAATAAAACCAATTCAAAATCTAATTCGCAAAGTCGGAGCTTGCAGTTTTTAAAAACATGTTCAATTTTCTTTACTTAATCCGAAGTATCCACGCAAAAATAAACGTGCTGGTATAATAGTGGCCAAACGAAACACGGTAAAAGTTGGCTAACTTCGAATGCCTGAGATTTGCTCATTGAATGTTTTCTGGTTTGACTGGTATCGCTATTTTAAATCGAATATATCTTTTTTTGAAAAAGAGCCAGGTTTTTCTGCAGTTGGTTGGAACAAAGGTCGTACAACTCTTAATATGCAGTTTTGGATTATCTACTATGATGCAGAGTTTAGCAAACGAGCTTAATCTGATTTTTGCACAGCCAGCCCAGTCAACAAGTAACTCATATGCAGATGCGAAGTTTAGAATATTTACGCCCAGTGTTTCCACCGTTTTGCTCTTCAGAATCCTATCTTCAACAGAACAATGGATCTTCTGAGAGGAAGTAAATCATCGCTGCTCATCACTTCAACTATCAATACTTGGGCCACCAGTGAGTAAGTGTTGTTATAAACTGGGGCATTAACAACTAACGGACTCAACGAATTTGATTAAACTGTAACTTAATGGGTGAAGATTGTTGTTTTACGAAAGCCGAGGCCCTAAACTGTACGACTTTGTCGAGTGACCTGAAAGACCACTTAATATGTAGTGCTGAATATTAGTTTTGCGAGATCCACACCAAAAAGGATTTAGTGAATAATTAGATAAACTCAAACCATGTGATATTTAATTTAGTAAATATCGGAGATTTTCAGCCGAAACTCTTAAGTGAACTATGAGGTGTCTAATGCTGTTCGTTCAGCAGCGCACTGAAAACGTTGAGATTTATTCAGGCTCTGTTTGATAAAGTACATTCGGGTAAGAATCGCACCTAGTCATCATAAAGGTTTTGTAAGGTTTTCTTCTCTCTGAAGTTTATTGTCAATTTTACCATATTGTTCCCAAAATGTTCTTCAGTAAACTCCTCTTAATAATGACGGAAGAAAGATAAGTTGGACAACAGCAGGAATTATAGGTCCTTCGTGAGTTCTCCTTTACTACCCACTAGAGCTTTTTGGACAGTTTTGTGTTGTGAATACGTTTCCAGAATCTCAATCAAGTGATATTTGCAAAAATTTATTATCATAGATGAAGATCATCAACTGATAGCGTTAACATCACCTCAGCGAGTGCTGGGGTACTTGCAAGTCTGAAGGTCAACTATGTATGGAGGAGACTCACCGGTTATTGTTTCTGGAGTGCAATTGGTTAAACAGTTCAGGTACGAAATCTCCACACACAGCCGTCAACCTGGACGCGGAGAAGAAAGGTCTACGAGAGATTTAAGCTGTAAAATGCCAACCACTTTGAAACCAGGTTACCATACGGTAAGCCTTAATTTGACAGCCATGTGCCCTCATTGAAGCCCTTGATAAATAGCCTCAAAAATGTCAAAGAAGATGAATATTAAGATAAGGCCATGCCGTTTGACCTTATTTAAGCTACGCATAAGATGAAGCATATTAGCCATACAACCGAGTAGCTAGGTAATCAGGCTGAGCAACAGCGATGGAATTATTACTGGTATAATGCTTCATTATTACTGACTTGATTAGGGATTCTGGTATCTCACGCGAAATGCTAGTTAGATTAGCTTCTGCTTTGGCGGCAGCAGTTAGGGTAATTACTTCATTTGCAGGCAGGAACTAAGTTAACCTCTATCCATCTAACTAGGATGGTGCCAGCTGAGAGTGACAGACAGAATAAAGCACACGGATTGAGGTCGCGAGGATGTAGGACGTTTTTTTAACGTCCTGGAAGAATTCTAGTTTCAACTGATCCATTCGAATGAGCTGGGCTTTACTTTTGTAAAGCACATTTCGTCTTGTGGGGTGCCCTGAAAGGTAGGCCGTTAGACGTTGGTCCTGCCGGCTAAACAATAGAAAATAGCTTCACTTTTCAAGAGTTATTTTTCCTAAAAATATGTGTACAATACTTCACAACAGATTACCGCATAATTACACTTACAACGGTTTCTCAGTGGGTCATCATTCGTGTACTGATGCGACCGGGTATTGCGTCACCCTTCGTGGTTGTGAGCGATTTTAAAATTGATTCTGAACTGTTGCCATGCTAGATTGATTTGATTATGATGGCTACTTTGTATAATATCTTGACTGATAAGAAGGTTGTTCGTGAAGTTAGGACTCAAGTTACTGACAAACTGAGCTACATCAAACAGAGGGCCAAACATAGATGCCATTGAGTATTCTGTTTTCTCTGGTATGTCGCGCACTATTTTTACTGATATCAAGTAGTTTCTACACTCTTACTAATGTTTTGTTATATAACAAAATTTGTACACCTAGTGCATCATCTAGTGCCGCGTTTTCTGAACGAAGTAAAACCGAGAGCCAACTGGTGAACTTTACGATCAGGCAGTGGCAAACTCACGTAATTCACGCTATAGTTTGCTAACAACCAAAAAACCCCACAGGAATTGAGGGTGTGAAGGTTGTTTTGTTGAATAGTTTGTTATGAGGCGAAACGCTTGCTCGTAAATCAAACTAGAATACGTAACACTCCAGCTAAGGAATCACTGTACTGTGTCTGTGTCAAGTGTACTTGATCTGTAATTCAGGACGTGTGAAACAACGAAACTTGTCTCATCACACGTTGTTAAACGATCATTTCACCAATACTAACTCGATTTTCAGGGTATGACATGCCTCCTGATATGATCTTTCCCCAGCATTGCTGATCGATCTTCCATCTGGCCCAGTTACTGTGCTATGCAGCAGACACTGTTCTGTTTGAGACTTGAATTGGGGGTATTGAGCTACCGGTCCCCGAATTGCTCCAGGAAATAGGCAAGCTGTTGACTAACGCACAGAAGTCTGCTTTGCAGATAGAAATGACGCGTCTAAGTAACAGATGAGCAAACACATGTAGAAGAGAACTTGACAGTTGTACACGCACGAAGAAATTAAGATGTCAATTTATCTAACTTATCTGTACGAAATGTTTAAGATGTAACAGTTCGGTTAAAATTGAACGTTCATGGACCACACTAAACGCTGGAATTTGTTCACTTACGGCGTTTATCTGGAACTGAAGTGTATGGATAGTAGCGCATAAGGAAAACTATCTGTCGCACAGATTCAACATCGCATTCTTCATTACATGTCGATACAAAGTTGGGGTAGATAAAATTGTACTGAGGGATTATAACCAACATGCCGAATAAAGCAGATATTAACAGTACCAAGACTCGAAATACCGTGTGCAGATATCAACATACTGTCCGCGATCCTTTCGGAGAGCAGAACGGTGTGACCAGGCTCCATCTGAATATCTACTGTCAACAACCTTAGAGTTATCACTAGACAAGCAGTGATATCTTCTTAACGACTATTTACTAAACACCCCTTCATTAAAAAGCATGCTTAACATAGGACAGTTCGTTGCATAATTTTCTAACAAAAGTGCCCAAGTGCATCAATATCGATTAGTATTGACATAAAGGCCGGTAATAGTGCAAAGACAGCCACTGGAACTTTACAGATCAGTTGTGTGTATATTTTTAGTCGATTAATTTTGTCATTGTGAAGTAATATTGTCAACGTAATTTCCTTTCCATGTGCACTTAGTGAACAGTCGTTGACTGAAGCGAACCTTCGGCTATTATCAAACTGTCACGCTCACTAGTCGAGGAAACAAAGAAAGTTAGCTGCATAGTTGTCAAAATGCAACAATGTTGCGTTTTACGCATACATAAGAACTAGTTTTCCTGACCTTTTAATCACTACGTTCACTGAATTTGTGATTACTCGTGAGTGTATTTTGCAGCCGGACAAAGGAAGACTGTCCATTGGATTGTTTTCCGCTTGTTTTTTACTACTGGACCTATTAGTAAAATATGATAGTCCACATACTGTAATTCTAGTCTTATTTTTATGATTTTCTCACTAATGACGAAATGTCTTCATTCATGGGAGACCTGATATTACAAAAGAATTTTATGTGTGACGCGTTACACAATGCACCGCTTGTTTAATCTGATTTAGAAGCACAATGATGCTAAATCAAAGATTTCCTTTTAAACCAAGCAGATTTCAGAAGACTTCAGAATTATTCTAACATGATCTTTTGTTCCGTTCGTTTTTGCTTTCGCGTAAACCAAAGAAAACCACGAGTGCTAAAGTTGAATTTGGAGGTTGGCAAGATGTTCATCAGTTTCAGTGGCAAGCAACTGAAATGTGACGTACTCTACAGGAAATCATTTCGATGCACCTACAACGTATACTAATCAGGTGAATTACGGCTTTGCAAATTGCTACGGATAAAGCAGCTTACCCGGCTTTATTTGTATGATATCTTTGAGCTGGTTCACTCATTTAGCTACGCATATCAGATTCACTTTTAAAAAAATACAAAACAATAGCTCTTAAAGTGGGAATCAGTAACCACATTTGACGTTCACGTTTCTGATTTGCCTTCATCTTTCCGTCGTAGCTCTCGACTAAAGTCCACTCACTAATCTGTTCGGTTACTTGAAGTCATCGTTTTAGTGGCAGCATAATTTAATAACACTCCTATTTTCAAAACGTTTCACGTGTTAAAAAAAGCATACCAAATAAACCAAGTTTCAGTCTGAATGCCTTGTGAATGAAATTAATTTGAGTCTGAGGTCCCAAGCATATGACGATGATTTGTACCGTCGGCTTGTCCATCAAACATCCATTAGCTAAGTGAGCATTGGTTCATGTAGTGCACACGCATCACGTTGTAACATATTAAGTTGGGACACGAGACAGAAATGCATGCGAATTTTGGATTGAGTTCATGATTGACGCAAGCAATGACTATGACAATAATGAATGTTTCATTTTTTATTACCATTTCAGGTGCAAATTTGTTCGTGTGATGTCATATTAAAAATGTTCGCTTTCGGTTTTGATGTGGTGTTTTTTTGGATAAAAATTATTCGGTTAAACTTTTCTAGCTAGGCCTGCCCGTACGACGAATATAAGAAACTTTTTCTCCTGTTTAACAAAGTGGCAATTCTCGCCAACTGTGATGCCAAGCCTCTTTGACTGAAAGTAATTGTATAGTAACATCGGTTAGATCAGCATAAAATATGTGCCTCTCAAGACAAATGACATGTCCAGTGGATCAAGAGTCCTTTCTAAGTCTGCTTGTCTATATTGGGATGAATTAACAAATTACCAGCACACACTGGCAACACTTCTTACTGCAAAGCGAACAGACATAATTTATTGCAAATAAAACTACAGGAAAATATCTTAACACCAGCTAGGTTGAAACCATTGAGGAACTGGCTAACTGGCGTATTATACCTCCTTTGATAATTGAATTATGAACCAATGAAACAAAATGCAGAGAACGGTGGATGCTTAATCCGGTATCAAGTCATCTGCCAACTACGTATGTCCACCTGCATGACTATGACGACACTGTGAGGCAGTTGGATATAAATCGCTTCCAGGAGATATTAGCTGGGACAGACAAACAAATATCGAACTAAAAGACGATTACCTGATGCACTGTGCAAAATTCACCCTGTGTGGTTGAACAGTGATGTAACTGAAACAGGTTTGAGAGCGATTATCGGTCACTTGAACGACTGCAGTCATTCTGTCAGTAAAAATGGTACTTTTCGGATTGTCTGCCGAATGCCGAGGAATCGGTCAAAAATGGTGAGATACCGAATGTTGATGTTTGCCGGAGCCATTCGTATCCAATTGTGTAATCTTTCGCGGACGCTTGATCCTCCCTTGTCCACAATCCATCAAACCCACAATTTTGAACAGCGATTGTGTAACTGATAGCAAACACGCCATTCACAGCCTCCATGGACCGTTCTTCTGACTCGTTATAGTTGTTGTTTTCATATATGTTGTGTTGTAAGTAATCTGATGATCAATCACGGAAAGCAAACTCTGTTCGCCGCTATTTCGTTTTCGTAAACATCTTCATCGTAATTTGTATCCAGATGTTCACTTCCATGGGCTGATGCTGTTAACATCGGTGCCCAAGAATGGGAGTAGCCCAGCTTCTACGAAGCGATTTTCTCATTGCTGATCACTACTTGAAGTGGGATACTTACATCAGTGTACCAGCATCCTTTCAATTAAATAAAACTGGATGATACGCTTAAACCGACCAATTTTTAGCGTTCCCCTGACGTTCTCGGTTTCCAGTATAGTAAGCGAGACACATGTTGACATTTTATTGTGTTGCAATTAGCCTGTTGATCAAGCACATAAAAAAGTCTTGTTCGTTATTTTTTACTCTTCTACCTTCGTTAGGTATTTTCGGACATATATATATATTTATATGTGAAAAGTCATGCTTCAGTTGAAATTGTACCTTCAGTTCACGTTATCATAAAGATGCTGCATTTACCAGCTCGTCATTAACCATACATTGAGTTCGATTGATTCACCACGCTTAGACGTCTAGCCACAATCTGCTAAAAACTCGTTGTCTCCAATAGCCTACTCAACCTCAACGTTTGCTAAGCTAAGTCTAGTACTTAATTACTGATAACCATATCACCCAAGCGCTGGTGAAAACAGTAGTTAATATTAGTCGTATTGAGGTGTGAATAAATAAGGTTTCATTGAAGCAGTTTGCTCAAACCTGTGGCTAAGAAATTAGCGCCCTAACGAAATATAAAGCCGTATACATCTACAATCTGTCGTGCATTTAGAAGTGTTTCATTGCAGCAGATGGAAACTTACGATATGTTGAAACCGTGTTTCAAATATCAGACTCAGTTTCCCTATATTTCTTTCAATATTCAGAGGTTTGTCTTTAATCATAGTTTGATTAGATGTGCATGTATAGCACTGAGGCGGTTGCTTTTGTGTACGATTTGTGTATATTGAATTCACTGCCTGTTACTCTCCTCTTCTATTGCGATATTCCATCTTCATGTCTCCTTCGAGTTTATAAGCACCTTATCATGATACTCTGGTTTACTGTGTGACACATTTATCCATTTTTCTGAATGGAATTTAGAACGTTTACCAATGGATTGAGACTAGCTGGACGCTTATATGACCGAAATACTGTGAAATGTGTTCGAATGCCAAAGCTGTGTCTTATACAAACCGACAATTCAGCGTATTTTGCAACATTCATTTACTATGAATTGACAGTCCAGTGTCTTTTCACGAGACGCACCTTCTGAGAAGAAAGCGTAGATTTAAGAATCAATTCGACAAGCTATCAAGCCATGGTGTAATGTATCTGTGAGTCAAGTGAGAGAAGAGCTCAAAAGCTAAAATGTAACACATTGATTAGTGGAAGAAGTGACCGTTTCACTCTTAGAAAAAACAGTATTATACTCTCGTCAGAACAGTCCCACCTAGTCTGTGTGAACCGAAATGAAACGTGGAACGTCTTTTACACAGCCTGTTAGAAGAATATCACTAAATGATAATTCCTAACCTAAATTACGGGACACAGTCATATCTTCGTGAACTGTTTCGTTTGGCTTTCTTATAACCGTATATTTCATTTTTAAATACCTACCGGCGCTGTCATGCAGTGGATAAGGTGATAACACTCACTAGACAGCAAACCTGTATCTGAAAATCAAAACAACCCCATCACATGGGATTATTGGATGTCCTGTTAAATGCACAACATTCAATGAAAACTGACACAATTTTTCTCTGCCCCTTCGTTTTTAAATCGGTCGATTGCATTACGACAAAATCATAATGGACAAAGACGAAAGGTCAGCTACATGAAGACGTTCAATTGCAAGCGCAAGCGAATTTGGAGGGATTTGTGAAAAATGCTTTCAAGAAGTATAGAATGGAATGTTCATGTATTTCGGTTGAATGTGATCCATGAGTAAGCGTTTACCAGGCATCCTTGCTACAGGTGGCAGTTTACCAGGTTTGCGTTTAAATGGCTCGCATTACATTTTATGTACCGTGAAAAATCACAAGATCACTGTATCTTCCGCAGAGAACTACAACAAACAAAGTTAGATGCATATAATCGGTATTCAAATAAAATCAGTTCATTCAAAAAACATATATCTGCTTTGATCCAGTGTAGAACATTGCAAAATCGACCGCTACCAAACAACGGGTTTGTCATGGCAAGTCTTCATTCTGGTTTAATTTTGGTCACCAGTTTACCATTTTAACAAATCTGCAAAAAATGAACCTGGAACAGTTATACCTGACATTTTTTTCACTATAACCAATCAGTGTCTTTATTGTTGAGCTTTATCAGTTGGATTCTTCGAATAGTTTCCCACCAAGGCCGCTCTGGAAATTCTTGAGCAGGTATCCCTGAAGAAGGTTGCAGCCTGAAGATTCGTTCACCTATGCGCCGGAACTAACCATATTTTACAAACTTTGAATTTTTTCAGAGCAAAGGAAGCTAAATTATGAGCATCATCCAAGAAGAACACCACTTATGGTCACCTAGGGTGGGCCACGTTGACCCATCACCTGTAAACATAACCTTCTTAGGGCCGAGTCGTTGGAATGTGACCACTTACCAAACTAGTGTTCGGCGCATCAAAAGTCAACATTTTCGTTTAGTAAATGTCAGTGGTTATAGGCGGTGACTATAGAATGAGCTAAACCTCTATCGCCCCTTGTTGAGAAGTGATGATTCATCTGCGGACAACTTGACGCTTCCACTAAGTGTGTTCTTCTACCGTTAGAACAATAGCTTATCTATCCATAGATTATGTGTCCACCTATAAGTCACTCAAAATTCGATGCGTGTCAAATCCGGCGCTAAGCAAGTTAACTTTACTGGGCCTCTGTCCAGAATGCGCTTTTTTAACGTGCTGCGTAGATACATAGAAAAGAATAAATTTCACACCCATCTGGATGTGTTTTGGCTTCCTTACGTCTAACTTATTGGTCTTCTCTACTGTTTCACTGGTAATAAAGATTGTCAACCAACCAATTAGTACTGTGTGCATCTGAGGTGGTTGGTTACTCAGCTTAGTCTTACTGTGTACAGAACTTGCCAAAAGAAGCACGACTTTCGGATATTTTAAAGTTAACAGCTTTTCCGGGTGTACTCGCCTTTGATGTAAAGGTTTGAACCTTGGCTTAGCCTTTGAAGGGGTGGTACCGAGTTGTATTCCTTTAAAATAACTAAACGGAATCGTGCAACTGTAAAAATTAGAGACAAAATACAGTCAACGATAAAACCTATTCTACGATAGACATGAGCTTACAACAAATTCCAGCAGCGCAAGATACTAACTGTGCATGCATTTAGGGAAAACCCTACTGACACGTGAACACGTGATGTCACCTCCAACTGACACAACGTGCGAAGTGAAATAGTTGGATATGAACATTACAATGAAAATGACGGCATGGACAGCGGATAATCGGAACACGTGAAATGCACTAGAACCTCAGAAAGTCCTAAATGTTTACCAAGGCACCTTAGGCAGTTGTTTTTGACTTATTCCAAATTCTCGTTGGCTCACTTTAGGGCATTGAACTCTGAACTTCAATACTGAAGGCTACACTACTGCGATGACATCACTGATGCAATGAAAGAGCAAAACATTGTCAATTTGAGGGTAATTGGTAAATAAGGGTAAATAAGGTGATCGGTTCAAGGAGAGCCTGTACAAGTAACGGAGTTGCGCGCTTCAACTCGAAGCACGCTGGTAGTACAGATCATGATCTGGCAAAAGCTCATGAACGTGAAAACCGAGTCACATTGCCAGTAGTCATTGAGCCAAAGATAAAACTTCCCCTCATTGTCCCCATCTGTAAACGTTCATCTCAGAAAGTCAATTAACCCTCCCCAGTATCTTGAAGGACGGGATGCACCGTTATTTTGCAAAATTCTGCAATCTATACATCACGAACATGGCTCTTATATTTAGAAATCTTCTCATAGTGTCTAATATTCACAAATCCACAGTTCTATTTACTTAGCCTGTCTATCGCATCATTCATGTCAGAACCAACTATGACTACACCAGCTTAATACAATGGAGACTATGTGACTCAAGCCATAAAAATCGTTACAAAATCGGCAGCCAGAGATTATGAGTCACCGGAAGAAGGTGCCTCGCTATCAGTGAATCAAGTTCGAGCAACCTGTGTGGGTTAATTAAAGTGAGTACACAATGAATCTACAACTTGAACTGCAAAGCGACATGCAACAGTTCACTACAAGTATGCAAGTTACATTCAAACACAAAAGGACAAGATTGTTTTCAGTAGACGAAACGGATCACCAACAATGATATTCATTCTCACATAACTAAGCAAACGCAAACTTTGGGAATGGCAATTCACAAGCATGACCTTGAAGGTCATTGGAAGGTGAAATTCGAACTAGGCTTAAGGTGAAAATGTCAATCTAAGCTATGGTCAGTTTGCTAAGACCGAGACCCAAAGAAAGACGACAGTAAAACGGTTTGTGTTTTTGTTTTTGGCGTTGCTGTAGTGTTTGTTCATGTAGAGAGAGCAATATTAAAATCAGTCTCATTGGAATAATCACGGGTATGAGAACATGCGCATGAAAAACTGACGTTGCTGGGGGAATGAGGAAGCCAGAGGTTGAGGAGCTGTAAATAGTGAATATAATTTTCGGTTGGCTAGAGATGTTGCATACTTCTACCACAGTCGTTAACAAACAGTGGTGTGTTTTTTTCGTCAGTTCTTTCTCCACGACCAAATATTTTCGAATCACAAAATCTGTTTCTTGTTCCTTTAAAATTCGTACCAATTCTATTAGCACTGTAAGCAAACTGGTCGGTTATGGCATTAAAATAAATTTTCCACGACATACTGTACTCAGGTGAATTCGATGGTGTCACCCAGTGCAACTGCACTTTATGTGAGCAAAATAAGTTCATTTCATGGGGTTGAATGCCCTAGTACGATCAAGCGGCGAATGGCTGAACGGGAAAGGGATCAACATCTTTAACGGTCATATCAAGGACACTATGAATGCCTATAAAAACTGAACAAACACGCTCAACATAATTCAACTAGGCTATACAACTACTCACTCAGCAGTGTTTTAAATTGTGCTTATCTCAAATTTATGGCGCTGACAATGCTTTTATAAATTGCTAAGTTTTCCAATTATGCGTTTTCTTCAATTTCGTAAATTACAATGGTTCCCAATTGAAATATTCATATAAGAGCAGAATGGGTTAACCAGTTAAAAAAGAAGAGACCAGCGAGTTGGTCATAGTTATTGCAAATCCTTCAGAGAAGTCTGCAAGATGAAATCATGAGGACAGTCAGAGAAACAACAGACCATTAGGTAGCACGCAATTATTCACAGGATGTGGCCAAAAAAGGATTATAATCATGACTGGTGTTATTTTATTATCTAATTAAGACAAATCGCATAAACCTGTGACTGTTTCTCAAAACCTCTCATAGCAGCCAACCGTTGAAACGCCCACTTTTGTAAATCTCAAAATGGCGGCCACATTAAGATGATGAAGCTTCAAGATAAATCTGCCCCAACTGTGAATGCATATTCTTAGTATAACCTAATCCGATATGTGCAAATCATTTATCATCTTGGATCTAGCATTTATGAAGGGTGGGATTTTCTCGTCCTTGTGCTTAAGTGGACATGCACGCAAGTGGAACACCCACAATGAATCGGTCATGTTTTATCAAGAGTGTTAAGTATATCGGATGTTGTGTAAAAAAGCACAATTCTAAAAATTCTTCCTGAATGATGTTGTAAGGGTTTCTCCATTTTGTTGTAAACGCTCACAATCATCAGAAGGTACGCTGGGTATAAGTGATTAATCACCGAAAGTCCCAAGAAGAAAAACCATATGTTAGATTAAAAATGAAAGAATTGTTGCAGTCATTAGGGTGTTTATTCAGCCTACTCTTTTTAGTCAGCAAATATAAAGTACGATACGGATCCATTTTCACACTGTAGTCAACCTCAACCTGTGGTTAAATAAAACACCCGTCTACAATGTTCTGACGAACGTTGCCGAATATCAGGACCAAAACAAGCCGCTGGGGAAGCAGCACTACTAATACAAACAGTGTGGTCATGTACAAGAAACAAACTCCTGACTAGGACATCAAGGGTTGAAATGTGTGACGGTCGCGAACAAAAGCGACCGGTAGGCGAAGATTGACCGACTAAGTGCAATGAAATCGGTCTGACGTATGATTAAATATCTGGCCTTCAGAAAAATCGAGCAGTTGGCCATAAAGTAACCGCGTTGTGGATGGACGTCCTATTCACAGATATGTGGGAGAAAGTGAGCGGCAAACAACGGGTGCGTGAGCATGTGGCTGGGTACCACCGGTTGGAGGAACCAAACTGGTGAGTTTAGGATTTTGAATGCCAGCTGGGAGAATAACAGCGACAAATGATCCGTCACACAAGGCCACGAGAAGGCGCGAGACGGGGCAAGTCGAAGGGACTTTCTCTGTTCGTAGATATCATGTAATCCAGATTTTGGGAGTCACTCACATTTAAACTCACTCGAAACAAGATTGACAGCTGATAGCATTTTGCTCAACTCGTTCAAGATACCCACGAGCTGTTACTTAAGTTCCACTGAGTCGTGAGTAAATGTGAAATTAATAAAGAAAGGAGGATATTAACATACAAACCAACGATCAATAAGTAATCTTCGGTGGGAACAGCAGCGTTCCTTGATTTCTAAATTTTATGCAGAACTGTCATGTTAATTTACGAAATGGAGGAAGCCGATGTATCACTGCAACCAACGGTTTATGAGCCACAAAAGCATGTATACATAGCCACACGCTGCTAAATCAAACAATAATCGTACCATTGTTTTCCACTAGCTATGTACTGACACATCGCTTATCTGGAACTAGTCAGACTTTCTAAACACACAACAGACAGAGTTCCACATATTGCACCTTCGTTCCATTCACCAAACGGTATGGAATTTGCTCGCCACCGGTACAGTTTGACAGTGATACACTTGGACATCTTTTGCATATTAATAATGGAGATATTTAACGTGATCACCTCTTTGTGAAAAAGAAGCAGCAGACTTGTTAACATGTCCACTGAGTATTTGATATATGGTCTAAGTGAGCATGACTGAACGTTGAGTAACTTGGTCACTGCGCATCGCTAAACCGAACGTAGATATTACAGCTGTTGGATTAAGTTTTGAGTTGGTGAAAGCTAGTTAGGTCAGTTTTTCTTTAATATTGACCAAATAAATACGGCAGCTGTTTTCTCGAAGCTCAATCGACTGAAATTAAAAAAGGTCATGTCAGATTGACGTTGCCAGAATAATGCCACTGTATTAAGAACTACTGCCTGCAAAGTGTAGCTAGTTTGTGAATAACTATTTACACAGGAGGCTACGTTAAACCGTTGGACTTGGACAGGTGGACTAGCGTCAGTCACCTCCGAAAAACATTTCATAATCATGCAAGCATAAGCTGACATTCGGCCCCGGGCACACAAGCATCTAGTGAATAGAGCGGTCCGACGCTTCACATGTGTAGAGATTCTAGACATTGTGCAGTGTCGAAATGTGAACAGGGACAGCTGGCTGTTCATCAGTATTTTCATGTCAATAGAGTGGCACTGCATAAATTATCTGGAACAACAGTCTTTCTGGTTAACGTATCACTGTAACTAAAATATCATGAAAATCATATGAGACTCCTGTTTAAGAACCAAAGAAATGTTTACAGTGAATCTCTCTGGTTACTCAAGGGTGCTTTGGGGAGCACAACTGCTTGGTAGTGCACTAGTGATAGGACAAAAAGCCGTCTGATAAAGATTAATGGGTGTGAGGTGCCACATGTGATGACACCTGTAATGTCACAATGCAACTATGAGCAGAGAGCTGCAAGCGATGGAAGAACCAAGTTGAGTAACGCCAGGAAATTGTTGGCCAGCAAAGCAGCCACCGTCTAACTTAACGGATTACTACAAATGAGCAGTATGTGCTGAGGCACATAGCGGAAGAAACGAAAGGCAGATGAACTGGTTAAACTTCGATGAAAATGTGCAATCGGCTGCAACCGGGGCCTACATATGCAGAGTTCGCCAAGTTTACAACCCGCGACGAGGTACTCAAAACACATTCCAGCAAGTCAACATGTCGGTTCACATTTGTATTAAACGGCAACGAAGCAATACCTACTGATTGGAATTCGTTTCACTTGCGAATATTTGTAGGTTCGTCAGCGAACTCCCAACCACACACTAATGATACACAAGAATCCAGTGTCCAATTTACTACCGAGATAGACGAAAAAACCGGTGACAGCGGATTATGCAAATGAGCGATATCGAGACAGTCGATCACTAAGGTGAACAGTCTCACAGATCGGAAGCCGTCGTTTCACTGGTTGATCACATTGACGATTAGCCGTCCCATGAAGAGATCATGCCCATAAGCCATAATGCAAGCGAGATCCATCTGTTCTGTGCGGTCAACCAATGCATTTAGTGATCCTCAAACGACCCGAACTGAAAAACAGAATGATTTCTGGCACAAGTAATATTGTTAGACCGTCAACCGCACAACGACGAAAACAGCAACAAGCTGGTTGCTATCATTTTACACACGCTTGTATGTGACTGTGCGTCACTGCGTTTGTGATATTTTGAAAGCTAGAGTGCAAAAAATCGTTTTTATCTCACTGCATCCTGTTGCCACACTGGAATAAACTTTACTGTGGTTGTTGCTGCAAACGTCTCTTATCTTCTACCATTAAAATGTTTTCGCATGCACAGGAATAGGCATATTTGTGCATTGTGGCTTCCCGTAACTGGATGAACAATGTCTTTGGCATTTTACAACATTCTACGTTTTTAAAATCACCTGATTCCATCCCAGTTACTCCTGATGGTTTCTTACGTCAACACGAATCCCCCGTTGATCTTCCCAATTCAAATGGTGTTTACCACAAATACTTTGGTGACCTTTGAAAATTGTCACGATTCCCGGATTGTCGGTCCCAATCCAAATCATGTTTACAACAAAAGTCGTGATGGCCTTTCTTCTCTTGACGACGAGTAAGTTTTCGGCATGTTGACCTGAGAAACTGAGGTGAACTTCTACCGGCCTGTTCCCTACCCACTCTGTTTCGACTGCATCGTGTTCCATCGGCTTGTTCTGATATATTTAATCTGCAAACATGCATTGTTCATAGGCTTAGTCATATCGGCTTCCTATTTGCTCATTAGCCTCAACCGATGTTTCTTTTGTTGTTTACGTCCCCCAACCTACGGTCGACTTGTTGTTGTACTGTCTTGGAACGTAAACAATTCGGGTTTGCTGTTTCATTGATTATGTTGTTAATAGTATCTCAGTAACCGATGCAATCTATTTTTCGATCTTTGCCATCCGAGTTACTCATGCCTCACCTATCGCTTTACGAATGAAGTTGTGGAATAAGCTACAATTTGTCGTTTACTTTGAGGAATGAGAAAGAGCATTGGCATTCGACTCCGTTCTAGAGGTAGATTCTGAAGGAGTATACGCGAGTAAGGAAATCCTCCCGCTACCTAGGAAGGGCTTTTTGGTATACTACCACTGGCACAGTTTTGAGTTGTTTTGAAGATGTTGTCCGGAGATGAATTTGTTTTAAAGCAGTTAGGTGGTTCAAAATTCACGGTGCTCCTCAGTTACTGGGTGCTATACTTGACTTCATTTCCACATGCCTAGAACAAAGGGCCTCGATTGGGTAAACAACAAATGGATAATTTCTGCTAAGGTTTACTCTAGAAAATTGCGCTCAGTTTTCCCACAATTAGCGTTCAAACAACACCTCCTGCACACTGGCTTCATCAAATATTTCCTGCCCATTTAAGCAAACAGTACATGATGCGTAAAAACCGACTGTGAGATAATACAATTGTACACATGAGGTAATGACAGGGTTGAACGTAAGTCATACGTGCAAGCGGGTTGAAGCGCAGTCTCTCACAGGTGCTTGATGGGAATGTCAGAAATATCAATCATCACTATAAGACCAAACCACGGTTGTGCCTACATTTTAGCCAGCTGGAGACTTGTGGTGAAATGTATGAAGCATGATCAGTTTTGGAAGGATTTTGAACGAAATGTTCGTGTGACGTGTGAGCACCTTCAGAATGGGACAGTAAAATAGGTAGGAAGTCAGAAGTCAACCAAATGACAGGGAAATTGTGAAAGAGGACTATTATGCGTGATAAGTGTTACAGATTCGCCGCTGACGGTCGAAAAAATTACGGGAAATCCAAACTTCCGTTTTATTTGAAACACCTTCGGAAACCAGGCAATTCTGTGTAGCATGTGCTTTATCAGCTACACTACTTAAGCACATCTCAGGCCCTGTAAATAAGCATGAGGAAATCGTATGCAAATACCCAGGTTGCGTATAATAGTCAATAATCCCGAAAAGAACCCAGATGATTCGACAACCTGTAACAATTAGTACCGGTGCCAGCGGACCGGCTTATATAACATTACGGTAATACCACGGACAAGCAATAAAACAGGAAGTTTACTTAATGAGAAGTACATCTGTAAATAATCAAACTTTTGGTAAGATATGGATAAACGACTTAGAGTGCCATCAATACAGGTTTAAACCTGAGCGGAATAGAAACACCAGTTTTGTCTTATATCCCCACTACTCATGATTGTGGGGGACAGCCAAACAGCTTCGCGGAAAAAAGTATGCTTTGCCCGTTCTCCGTGTGATCCAACTGTACCCGTTACACTGAGAGACAAATAGGATTTCAGACGTGATACGAATGAGAGTAGTGTACTTTCAATAAGGATTGATTTGCTGAATACTTCAACGTACTTGGAGTGAGGAGTTATGCCGAACGAATAAAAAATACCCTATATAGAACGAAGCGGAGCAAAATGTTGGAGTTGTTTGTCGTGTTCACGTTTCGAGGATATCTCTGAGATAATTCGAAGGTTTCTCAGACGAAAAGAGCGACATAATTGTTGTTAATGCGTGAATGTGACAATGCGGCTACCGTCATTATTATGAAGCACAATAGCAAGCATTTTCAGCGATGAGCATAGGCAAACAGATCATTGCGGATGGTGATCAACAGTGCAAACTCTTGCTCTCGTGCACTTGAAATAATTGGCAATGGCATTTGGCTGGAAACGTAACACTTTCTGGAAGCAGTTCTTCGTTAGAGACGCCTGATCTCACGTGAATGTGCTCTCAACCAGTTGGTCTCTGTTTCTAATCTTAACTTGATGCATACTACGTGAAAAGCACATTTTGTGAAAATACGTAAGACCGTTAGGAGAAAAGCTGTACGGCACATGTGAGCAACAAATCGGAGGTGAATTGAAGTAATCTGAGTCAAATTCATCTTGTTTAATCTTTGTTGGAACATGGCCAGAGCCAGAATTCTGAATTGAACGGACGATAAACTGCTGTTCTATTGGTTCCTTTTAAACAAACAAAAGTTGAAATGCCACCTCGTTTGTGCCACGTGCATTTTTTCGGTTTTATTCATGAACTCGCCAAGAAAAGACGTGCTGTTGAAAACATTGACTAACATGTTGTACACTCATCTCAGGTTGCCAAATACATGAATGTAACTTCTAAAGTGTTATGCTTTCTTATGTTGGTTATTTTTAGGTTTGCGCACATTAGTCGCACATACGGTGGTAGGAAGTACAGTAACATGACGAATCCGTATACTTTGTACAATCAGCTGTAAACGCTACCACAAAACATGCGATACGACGAACTTTTATTTTGCTATGTGTAATATACGCGTACTGCCAGCAATGTGTCTAATTTTTTTATTTGAAGCAGACAAACTTTGTGAAATTCCATATTTCCTCAGCACAGTCTAATAATTAACGTATGCCTACATTAAGTACAATCCACAATCAATCGCAGCTTCCATACATTCACGGCATTTTTGGAAAACCAGTCAAGAGTATAAGCACCATACTGAAGTTTATGTAGGACTGACATAAACAGTTATTTTGTTTCCTCTCAAACCAACCAAAAAATCTTAGCACTTTTGCCGAACGAATTTGCTGGAGCGATTGCCGATTATGTTCTGATCGAGAGTACTGCAATGTTAACGGAGTTACTTGGTGTAAACGTGGTTATCTATAGTTTTTCGTATATACATTTTCTATCGAAACAGTGGTTGATAGTTATTAGGGCTTCGTGAAAAATTACTTACAATTCACCGAATCTTCCCTAATTACAGCTACAACAAAAAAGAATGTAGTATCGTGGACAACGGTGGGAAATGTAAAGGCTCATCTTTTCACAATCCCACCAAATGGGAATCAAACCTATGTGAAGAGACAAAGTGTGATATTGTCACCATCGCGAAAATTTGTTGCGCGATTTGTACTGCATGAAGAAAAGCCGAATGAGCAACCAAGAAGTGTGGAATTTGTTGTACGCACTTTGGAGTTCATTTGTAATTATCTGCATATAACATAATCCCCTAGCCTTTCCGGACATTCTCTCTCGGAAAGGATCATTGAACCCGAGTTTTGGCTTTAGTAGAAGTCCCCGATAACATGCCTTCTTGTAGGCCAGAAGTAGAACCACGACTAAATTTTTATGGGGCAGTCGTTTTCACCATTGCACGGTGAACGTTGTAATAGGTACGAGTGGTTTACCGTACGCAAACGATAATCAGAATTGGCTTGTGAGCAGTGCTTAGACGTAACGATAGCCTTGATAGGAAGCACATAAATCGTCTTGTTAATCCCAGTGGATGACCCCATGACTAGGACTCCTTCTTAATTTAAACCATAAAAAAATCTAACCTTTTGGAGGATACACTGATTAGTAGTAGAGATTTGGGCCAAGATAAGTTGAAAAGCACTCACAATTTGTGGCAACGTTTGTGTTCCAATAAACCGCTTATCTAGCCACTTGCCAGGGAAAAGCTGTGGTTCATTGCTTGTGTTCAAAAATGGATGAAGGAAGTGTCCATAGCAACGCGAAACATGAGATCAGCTGTGACTTGCTTAACGGAAGAGTTGCAAACGTCGCCAGACACTAGTTTGGTTTTTAGAAACCTTCAATTTTGGAAATTATAAGGCTCTACCGTGAGAAGTTCTCAATAATTTGGAGAGCAATTTAATGTTATTCGAAACAATAATTTTGTGTTTGCAATTTAGTTAGACCAGCAGAAAGACTGACGTGACAGGGTTTATACTCGAGCAGAGTTCCATGCATTTCTACTGGTTTTTAATGTAAGCCAGTTAAATGCACAAAGTCGAAAGCAGCAAAAAGTTGCGGAAGATCGAATTCTAATCTGGGCCTGACGTTATTTCTTCCCTTTCCTGCGCACCAATTTCTCCTCAGCTTCAAGCAACACTCTGTGTTCATTGAAACATTTCAAAACCATCTCACTACCACCCTGTGTAGCAGCTACAAGTGATTTCTGACTTCCTTCCGGTGCAGTGATTTTTGTCTCGTTTAAAACAATATTCAAACCTCTGTCCTCCGGCCATAAAACGTTCAAAATATGCAGCTCTTTTGTACAAAGAAGTGAGCATCGGCAGGTGGCAGTCACGAACTCACTATGAAATAGTTAGGGATCAATTCATTACGAAAACTGGATCCTCAATGCAAGTTGTTAACACAGAAGTCATGGGCCTCAGGCGTTTTGTTCAAAAACACTTATTGCCCTTGTCATCTCAATGGTAGTTGTATACTTCATATCGGTTGTGCTGTTCACTGTTGGAATCGGTTGGCTTGACGAAAATATTTCAGATATATAAACGGATCTGCAAAGCTTCTTCATCAGGGCGGTGGCAGTTCACATATCACAGTCGAACCCCGTTTGAGCTAAGAATTGTTGGTTTTTCAATGAACCACTTGAATTTGTCAAAATGTTCAATGCACAAGCTTCTGCGTAACCCCATTCAAACAATCTATTATAATACAATTCAGTCCTCAGATATAATTACGATGAACTGCAAAAGTCATCACAGGGTACTTCATCAATCGATCTGTTTTAGAACAGTGTATATGACAAGGCTTTCTTCTTGGTACACCATATAGCGCGAATCCACGGGGCTCTACCTGTACCCCATCAACTGTATATCACGTGTTTCTTCATCATTGATAGACCCTTGATCGTATTGACTCCCGAAAGCCACCTTGTTGGTCACATAAATTAGTTAGTGGTCTATTCGTTGGCCCAGTCAACCGAGATTGCACTTCCGCATGTTTCCCTTCAACAACCTAAGCACCCAAGCTCATGTAATTTCCGGGAGGGCCAAACTGCCATCTACTGAGAACAGTTTGATATATCATTTCTCTATATGGTTCTAGCACAAATTCTTCGGAAAACATGGTTGCTAGTGTTTTCCGTTTCACAAACAACGTTAAGAAGTAAAATTTGTTCTTATCCGGAATAAACAATGTGAGTTATCTCACTTCTCCGAGGCGTTTTATAATGGTACAATCTTAAACGTTTTTTGGGGGTTGTTAGACACACTGGGGATCCCTACAAAGCCTTACCTAATAAAATGGAATTTATAAAGTTTGCATAAAGGAGCAACCAACTACCTTCAACTAAGCGTTTTCGTTGTACTTTTAATTGTGACTTTTGAATAAGCTGTCTTCTAAAATGCAACTAATTCATGAATGGAATTTTCTGTTGCATGAGCCTAAAAATATGTACAAAACAAAGACAAGCCAAGCTGGATCAGATGGCAATTTATACACAAAGGTTACGACAGGATTAACTGGTGTTAATTTGCGAGGCCGGTCAATGAAAACCTACCGCGTAGATGTCAGTTTGTTGATGCGTTCGCTTTTGTTAGTAATTATTAAGCAAAACTTGAGATTACGGCATGTTTTTGATCAGCCGGATAGTTCCGTTTCTGACGGGGGGGGGGTGAATAGGCTGACACCGCAAAAGTTCGGGCTAGTTCCTAAAATATGCATTCTCCGTAATGTAACATTACTTATGCAAAGTTTGTTGTTCTGCCAGTTTACACAGCTAAATCCGATACTGAAATGTACACAGTTAAACAAAAGGGCTTTGCCACATCATAAAATTTCTTCTTCGAAATCATCCACGAAAGTTACGATAACAACAAAACAGTTAAGAAGACTTGTTGATTTGTGCGAATATGATGCTAAGTAATAGTTAACAATTGGGTAAACCATAATCAAGGTGGATAGAAAAATCGGTCAATTGAGAATACGGGCTGCATGGTTGCTTGCAGTTAGGTAATCACCGTTCCAGATTGTGAGGTTGACTGATTATTGGTTAGGGGGGTGTTTTCCTACAAGTATTTATCTGATCACAGACGCCAGGATGGAGCAAATGGATACTAATGATTTCGCAAAATCTAGCAGATATTTCCGTTCAAACCTCGTTACCTACGTTAGAACTCACAGGAAAGTTTAAATGTTTATCATTCAGCTGTTTCGTGTACTAAGTTGTCAGATCGTGCGGAACCTCATACCATGGTCCTACTAAAAAGCGTTTGTCTTCAAGATCGCAAACACAGCACCCTGTATGGTTGAATAGCGGTGTGACTAAAGCGATTCCAAGTGCAGCTATTTATCATATAACAAACTTTCATCATTCAGTCAGTAGAAAAGACGCCTTTCATGTAGACAACCAAGCGAAATGTTGATAATCTGAACATTCATCACGTCGTGCCAGATTTTTCAAAAAGTGTCTACACCTACTGGTACGGAGGATGGTCAAGACAGCACTGGCCAGAGGTCAGTTTTACTCAGCGAGACGGTTAAGGTCTTCATAGATCGTGACCACATCATAGGCTGGGCGGACTATGGGTATACCCAAACTTTTGCAATCAGACGAAATAATGCGTGGTCTGCAGCCAGTATACGAGCTTTTGATCCAACTGGCGATGGCTGTACACTTTTAATAGTTTGGATTTCAGACTTGAAATTTCCACCCTTATCAAATACGTGCTGGCGAACTGTTGTGCCTTTCACACAGTCCGTCCAGTCAATATTGCTCAGCTGACAGAGATAGCCGGGATCAACTACCGAGAGTTTAGAGACAGATTCCCCATTAATGGATTGAGTCTTTCATCCGTACAGCATAACGTCGTGAACTCTGACCTTGCGAAACCGCAAATGAAGAGAATTGGTGGGTGCACTGACCACTCTAGCTTTTCCTATGGAAACCTTGTCAACAGTACTACAATTTAGTGAGAGGAATTTACCAAGAATGGCAAAACGATCGACCTTCTCAAGTGACCAACACTTCAATTATTCCAGTAGGCAATTCATTGGTGTCGTGGTAAGATTACTTAGGACATTAGGCTTGATCAACTGAGTGTGGTACTTTTGGGTGTCAGCGTGCCCATCAAATTCTTTAAATTGCATAAATTGTTCAGCTGAGCGTCAGCATACATAGCAATTTCTAAAAACACACGTGAATGTCACACACCATTTGAAAGACTTCAAGTGACATTATTGTCTACTGTAAACCGTTGGTGAGGGAAATTACTTAAAACACCCAGTATATTAACGGCCCAATTTATTTCACCGGAAATATAATATTATTGTAATCTGCAAAACATTTTCTGAAGGCCTCTCACAAGTTACTTAAGAAAGTAGATTAGTGGGAGTGCCACGTACAATCTGCTACTCCAGAATCGAATAAAACTGATTTATTCACATCAAAAGTGCCTTCAGTTTTTGACCCGAAATCACTCATTTATTTTTGGTTGAGGTGTAAACAGCCGATTTTGACATCACACAAGCTGTAACAACCGCAATGACAAACTGCCTGGTCTGACAGGTAAGTGCTGTCAGCACCAATTTGACAGTTAATTCGACTGCCTAGAATAAGCAACAATATTCAGGCAGTTTTCAGTCAATTAGCTGACTGTCAGTGGGACTATTTGTTCGCAAATCAATGTCAACTGAACGGAACCATAAGGGTAGTACCCTTGGCTGAAGTCGAATTAGGGAAACGTTTACGATGTAAACATGGGGGCAATGCTTCTGAACGTGCGAAGTACCTCCATAAGCAATAGCTCTATTTGTACCGAATTTATTTGCTCATTTCTAGCCACTACTCATGTGGAGACAGAGAGGTGTAAGTAGTTAGTCAACCAGGCTTAAATGATTCATTCTTATGAGTTAATGCTTTGTTTCCATCATGTGCAATACTCCAGTGTGTAGAAGTCCATAGATTATTAGTGTCCTGGTTACACTATTTTGGGTGTAAACAGTTCATATTTACAACGAGATACTCTATATCTGCCTAAAAACATAAACAAATCAGCTGCATGTATCAGCTTTTATGACTGCACTGAACATTTTGTAAAGGTTCCCTTTCATCAAAACGTCCAGTCACACAGTTATTGACTACAGTTAACTAGAAGTTTAGGCTGACTCCTTCCGAAGTGATCAGCCGACTGCTACTTCCACAGTTAAGTCCCACGCTTTGTGATTTGTGGTTAGGTATAAGTTGCAGTTAGTTTTTATCGACGTTGGTTCATACCACTTATTATTAAGTATGGGCAACGGGTCTAGTGAACGAATTATGCCTAGGCAACTGTTAAAGCAAGCTGTGGAGCTCATATGGTTGAGGCAAGCAGACGGGGGGTCCGACTGTCAAAATGGGCGGCTACTTGCACGAGACTCACTCACAATAATTATACCTGATGAGTCCAAACGGACAAATTTTTTCAAGAGCAACATCACATGCCATAATCACCGTTTCATGCCTTTGTGACCTAAGCTATTTCAAGGTGACAACCTGAGTTAATCGATCCACCCACAGCAGCGACTTACAGACAGGTTGCAAAACATGAACTCAGTGATCTGATGGACTCCACTTGTATGTCCAGTTATTTTATTGAACGCCAGTACTGCTTTAGGTTTTACCTGTTCAGATTCCCACTTTGAAAACTGCGGTTATAAGGATAAACTTAAAACAACGCCTGATTAAGAACTAATTAGCATGTTTCACAATCAACCATGTTTTTCAAGGAATCAATAGGTAAATCCCTGTGAAGATGTAATTGCAGATTTCGGAACAACAGATGCCAGTATATCCAAATCTCCAGAATGAGTTGCGTAAAACAGTTTAGTCAAAACATGACTGCATGATTGGCAAATCGATGAAACCCGATGTGCTTTTAACCACAAATAACAATCACATTGATTTTAATTAATAATGGAATAAACAAATCACTTGTGCGATGTTTGGCTAATTGAACGCTTTAAGAAGATTGATTAGTCTTCCATCTTATCCGGACAGTGTGTATTGATGCTATTTCGAACGATTTGCGGATTTTAAAAATAGAATTAGGATAGTGAGAAAACAATCGAAAATCAATCAAAATGAACTGGTTGATGAATCACGACCAAAATGACAGCCTCAGAATAAACGAACAAATGAGATTTCATTTCATTTAGTTCGAAGAATTAATGGCTCAACTGTACGGAACGACAGTTTTGACAAACTACCTCAGTATAGTTGAAGTGCTGAGTGCGATTAATTTGCTATGCTGACGCAGCAAGTAAACTTACAATTCAGGAGACGACCCACTTGTTTAATCTTACCGATTACACAAAAAAGTGAACCACTGATGTAATCCGATTTTGCGCACTTTTCCTTATCATGGATTAAAACAATTAAACCCTCTGCACAAGTGATCAAGCTTATTTAAAATAGGGGTATTTTGAATGAATATACCGGCCGACTACTAAAGCCGGGATTCTTCAAGTCCAGTTTGATGTTAACTTGAACGTGTGAAAGTTTTCACTAAACGTTTGGCACATTTTTATTCAGACTGAAACGCGAAACGCGTCTAGGTTCCAAGTTACACGGTATTCAAATTATAAGTGTACCCGTAGCTAATGTGGCAGGCAGTTGAGCAATCACAACTAACTGAAATACCTGGTAAACGTTTGCGAATCGTGAGCCTATGGTTAGAAGACGCTGACTCTCGGAACAAAGTTGAAACATCATTTGTATGCAGAGTGCTGCGCGGAACCATTTCGTATTGGTTCATCAGTAACAGATTTAACTTGGCATTGGTCAGCTTTCATTCGAGTTAATTATGCGATGGGCTGGATATCTGGTCGGTAGATTTGGAAAAAAACAGTAAGTCCACAGAAGACTTAATTTCACGAACCGTTGTTTCTGGACAAACAAGATCATGTCCAATCCATTGACTGTGACTGCAAGAATATCTGACTGGAAAGATTTAGTCAAACTCCGGAGGCACAATTTGCGTCAGTAAAGTGACCAGCGGTCAAGATGTAGCTAAGGCCTGTGGACACCGGCCGTTTGCACATTTCGACGGCAGCGCTGTTTTTCGATAACACAAGCGTCTGCGCCCGAGTAGTCAACTGTTCCTGCAATCAGGAGATAAACGCCACTCAATTCTGTCTGTCAGTTTCGTTGCACTTGTAAACAAGTCGTTAGACACAATGTGGGGTGATACCAACAGGCTGGTCTCAACTGATTGGAGGTAGACAGTTTCTGGATCTGTTGGGGTACACTGATTTTAGCTGCGTTAACTGTTCGCTTAGTAAAATTTATTAGTCTCAGTGTTGCTTGACTCTCAGGAGTTCCTGTCTGAGACGGCCAACTGCAGATAGTCCTTCAGCAACTGAATCTAAACCTGAAACAGACTCAGAAACGAAATACAGTTTCAGAAGGTTCAATGGACGATGGAAGAGACAGCTTTGAAGTTTTCGTGCAATCTAGACCAATTAGAAACAAACCAGAATCAGTAACAGTAAATGGAAATATATAAGTTACGGCTTGCCTATCCGTAAGGAAAAGTTCACATTCGCCAACAATAGGTAAACCATGTTCAGTTTTACCATTAACAGAAATGGTAGTAGTTGTCAAGAAAACAGAAGTTTACAGCTGCTTTATGCACTCAGCAGCAACAAAGTATTCAACATCAACCATGTCGACAATGTGGTAATGTTGGGACAACGACTAACGGTAAATGATATTGTTATATGGTTCGTGGAGTCGACATAATAAGTAGAAGTTACGGCAAAAGCAGTGGATTGAAAGTCAGATGAGAGACTTTGTTCTCCTAAAGTACTCTCTACTAAACACGTCTTTGAACTACGACAGACGGCCTGAATGTGACCTGTTTTGCTGTATTTACAGCATCTGGAATTGCAAAATGAACACGTACCTCGATAATGTTTAATATTACATGATTTACACTTATCCCATTGTCGGACACAATTCCAGTTAATATGTTACGGTTCAACCGCCGTGCTTCTCTGGCGCTTTACGCTTTCGAACTGCCACTGTTAGTGTTCCTGCTTCCCAGCACGGTTGACCTTATATAACGCAGCTGGCTCTTCATTCGCCCTGGCCTTTACATCATGAAATAGTTCACAGACAACTCTAGCAGACTGGAAAGATACTTCGTTCAGTAGCAACAACTTCTGCTGAAGACCAGGATCACTGATTCCTGCAATTAATCGATATCTTAGCTGAATGCGCATTATCGAAATTGCAATCCTCTCGAGGGATAAACGCACGGACATCTTGGTTTAGTTTTATTAATAAAGTATGTAATTTTGCACTTTTCGTAGTTCGCAGTTGATAGGCTGAACATTCTTGCGTAGCACGTAAGAAATACCCTGACCGCGACGTCAATTCTGGTAGTTGGGAATACGCAATATTAATTGGGAATGTACCTAGCACAGTCACAAAACTTGTTTCTACATAGTGGTAATAGCACAGTACGTAAGCCAAAAAAATCGTAATTCACTCTATGTTTGTAAAGCGTGATTACTCGTGTATTGAGACAACAGTAACACACAATGTTTGGCTCTGATTTACAGTCATCAGAGAAATGTAAGTGTAACCCGTAACTAATGTGTCGGTAATTTACAGAAGATCGAATGGCAAAAGTCTATGGTTGTGCTAAATCGGAACCAGCCACAGAGGTAGCATGCCCATAAGCCGCAAGCACTTTACCAGATGAGCCGCGGAACCACGGTCACAGTCCAGAGATGGAAAGTTCGGACTCAATTAAATACCCAATCTTTGAGTCATATCAAATCTAGTCAGTGGTTCAGGGGACTGACTGCCCTTGCAATTTTTCATAAATAGTCCATGATGGAATGGAAGATTTTCCACATTTGGATCTCTCGCCAAAGCAAGTCCATCTAATGGTCACTTTTTTAATAGGATCCTTCAGAAATTATTGCAGATAAGTTATCTTTGGAAAAAATCACCATGGACGAGCTCACGCTTGGATGTTTTAGAGAAAGCTGGGGAAGGAGGAGTAAAACTGTTACCACGGAACTCATACATGTATAAACCATACTACATTTCTCTTGTTATTCTATACACACCGTTCAAACTCGTACATTTGTGTATCACAACACAAATGGAAACGAAAGATCACAATTTATTCGTGATATCAGCAAATGCCCAAACAACGGTCTATTATTCATCTGTGATGAGGCGTTCGCATTCTACTGTGACCCAGATGAACCACGACCCGAACTGTGTGGCTCATTAATTCCCGTGTTGATTCACTAGATAATGATTTACATTTGTCTGCAATTTTCTGCTGACAAGTGTTAGCCATTGTAGTTGGGCACCATCATCTTGTCTTGTACCAGTGTGAATAAATTAACGTGAAATTTCTGCATCCAGACAACTGGTGGACGAATATTTGAGTTTCTATCTCTAGTAACAGTTCATATTCACGAACGTTTAAGCGTTTTGTGTAATCACAGATGATACTGAAACGAGAGTTTTGCAATTATGAATAGCATATGAATAACGTTTCTTTTTGCATTCATGTTTGCAAAGGAAATTTCGATCAGCCTTCTTTTCACCTTTTCCATATCGCTAAATAAAGTTGGATTGGGCCATTCCGTTCTTTTTGAAATTATATCAGCAACCGCCGTTCCCCAACTCTGATATTACCGTCTGATTTACTTCGCACCTCTAACAATGTTTGCAACAATCATTAACACAATATTATCAGTTCACACTAGAGGATATCGAAGACAAAATCCAGGAGTCACTTGTGAGTATTAGACTCAAAATGGGAGTTCTTTTAACTGACGGCGACGCATAACCTTCGGATGAACTTGCAAAATATGTGTAGGCTGCATTCGCACAAAAGTATGTCAAATGTTCGAACGACAAAAACTGAAAAGCAGTTGATGTGATACACACGATATTTACATAAAAACATGAGTAGGGTGCGGAGGTTGTAAAAAATGGACAACGCTAACAACTAGCCTGAACATATACCCTTATAGAATAAACCTTTATTTTTACGCATTATACATGCCATTTGTATTCCTTTTTTATGATAGAGATTTAATAAGTTATCCAATTGGTTTTAAGCTGTAGCACTTTCTCCCAGCGCACCGACTGACCTTGCGTATTTTTGTATGTGAATACCTCAGCGAACAGCTGGAAACCGCACCAGTAAAAACAAATCCAATTTGTGTGCTATAACACAACAACAAATAAAGCAATTTGATGAACGTTCAAACGGATAACATTGAATGCGAAACAAGTGGTTTTGGGTCAATCATCAAGTTCATTGTTAACCAGAAACAAATTCTAATGGTCTGTTCTCTCGTGGATCACGTGGATACGGGTTTGAAACAGATGACTGGAGTAAGTAGGTAACTCCACCGGAAAGTGCCTAGCTGTATACGCACGAATAAACCACGGAAATGAGGAGTCAACCAGGTTTTGGTGAAGTGTGCGTCCAATTGGATATTGTTTGTGCAAAGTTGGGGTGGCAGATTAAATGTACGTGTTTGCATTAGACGACTTACTATTACGACTAAACAAAAGGTCTGTGTTTTATCAGATTGCCCGTGTGTTGATTTCCTCCTAGATTTTTGTAAATTATCCACATGGTGTTGAAAACCCACCAATAGGCTGTGGATGCTCTGCAGTGTTCCAAACTTTTTCAAGATAAACCCTGGATCACACAGGGCTCGTTCGAAAGTGTTTGTTGCTGGCACCATTTAAGAACTGTCGTGTATCCTACACTAAATATTTTGGTGCGAGGTAGACTGAATTATAGTTTAGTTGCGTTTGGGTGAATGCAAATCTATCTTACTAAGCGTGCACAGGTAACTCACGTTGATCTTTTCTGTTAGTTATTCGTGCAGTTTTTTGCTGTCAGATAAGAACAGCGATCTTATATATATTGTTTCCCCAAAAGTGTCCCCACAAAATTCACTGTACACTGCGATCGAGTGGATATTTTACAGTGTCCACCATGTTCCTCAGATGGATTTTGGGTTTGGGCAGTACTCTGTAACTTCGATCACCCTTAAATCTGTCATTCCAGTTTTGCAAAGATTGATCATATCGTTCAAACAAGTAGGAGAGGATTGATTATTAAGTATTCTTGAACGCGTCGGTATCCTCTGGAAGGCAGCCGTATCTGCGTGCATGTGCACATCGATGCTTAGACGTAACGCACATGAAGAACAAAGCAAAACATCGAACCGTTACACATAATCTGCGACAAATTTACTGTACCACAACGCCCCAAACACTAACGTGTGAAAACAAACAGCATGCCCACCAATCACTAAGGTTACCCTATAAAAATAATAAGTTGAATGTTTTAAGAAGCTAGCTTTTATAAGAGGAAAGGGTAGGCGGACGTATGTAAAACAGTCGCGATGAAATTGCACGGTCAATCAGGCTTTCGCTGCAACTTAATGCAGACACGTTTGTCCAAAGTTTTCTTTAGTCAGGAGAACGTCACTTATGTATTATCACCCAGATGATGCATTTCCGAGCCTCACTCCCGTACCGGTAGATTGAGAGTGGTTGAATTTTTATTTTTCAAATCCTTATGCGAAAACAACCCTATTTTCCGCAGAATCCATCTAATTCCAGCCACGAAGAGGTAACCGACCGGTTTAAAACGAAGGTAAATTTTAACAACTCAAAAAATGCAATTAAATACGCGTGTACTTTCACGTGTTGCATGAGATTAACAAAAGGTGTAGGAGAAACAAACCAATTCGAGTGAAAGTACACAGTAATAAGCAGCTTCGATCCAATACAGAAAGAACTACAACCTCAAAGGGACAATTAATACGATTGTTCCACAAAACACCCTGATAAAAGTGAGCAAATACAAACGGTTGAATTACGGACAGTGAACAGAACCTTATTATTCAATAAGCTTTTTAGTGTGCCGTTGTGCGGCCTTGCTTTGTGTGTTATATTTGAAGATGAACAGAACGTGAGGACATGGGTATTTCGAGAAAAACGCATTGTGGATAACGTTGTATCAGAACGTGAAGTGAGCACATGTATACTATGGTTTAAGGCTGTTTGATTATTCTTTTAATGTTACTAAAATATGTAAAGAATGTCAAGTCATCTGCTTTTCCTCTGCTTGGTAGACGACATTCATCAGTCAAACCTAATTTTTTCATCAGACCGAATCCCTTCCGTGATGCCCATATTCTTATGGCTGTTAGATGTTGAATATTCTAGTTTTTTTTACTGAAACTAATTATTAAAATGTTTGCTCGACATGCGCAATCAGTCGCGTATTCTATCTGAGAAACGTTTGTTGCAATTCAGCCTATAAGTTATTTCAGTGTATTAGGAAAGCACTTGGGTGACTTTTACTCTGCATAAATGAGAGATTAAACGATATGAAATACCGAACTTGTTCATCACAAGGACCACAACCTCAAATCCCATAGACCACGCGAAAACCTCCAGTTATTGACGGATTCAATCGGAAATGGGCAAAACACGAAACAAATCTTAACGACTGTGCAAATGCTATTGCATTTGAACAAATATCGTTGCCAAACTAACCACAATCTCCGATGATACGTGCTGCAATAGTAAACATCATCTAAACAAAACCTAATAAAAATTATATAACCCTCATTAACAAAAGATTTCATTCGTTTCATGTTATTCATCTGTCGGTTGTGCGATGTATACAATAACATTTTTATGCCGATACGAACATGAAAGTGCTTGTCGCACAAATGGAATTTACTCGCAACATTCGCCCATCACCGTACTCAGAAAAATCTGCATATTGTGCCATTCGATTGACATTTACAACGTAGTGCGTAAAGACGTCAACAGAGATTCGGAGTTGTCTGACCGTTTGCAATCTGCTCAGCCGAATTTTTGAATGTCAACATCTTTCAGCACCTCACACTGGTCTGTTTATCTCCGGTTGTCGGAAGTAGACAGCGCAAATGTAAAGTGACGGGCAACTGACGGTGGGCTGTGACACATAACAATTAGTTCACGTACGGACCACCGGTGTCACAGTCCATCAACTAGTGTTCGTTCAGTTGATGACGCGTGTACCATTTACAAAGTATTTGACTCGAATTCATCAGACAACTTTGGATCGCGTGTGATTAGTTTTTAAAGTACGCCTCAAGATTGGAAACGTTGGTTTGTATTCTGTAGCCATATAGTTTTCGATGGTGCAGTGAAATGGAGGGGTATGTTCATCTTGAGTTATTCACTTAGTGTGGAATTTGGAAAACTTGTCTCCTTTAAGCTCTTGAATGAAATAATCAGAACACACCAGTTACACCAGGAATCACTACGCACACCGTTCTCACATGGAAACAAAACCAACAAGGCAAATGATACGGTTAAAGGTACAAATCGACCTGAACCGTATTTGATGCTGACGACAAAACTCTTGGTAAACAAAGGTTGACAGCCATTTGTTTTTGTACACATATAACCGGCTATCAAAGGATGACTAACATTGCTCCCAAATAATCGAGAATTTATAGACTGTGAGTAAGTGTAACCCTGACCCACTTTGGGATTTACTCGTTGGCCCTGGTATTAGAAAACCTTTCTGATTCACCATTGTGTTTCCGCAACTGCAAGAAAAGCGAGATACAATGGCTGGTAGAAAACACGTATTTTTACCGGGGTCAGAAGAAACCCAGTCGTTTTTGACAGCGAGACAAGCTTTGCTGCACTCTGAACACGTGCAAACGCGGCACTGACTATATTTCAAAGATGTTCACCAAACCGTCAGGTATGAAGAGGAATTTGGTTTAGATCGTTTTTGTGGTCACTCTCGTAGTCGTGTCTTCTGCAGGAGTAATTTCATTCCATTTCTGAATGAAATGTTTCCGGAACTTGTTAGCGCTCACTGCTTTATAAACCAATGTTTACTTAGCTAGTACTGTATTTTGGAAACCCCAAACAAAGTACCAAAACTGTGCTCGGAGATTTAGAAATGACTGAAAATAAATGTGGTCCGAATACCAGTTTCTGGAACTCGCCCAGATTGTGGTGATAAATTCGTTTCTAACAGTCATATTCAGCTCATAATGCGGCAATTTAATGCTAACTGTGAATACTTGCCCAGTTAATGGACACCGCACGGAATAGGTTGATGAGGCAAAAGAAGACTTTTAAGTTTTCAAGTTATGATAGTGTCTTCTTCGCTTGCATTTTGAAGCGCGCGCCGCCTAGGTGTACACGATTTTTGTACATGAGTGTACCTTAGCCGTAGCCCAAAAATTGAAAAACTTCGTAGTCGAGAGGTTCGCAAGAGGTTCGCTCATCTCAATTCAATACCGCATGATAAAGTTCACTCAACACGACGTGTCATGCATGTAATTGAAAGGATCTACATGTTGGGGGAACGTACATGTTTGCCTATTTGATTTTTTCTTTTTTGCTTGTAATAAGAATGGAACTAAACACCCGGTAGTTAAAACTCCACACGTAGTACCTATTCGTCTTCCAAATTTAGAGCAACCCATTTGAGGTTTTCTCGTTTTGCTGGGAAAATCGTTTACGTATAGGCATGCGGAGTGAGTAACTGTACACTAACATTCTTGTGACTTGACTTTTATTCGTTTGAATATCCTCATATTCTTTCTGTTGCTTGTCCGTGGTGCCTGAGTTCGTTGTTGTCCTCTATTCCAAAGGAACTTTTAATTTGAGTACTGATACACGGTGCGTGGATCACAATATTCCATCCTATCGTTCTGTAGAATATCTGTGTTGAGTCCCACGCAACCGACTCACGAAACACAGTCCGTATCATCCCCTAGTATTTGACTAAAACAAACTTCCTCATCAACCCAATCAATTTATCCATTACGCAAATAGAGAATTTGGATGGTCTTTTGAACATTTATGCTACAACCGGCTCACTTTTCACCATATTTCCTGTGTGATATAAGTCATACCTCTACAGAAAATGCAAACTATGTGGGTCTGCAGATGAAGTTCTGTTATACGAAGGTAAAACCGGATCAAATAAATTTTACGCTGAGCAGTTCGGTGTAGGTTGTACACGCCGCTGTTTCCGGTTCGGGTATCTGATAGCATAACTCATGAACCCGATATGAAATGTAAAGTTCACAAATGTTCGTTGAAGGTCAAATAATTTCATGCTGATAGACTACCACGTATTTGTTCATTTCTTCTCATAAAATGGTTAACTCTTGCATTAATTACAAAACAATTACAGTGCCTACCTACTTGGTTTCACATTTAACATGACCTGTTTCGGAATGCGTGCTATAAATCAAAAGGCTATTTTCTGAAATCCCGTTAATGTCGACCGTGTCAGCTGGATGAATTCATTTTTGCAAAATTAAATTACGGAAATGCGATTCAAATCAACGATCATACTATAAAACTGCGCGTGAAGTATTTCACCTTGAAAGAACTTTCAGTTACAGCATGTGTTAATAATGTTTGAAAATGCGCTTCACATGTTTCACATTATAATTTATATAATTGCGAAAGTTCCTAATATAAGTTAAAGTCGTCAAAGGCAAGTGATTAGCGAAATCGGATTGTATTTTGGAGTGAGTAATCGACAACTGGACGGAATGGCTGAAACCTCGAGATATACGTACCTCTGTTTTACCTCATATCTATCTAAAGACGGCTTTTGATTGGAAAGTTTCTCTCTCAGAATCTGTGGTGATGTTGAATCTCATGATCAAGCTGAAATGGGAATCGCACTGAGTTCCGGATTAGAGCAGTATACTCGACTGTACCCCAGTGAACAATCGCTCATGAGCTGTCTGAATCAGCGCCTTGATTAAAGTCCGTCACCGTATCGGAAATGCGTTATATATTCATTATGTCAAGGTAAATTCCATCGGACTGCTTTTCGGATGTTACCAAAGACGCGCTGTACGTTGCCGTCTGAAGCAGACTTCCCTGGTACCCTGATATAATCGTACCAGTCGGAGGTTTTAGTGCTCGTCACAGGAGAACCAGGTGAGAATCATGTTCGCTGTCCTGACCAACTCAATAACAGTAGCGAAATACTGCTACAGTTGTGCGCACCCCAAGATTTTATATTTTGAGCTCCACCCTTTAACACAACAAGAGAAGTTAGTCGCGCAGAGATACCTGCGTGCTTCTCAGCAGCAGAAACTACTCAATCTTATACCAGTTAGATGCATGCGGAGCCGCTCGATCGTGCATTTTAACACAAACACCTGGACGTGCACGTTTTTTTCTACCCAGATGAGAAAACCTGGAAAACACTGAGAACAAACTGAGGCAGCTGCGGAAGCTGGTTGCAACTAGGTAAATTCTGAATGAGCTATTTATTTGCAACGGAAATTAATTTTCGTCAAGTCGATAAACCTCACAAGCGTTGCTCGGTTTCATCTGGCTCTGAATATGATGACTACCCTCGAGAACTTAAACACAAGCAAACTAGAAGCTTGCAGAAACACCATGAGCACCGTTTGACCAAACATTCGAAATTGATCGAACGAACCCTTTTTATATAGAAGCAGCATAAAGCCTTTCCACGTGATCAGTGGTTGTACTGGTCGTCGAATCGGTGTACGTGAGGCAACATGTTAAGAAGAATGTTCACTTGTCACTGCAAAGTCGTACCGAATTAGCAGGAGGGTTGAACAGGTGGTTCATGTAGACGAGGGGACAAGAACGGTCAGTGAGGCAGTTCCAAACGGCCTTCTGTCGGAAGCAAAATTGGCCCCCAGCGATTAAGCTACTAAAGCTTAACAAGGCTGCTGGACCGGATCTTATCTCTTTTCTTTTCAAGGATGATTTGTTAAAATTGCTGTCAGAACTGGTGAAAAATCATCGGACTGTTTGAAAAATTAGAGTTCGTACCTCGTGAATGACATTTGTCAACAGTAACTCCCGCCTCCGGCAAGGGGACGCAAAGTATTTGTGAAATTCACATGGGCATCACCGTACCGTTTTTTGTGTACAATTTCAACACTGGCGTTTTTTTTTACCTCGGCTAACTGTGCTAAGAAAAAGTCATACAGCTGAAGAAAAGTTAGGAATTCCTCTCCGATCGTGGGTGCTTTGGTTATATTTTTACCTTGTGTTTCACCTGGGGGTGTCGACACTCTTATAGACAATCGATTGTCAGAGTCTTTTCAGATCTAAAAGCTACCTTCCATTCGGTCGCTGGTGACAGTCTTTGGAACTGACTTTTTCGCAAGGGAGTTTCTGGACAAAATATGAATCTGCTAAGATCATTTGTACTCGTTCTGCAAATAGAGTGCTGGTTTGTGGAAGACTGTCTCAGGAGTTCATCAGTTTTACTGGTGTTCGTCAAATGTGTTCGATTTCCTCCTTATTGTATATTTTGTCATGGGTGACGTTTTCGAATGCGCGGTTGGGAGATCCAGTCAGCCTGTTGTTGAGCTATTAGGTGCTTGGAAATTTTTTTAAAACGCGTTCTATCTTTCAGAATGGATTACACTAGTTTCTGCACTTGACTGCCCTAAAACTATGTAGTTGGGTGCTAATTCTGCGATGAATAAACGACCATCAGAAGAACAAGTGCCAGGTGTAGTTGTCGTCGTTACTGGCTGACTTCATATTATTCCGTTGAGTTTTGTCGTTCGGACTGGCAAAGTGAACTATACCTATGCCCATCTGCGCCAAACATGAGAAGATACCAGCAGACATTGTGGTGAATACAACCCGATCTATGAGCTGGAGTACTGGGAGGTAGCGGTAGCCGATTGCGGTTGGGGCTACTCGGTCTTTTTGACAGCTATAAATTCTCCAAGTTACCGTTGAACATTTCTGTTTGGTATGGCAAAATTTGTGTCACCGTATCTGGCGCATATGGAGGTAGAACAGAAATGCGGGAGTTGTCAGAGATACTCATGATATCATCAACCAGCTCAGCTAGTTAATCCAAGGTCATGTGCAATTTGGATGCCAGAATGCTACAGACGAAGTTAGGCGGTTTTTGCAGGAAGAGCTGTTGGAATGACGCTCTATCAACAGATCTTCCTATTGTTCACTTAGAAAAAATACGTTGAATGACAATATGATTGCAGTGGTTCACATCACCGCATTTTGCAACTATCACCGCAAGTAAATTACTGGATAGTATGAAATTAATTAACGCCGTATGCACAACCATGTGGTTAGGCTCCGGTTCAATTTGCCAACGTGTCTTCAGCAGACATTTTTTCATAAGTTCCCAATAGCTTCACATTTTGTGGCTTTGCAACAAAATCATTTCGTTACGAAATGTTTGTCACTGGTGTGTTTCTCTGTTTGAGGTTCGCAACTACTCAATCATCTACGGTGAACGAACAGCATCCTGATTATTTTCAGATACAGAGTTGCTTAATTTCCTTCATGACCATAAACAGTATTCTTACCAATCGATGAATTAGTTACACATTAACACGCGGCTTTTAGAGAACAATGCGTCCTGTTAAAAGCACACTAAATTGACTAATTTCAAATCTCCATAATAAGCATGTAGTTTGATGAGAACATCGCTCGTCGGTGTTCAGCAAACCCCACCAACTGACTGTTGTGGACTAGAATTTACAGTGCAAAAGATAGATTTGCAAATGAAAGATACGTGGAAATGTGAAAACCGACATAGCAAACCAATGAAGAAGACAACTCGACTGACAATATAACCAAGAGTTCAGCAGATAAATTAAGCTCCATTTTATATGTTTGTGTGACTTTGACAGAAACACCAAAACGATGAGCCGTGAATACCCCCATTAAATACGCTGGTTAATTTCGTCCGTAATAAATACTAACGTACCGTTTTCAAATTTTGTTACGCACCCAAACCCTGATCTAACAGTGAATCGATTCTCATTGACAGAACTCTTCAAGTGGGAACGTATTCGGACGGATTCAAAATTTAAAACACTGAGTCCCCTAGATCTAGTTCATCAATAACGATAAAATCATCCATCGTGGGATGTTAACATTTCGTTTACGCTCTTCAGTCACGAACGTAAAACATTAGAATATATAGGACATGTGGATAGCAACAAAATAGAAACATTCTACGATTGGGTTTACACGGAACAAATACTGTCGTCAGTTCGAAGGCAGACCACCTGAGTGAGTCACCAGTTTATGCACACCCAGAGCTGGACGGTGAGTACTGATCAACATTGTGAGCAATTTGATATTCTAATTCAAAATTGGATATCGTACACCACCACGCTGTTCATAGTGCATTGTAGGCCAACATCCTTTTACTGTAAAACCATATTTTTAACACACCACATATTTGAGATGAAGTCAGCACCATCAAACTGGTAACATCAATATATTGTATGCAAACAAAACAGTTACCGCCAGGTTTATAGTCTTATCTAATTGTTACCAGAAAAACTCGAGAGAATTAAGACTGATGAAAGTAAACCAGCTTGGAGATTGCAGTAATTACTTACGCAGTATAGGATGAACTGATGATATTTCGCGGCGGTGATGGAAAAGATTCTCATTTTATCCTATTTAGTCTTAGCAGAAGCGGTGCATTGCAGCCAGTAGTGTTTTACACATTTCTTTACATCAGCTGTCAGTTTACTTTTTTGTGCTTAAATAATGCGACAACTTTCAAATCTCTGCTTGCATATTCTTTTTATGCGATATTCGTACCAGTCGTGCAGCTACTACAAAAGTAACTGGAAGTTTTCACAGGCAGTCTGGAGACAGTTAACTCTGGGCTATTTTGACTGGCGTAAAATTTATTCAAGATGACTAGTTACCTCGTACCTCTGACTAGTTTAATGGTGAGGAGCCGGATACGATTACACCTAACCACAATTTGCGAACAATTAGTTCGAGTAACTTCTGGGCGTCCTAAAAACGGAACTCTCAGTTTGTTTTATTTCGTTCGCAAATTTTCTCTCCTGCTATTCTAGACTATACGCAGTGCAACGACACAAACTCATGTTAGACACAATGCCCTAACATATTTTTGTCATTCAAGAGCTGCCGTACTCTACAATAAGAAGCGAGATTAACCATTTTATCAACCCAGACTTATCAAACGTTGACGCACGATCATCTGTTGCCGAGAGAATTATGCACAGACCGCAAAGCGCCAGTGAGATTTGTTTGGTAAACCCGAACCAGGCGTGAAAATTCGTTACTGTAATTTTGGAGCAGCAGCAATTTAAAACGCTCTGATTGGGTTCTTACTTTTGGTCGACAAAACAACCCTTACCAAGAACAGACTTTGTTTTAACCAGGAGAATTCCGTATTACCGTAAACAATTGCCACGGTTTCGCTCAGTTAAACACATTATTCTCCACGACAATTATAGATGTGTGCACGTTGCTTCTGGAACCGCATACTCCGGCCAGACGCTAGCCGATTATGTTAAACAGTTACTGGGGGGACACTTATCTGGCTTCCTCTATCGGTCGAGTCCAATGCAGCTGTAGTTTGATGCATGAGTACATGAGGAAGAGTGTTGACTTGATGTATGCCGGCTACTTAGAAAATGACTGAAAATAAAAGTAAACTTAACTGATTTTGTGCGAGTGGGTTTTCCGGTCAGTATCGGTGACCATAATGTGGTAGTTTTGAAGTGAAAATATCTTACATATATTGGACGATCGATCGGGCTGAGGTGCTGTCACTGTAATGTATGGTTAGTAACACTGTACAACCCATACTTAAATCTTTCACGAAGATCCAAGTACATCCCGTGGAAATGCCTTCTTCAAGAGATTTCCATGAAATGCAAATGGTTGTAATTTGTCTGTTTACTATGCTTTATTGGGAATATACCATTCCGGCTGACAAAAAACGATACCAGGAGTAGATTTCTCGATTGTAAATTTTCAAGTACACCTTCAGAATGCCAAACAGTATTCGACTACTTAGAGAGGTCAAAAATGTAGCAAATCTTCCACCGACTTTGTTGATAAACATTTGCATATGACATATCGAGAGATGCCGCAGTTAGTGAGATCCGTTTTTTTGATTTCGATCCTGTTTCTATTGCAAATCTGACATTAATCATGTACTATCTTTCTTGAAACAAACTCCTGCTTACTATACCGCAGAAAAAATTTCTTTTGGGCGGAAGATAAGGTGGAATGCGGTGCGCATACAAATCTTTTGTTGGATGGTCATAATGCGCTGTGAATCAACATTCCGTCAAAAGCACGACACTATTTCCCGTTACGAGGCACTGATATAAGAGACAGGGCAAGCAGAACAGAAAACAAATATCAGTGCACCTTGCTGCTCGAGATTTTGGCTCTTACGAATGCGGAAATGTAGTATTTGCGTGGAAAAATACGATTTGCAGCACACACCGTGCTTACTCGTAATAAATACACAATCAAGCTGGGCCTATTCAGATAAGATCAAAAGTGACCGGGATATTCTTTGCACTTGCATAAGGTCTGAAGATTCTTAGATCCATACTACGTCTTTGACTTGCTCCCGATAAATAATTGATATGGCCAGAATGAACTAGAGAGGCCTGTTCAGTTGCGAATGTTGACACAACTGATATCTGCACTGCCGCATAATTTCATCAGACAAATTTGGACAACCAGCATGTTTTGCTTCTGAGTTGCCGCAGATATTTTGTTGGTCGAATAAACTATCCCAAGCGAAACTCAGCGGAATGCTGCAGTTGCCCTTTCTAGATTATAGCAGACAAGTGTGTGAGATAACTGCAAATGGAGCATATTGAAACCTCTGCAAACAGCTCGGTAAATAGTATTGTTCCTGCTGACAATCGTCTGTCGCCTTTGGAAACTTTTAGTCCTTCTTCTCTGCGTTGGCAGTACTATCGTTAGTGCGTATCAACTTGTATCTACTTTCCACACACATACAAGTTGTAACTACTTGTGCGTTAGCGTCCAGTCACTCCATTATCGGCAATCCTGACAAATATAACTTTAGCCAAGCAGCTATCAGTCTTCAGTTCACTGTGCTACTGGACGTTAGCAAAGTAGACTTAGTGGAGGTCGCTATGTCACCATATTCGACATCAATCAAATGACCGTTTTAGATTGCACACAAAAACCGAACGTATCAGAGGAATGGCCAGCTGATCACCTATGATAACAGCAGGTAATCTTCGGAGGGAATGAATATCCAGCATTCAACTTTGATTAACATTTCGGACGACTTGTCACAGCCTGGACTCCACGTATCAGGTGACAATCAGAACTCTTTGGTGAACATGCAGTCTCTCGTGTTTGTTCACTGAATTGTCGCTAGCTGATGGGCCTATCCACCGTAAACATGCATGACAGCGATTCAAACGAAAATCTAATTCACGTTTGAAGTAGACCTACTTCTGGATGGCCACCCGGACGCAGTACTGGTGATACGACCGACGTGTCGTTATTACAGAGGTCCAGTTTATAAAATTTCACTGCACATGGAGTGGGTAAATCGGAGCATTTCAGAAGGTGACAGACAACGTTCGCCAAGTTTAATTGCATTGGCCGCGTACCTCCGTTTCTATGTCCGTTTTCAACTAATTTTACGGTAATTGTCTAGGAAGTGTATCACTGCTTTACCTGGCGGTCGGCATTTGCGAGTATATCATGAATTTGACGACTGAAATAAATCTTGAAGTTACGGCAGCTGTTCGTATCTGGCGAAACTGTAAGCGCCAAATGAAAAGCAACCCGAGGGCTTAACTTTGAAATCAGTCACTAGGTTGTCACATATGTTGGATCATACTCCTTAGCCAAGTGAACTTCAACAGATGCCGAGTGTTGCTGACGAATAGTTTTGTCGATAGAAGTCGTGTACGTTAAGACAGCTGGTGGTCTCACACTAATCCACAAGTATATACCATATTTGTGCCAACTACCTCTTTCACTACTCCTAAATTCCAACATGTGTATTGTCTCTCACAATGCACTGAAAAAACAGGAAAGGTGAGTATGTGTTTTCCATCGAAGGCTGAAGTTAACGTAGGTGGAACATTGAATCCCTCGAGGCAATATCAAGTGTACCTCCTCATACAAGTATACGAGATTGAAACGTATACTTCAGAGTTGATATTTAATAAAACAGGAAGGAAGATAGATCAGTTGATGACCTATAAGAATGCATATGCCTGATATTTGGAAGTTTGCCAGACTCTCATTCGGTGTTGACGATGAAACAAAAAGAACCGGGTCTTAAATTTTGTATTTATGTATAAATTATGTGGGTGGGTTTTCTGTACGTCCAAGCGAACAAAGCATACCAACGTATAAAATCTTGTGTGGTTTTACTCTCAACAGTTGCAATGTACAATAGATCCACGTATGGAATAACATTTTGTGCAACTGAAAATGGTTACTGGACAGTACTGCACAAGTACTGGACAAGTATCGTTGCATCTGGGGCAAGAACATCATAAGAAGTAATTTGGAAGATGTACATTTGACATGGTTTAGTCCACTGGTGATACAGCCGGACTGACCAACTTCAGAAGCAGATCGTATTAAGGAATAAGATTAGGAGAATGTGGAGATCAGCGGATAAATTCGTTCGGTTGAATTTACTCGTCCCCGTGCTAAACTGTTCTCCTCCGTTTACACTTTTGTGTTCTCGGGTGAAAGATTTTTTTGCTAAAATTAAACATTGTAAAAAAGCATTTCTTCATTGGCTGACTGTGTAGAGCTGATTTTCACATGTTTCATATGGATAATTTTGACTAGAATCAAATACAATGAAGACTGTGAATAGAAAAAAAATGTCAGCCAGATAAACATAACGTAAACATAAATCTTCCTTTCAAGCTGACAACGAAAAACTCTTTTCGAAAACTGTGCACAGTGGATCGATGCAGACTTCGAAGTACAGAGCTCTTCCATTTATGGTAGGTGTTTTGGGAGCTGTTGGATGTTGCCTGGCCACTAATCAAGTCGGCAAACTCATAACCACAATGATCTGAGCGGCACTAGGCGCTCTCAGTCAATCTGAGTGGAAAGGTCATTAAACAGGAGAAATATTAGTGTTTAAACTAACCATCGCTATTGGACAACACGCGTGCCAATTTTTGGTTGATTCGTTCGAAATTACGTTCTACGACCTCAGCTGGGATAATCCGGCTGTTTATAAATGAAGTGGTTTCATCTAACTTAAGTTAGCCACCAACTCTTACAAACAAATTAGACGCACCAGCTTATTGCCGTTTTTGATCTGTTGATGTCGATCAACCACAATTCCACTTTAAGCAACTGGCGTGTCAGTTTTGATTGACTTAATTTTCTCAAGTCGGAAAACCACTCCAGCCTAATCTCATTAGAATGAGTTCGTAGGGTTTGAGAGATTTCTGATTTTTGGATAACAGTCATATTACCTTGAGGATGTTACGATTATTCTATAATGAAGGCATGATTAGTAATGTTGTGTGCAACAGAAATGCTAAAATTGTCATAATGATACTATCCCTAACAAATTTGATACAGTAAGAATGTAAACGGCCTAAAGTATCTACATAAGTTGATAATAAATTGCGGTGGGCGGTAAATTCAGACAAGTTTTTTCTTTCTCTCAAAAGTGCAGCAGCGACTCAAACTGCAGTCAGACAAAATATCAGTATAATTTTTATATTCTGTCTAACATTCTAGGCTGAAGTATGGTTCTGAAATTATCATCACGTATGTGAAAGCTAAATTTTCAAGACTTCTCAGTGAAAGACGAATTCATAAATGTACTGTATAATTCACATTACCATTTTTGCTACGTATACTTTAGTCTCTAGAAACTAGCTGGACCGATTGCCATGATAACTGCCATTGCATAATCCTCACACTTTGGTTTTATAATGGATACCGTTTGCTCTCTTATTTTCGACTAACCAAAAGTTCGTTAACCTGTCACTGAGTCAATATTGGGCTTCCGGAAGTTTACTCCGTACTCATTTTGAATGAAGCCATTTATCTTCAGTGGGTGATTTTTCACTCAAAACACTTGCTGATGACGATATATTAGGGAATAATAGGGCGTAATAGGGTACAAAAAATACTTATACACAGTTCCCATGCAAACATTTCTACCAGGAAATACCCTGAAAATTTCTTCAGCCAAGTTGTCTGAAGGTCATGCAGCATCTACCGGACAGTCAGCAGCTTACAATGTTGAGTACCGCTTAGCCTTCCGTCTAACATGGTGGGCGTACGCATATAGTGCTAGATGCTTGCAGTTCAATGCCATATCAACCGGTTCCGTAGCGTATTCCATTGTAACAGTTTGCCACAGTGAAACGAAACTTGAAAGGAACGAACGTCACACGGGCACCTATCCGAAAAGGCTGAACAGTTTTAGACCCGTGGTGTTCCCCTTTGACACCTTTTGTCGACAAAGGCGGACAGTGTGTGAGGCTTGACTAACGTCGCCTCGGACAACGGTAGCGCGTCATACTTCCTGAAACTGTGCCCCAGAGGATAAATTCCGGAGTCCAAATCGAAGGGCTTCCTAGCGGTCACATACCCTAACCGGGTCGGGTAAACGAATGGACAAATTACGCTACTTAAATCGAAGCTAAATTAGCTGGATGTCGGTGTGACGGGTGTGTACACATTATTCCAGTCGAGTTGTTTCGCCCCGTCGACCTAGTGACTTGGTCATCACAGTCCACGATCTTTAACAACTTGCTAACCATACACGTCTCTTTAAGCGTCTCGGCAACTGAAATGCAATGCTGAACCGGGAACCGAAATGCCCCAGTGATTGAAAGTGGATTAAACAAAAATACTATAATCTCTTAAAGGTTTGTGTCATCACGACAGTTTTTTCACCAACCGAGGGATACAAAAATATCACATTCATCTACGGAACATATTTACACATCAATAAAAGGCTGATAAAAACCAACATTTTTTCCCATAGAATCTGAGGCAAGTCATGTTGTCAGGGTTATAACGACGTTTGTGGACTCTAATGTGGTATATTATAGCCATGGACTCAGAACAACAGACATCGTTCAGCATCCTTCAGTTGTGTGATCACGTTACTGTGCAGTGTCGTTTTGCTTCCTAACCAATTTCGCTATAATAAAGACAGCCCGTTACGTTTTCAAGATCGGCACAGACATATCGTATAGAAATTTTTTCCAGATTAAGGTGTTTTGTTCACCGAACACCTGCTTCTCCCTGAAAATTGATCTATCCAGGATACGAATACCGTTTGGTTTGCGTCGACAGCACACGTCCGCAGAATTCACGAAGCTTGCAGTCATTTCAGTGCTCAAAGGTGTGTTTTGTTAATGTGTCTACTCGGCAACTTTATCCACACCCCTCTGTGAGTTCTAAGCTGTCTGTGTGATCTACTCTTCTGTTAAGTTTGAGATATTAACATACTATTTTGCACCACTCTTTAAAGGTAACGGCCTACGAGCATCCGAAAACTGGAATCTGTTAACAATTCTTTGCATGCATTCGTAAAATGTGCTTACTTTGCCAACTGGCGCCGTCAGCCTCGTATTTAAAAAGACCATATAATGTCATTCAAATGCTCAACTGCATTTGGTTCTGAGCAACCGCCCCGCTTGCACTTCGCATGAAATTAGTGATTAACACCTTACTAATAACGTAAAGCAGTGGGATAATTAATTAGGAGTAATACAAAGATAATTATGTCGCGCTCTGAGGTTAGTTGGCAACCCGAACATGGGTGACACTACAGTTTGATTAAAAGTTGTGGTGTGAAAGTAGAGACCATGTCTGCGTGAGTTCAACTGTGGCTTTACTAACCGTTGTTCATAACCCCGTAACCCCTTATGGCAATGCAGTATTGGAAATGCTTCACAGAAATAAAATGTTAAGGTGTTGGTTATTTTCAGGAACTGGGAGGCTATGTACGTTTAAGAGTTTTCCCACCCAGCATTCTTAATGTATACGCGTATACGGTTACTTATATGTGTGCACCTTTATAAATGCATCTAGAATAATCGAAAAAAGGCATGCACTGAGTAATGAATGATTTATTATGACGTTTCAACTCCCTACTAAGATCCGTCGGAATGAGATTGTCCTACCGCTCATCGTGACCGCCTGTCGGTCTCTCTTCGCTCCTTTTCCGTTTCAGTTTCAACGATGTTGACCAAGTGGCTGTCTATATCTACTTGTCGACTGAACGGACTCGACTGGCAGTACAAACTGTTACTTTGTCACTTTCTGTCCGCACGACCACTTTCGCATGATCTATGTTGACCTCGTAACCTGCGTCCATGCAGTTTTGTCACAGTTTTGTCCTAGGCTTGGCTCGTCACATCACTAATTTGTGTTCGTGCGCGCGTGAGCACAGCTGATATATATATATATATATATATATATATATATATCAGCTCTACTATAGTCTGTCCAAAACAGTGATCTTAGTAATGGCATGCCGATAAGGTCTTTCAGGTTGCTTGTTCACTCATTGTACACGCCTGTACTAATCTACTGGCTAGGGTGTTTTCCATACTTCTGCCTTTGAAAATCAAATAACCAACTTGCAGAAGTTGTTTAAAAAGGTTTCAAGCATTTATACAACGCAACAGTGAACAGACTTTTATTACGACTCCCTCGAAAAATATTGTAATTCATCCAGAGTTTATGGAGTGAGGTACGTGTTTATCGCCTAAATTCAGAGGCTGGGACAGCTATTCGCATGATAACAGTGTGTCTAAAGCTTAAACTACATTGTTAAATTTATGTTCAATCGGATGATGTGATTTGTACAAACATATCTTTTAAACCCTCGGAGTGCCTTGCGAAAATTTATTACAAGGCTCGTGCGTGACCAGACCTTGCAGAGCAGCATCTATCTGCGTGAGTTTCAACTAGAAACGATACACCACCGCCAGCGATATTCGCTTCTTTGCAGCCGGGCAACTTATTTTGAGTAATCTAAGTAACTAAATTTTGACGACTGCTGGCAAGTAATATCTGACATTGATCTGATATGAATGGGATATCACACAGCTCACTTGAGTAGCCTCATTCCTGTAGACATCTTGGTCAGCCACTTTTGAAAAAAAACACTACAAGGGAGTTATGCGCTTACAGCACCTTTTCGGTATTCTCTATTGTCGTCACGGCCGTGACTAGAACTCATGTCATGTTTTCATCAGACAGCTGTCTAGAGCACTGCATCACTGACCTTGCAAGGTCGTGGCACTGTTGATAAGTCTTAACATAGGCCAAACTGCAGTCTAGTGCTATTTATCGAAAGGCATTGACCGAAAAAAGCCTAAGGAGATGCAACAGTTGGAGTTGTTTGTGAGTGGTTTTCAAATTGTGTACGGCCAATATCCTTTACCGATAATCAGAACGTTGCTCAGCATGTTAACGGTTTTCATGATTTTGGCACGAACATGAATCCTGATCGTGAAGTCACCGCCTGGAATTGACTGAACTTTTATTTTGTCTCTTCTTCGGACGACATGACATTTTGACCAGTATTCACAAGACATTGTGTCTAAGATCATATGCATGTTGAGTCAGTTGTGTCTAATGTGAAGTCAGTGGTGCAGTGGTTAACACGGCTCATTCGGGATAGCACGACAGCTGTTCTGATGCTGGCCGTGACCAACTTCAACAGAGGCGAAACGTCAGGCCCGAGGACATTAAATGAGTAGTTAGAGGATAAATCAGTTCAAGTAACAACTGCGGCTCACCGTAACATGCTACGTCATAATTTCAATGAAACTATGTTGTTGACAGGTTTCGCCGTTTTGTTTACAATGCGATTACAGTTCCCACAAATTTCAAACAATCACAAACAATGTAGATACCAGGTTTTGCCATGTACTCCAATTACAATCTACAGCATTATAATTAGGCAAACGTTCACGTAGTCATTAAGGACCGGTAAACATAGAAATGGTCCTGATGATTTTTTTCACTACATTTATGCAATATGTCAGTAACATCCCATAAGACTTTTCTCGATCAGTTTCCGAAAATAGCCATCAAAACGAATTGTTTTGGAGTTCCTCGTCAACACTGTACAAATAAAACCATATATATTGCTAGTGACTCATAACTAGCAGAGTCGTTTTCTTGGTTGGCAGTATTTCCGTTGTTCCATCATTAAGAGATGAACTCAATGAACTGTATTTAATTGTCTCAATAGTTTTCATAATCCTAGACTTCAAGTAGAATTTCCAGGATTTCGTTTTCAGGAAAAAATAATCAAATTCGTGTCTTTTTCGATGTGTGTATCGTTACCGATCCTGCTGAATGACTGCGGTGCTATGTGCTCAACTTACGGAAGTACCAGCTCCTGCACTGTCTACCCCATCCTGGTTATACACTTCGGGTGACTTCACAGACGCCGCTGTCGGTCAGCCTTTATGAGGTACAGGCAACAACACAACGTCCGCAGCAGCAATGGCAGATTGGAGTCCTGTAAACAATAGACTTTGTACCGTCCTCATGGCAGGTTCTATCAGCGCCAGGTCTAGACGCAAAACCGTCAGAAATCTTTACATTGTGCCCACGTAAGCCCCCATTGACTCTAGTGACGTCAGCGTCGCGGACGTCCTTTACACGGATCTGGCCACTTTTCTTCGGTTTTCAGATGTTTCTGATATAATCGTTCTGGCCGGAGATACGAACGTCCAGGTCGGCTACCTTGGTGATTCCAAGTCTCGTTTAGGTGGAAGGTTTGGAATAGCATCGCATAGCTCGGATAGTGATGGACGATTGATGCAACCGTATGCTGTGCATAAGCTATTTTTAGTCAGCATTAGCTTTAGATGTCCTACATGTCATCATTATACTTGGTGCCCAATCTCTCGGAATCAGGTCTGGTCTCAGACAGACCACATGGTGGTCAGTTGTAGGCGGCGTGGTTCCATTCTGGAGTGTCGCTCTTATTCAAGAACATACTTGGATTCATACCATGCGTTGCTACGTGGTCTTTTCCTTCTTACTTGTGCTTGGCAACGACCTCGCCGACAGCAGCAACTGACTGTTCAGAAACTGACTGTACGGTAGATAAAATATACTGATAAAAAAGCTTAGGAATCAACCTTAGCGATTCTCACTCCATGCATCCTAATGGTTGCTAGGACCAAATCTCACGGGCCATTCAGGAAGCAGGTACTGTAGTATGTTACACGGTGGATAATGGATCGAAAATACATTGGATCTAGGAGAAAGTCCTGTTGTTGTAAGAAGCCAAGTGAGCCTCCCTTCCGATAGTTCACATAACAATTCCTCGGCATGCGCACTGCGATCTCAAAATGGAAATTGCCTCTGTAAAGTTGCTCATTACGTAGAGATAACATTGAATAGTGAAATCATGAAGGCTGTTGACCGGCTTATTTTTTTATCTCGGAAGCTGCATCAGCAACGTCAGGAATGGAACAGAAGAGCGTATCTCGAAGGTTAGGTAGCGTTCGTTGGTGTGGAACATCTATGGCGACAGGAAGTTATCTTTCTGTTGCTAATGGGTTGCGTATATAAGGCGACAATGAGGAGTGCATTAAATTATAGCAGAAAAAACTTGGCCGCTCAGTGTGGAAGTCGTGGACCGTCCTCAGATATTTGATCACTGGTGTATGCGTTCAACCTTGATGACACCAGTGAGCAGCCAACAAGGAGGTTAGAATGTGGGCTTTTGGCGCTGGTTGTCAAGAGAGTTATTTTGTTCAATCCTTAAATTTTCCCCACGCTAAGACGGTTAGGTAGTGTACTAAGGTGCCAACTAGTCATCTGCCACACCGAGTACTTTTTGCCGAAACTGAGGTCGACAGGCGTAAGGTGCTAGTTGGACAGATGATGACCTGGTGTAGGGAGGTGAATTCGTTCACCAAGGGGTTGGCAATTATAGGTAGCGTTCATCTCCCAGGTTGGGGACTTCGCGACTCTCAGAGTCGGTATATGTAGAGATTAAACGCAATAGCGAATAATTGGGTTCAATGGCATTACTGTTGCCGTTGTCCTTCAGAGCTATCTTTGAAGGGAATATAGTCATTTACGCTGGGCAACAAAAGCCGTAAAGAAGCTTTCTTATTCAGGACGCATTAGTTTCACTCACAACTCAGTTGTTTGTTTGCTAGGTGTACGCGCGTTGAAGTTGAAAGTTTGAACAGAGACGATGCTACTTCTAGTAGATAGGTTCCATCTTCTTCCGTTCTTTTTCTTTCTCTCTTCCTAAATATGATTGGCATTTATTTTCACAATTGCGTGGCAGTTAAGTTTCGGTGAGTTCCACTGATTTATTGCTTTCTATGATAAGGAAGAACGCTATGTACCAAAATTAAACAGCCAGCGGCAGCTAACATAAAACGTCGTACGAATTACTACCTAAATCCTGAAGTTATTCAAGGACACCTACACAAAGTCCACCAATCAGCCTTTGCCAATGATCAACAATAAATACCTTACTTACCCGAATTTATCTAGTGTATCTGTGCATCTGGATACTCAAAGTATAAACTATGTCAGTCGTATGTCCGTCACAGTGAGATTGGACCTTGACGTGGTGTGACGGTTTGCGCATCTCGATGACCTATTGGGCTAAACTGGACAGAGTTACTCGTACCAGGCAGGCCAACAGGTAAAGGTCTGACAAACCACAGTCTTCTGGTCCTCCAGGCTGGAGGTTGGAAGATGGTTGGCATCTCTTCCTGAAAAACGTACCATTTCTGGTATATCGCCACCCACTCGCTTCCTTGCGGTACAGGCTTTAGAGCCAAAGGCTTTGGCTGAGAACCTTAATCGGTCTCCTGTCTAGGTCTGGGCGTCCTGGCAGTATCTCAGCCCACACACAACCATGAATCCTCACAACACAAACAATTCCATACTGCATCGGCCGTCTTGCAGTGTAAACCGGGTCGCCCTATCTGCTGCATACCGTGGGGTGGATAGGCGAAAACATGCTCCTGATGAAACCCCCCCCAACTGTCCTATCAAATTTGCCTCTCAGGCCCGTCCCAATTCCTAATTCTGATAACTCCTCCGCAGGTCCCACAGCAGATATAATTATTTATAGTAACACTGTGCCGATAAGTTCCAGCTCTCGCCACTCAGTCTCACACCTCCCTCGTCCTGTGCTTTGACCTAGAACGCAAATTAATATAGGTGCCTTCAACGTTCGTACTCTAAAACAAATTGGTCAACAGGCTGCTCTCGCACGAACGTTAGACTCGTTACATATTGATGTTTGCTGTATCTCAGAGACTAGAATCCGCGACAGTATTCAACGTATGGAGTTGACAGCGCCTGCACTTCCTACCCGATACTGGTTATACACTTCAGGCAACCCTCCGGCCGCCGTTACCGGTCAGGCTGGAGCAGGTATGGTGATCAGCACGACGGCCGCAGTCGCATTGGTAGGTTGGATTCCTGTTAAGAGTAGACTTTGTGCCATCCGCTCGGCAGATTATGTTATGGTTGGTTCTAGACGCGAAACCATCGAAAATCGTTTCGTTGTGTCTGCCTACGCTCAACGGACTGTCGTGACGTCGACATTAAGGACGTCTTTTATTCGGATCTGACCGCTCTCCTCCGGTCGACACGTGGTTCTGATATGGTCGTTCTGGCCAGAGATACAAACGCCATGTCGGCCGTCTTGGTGAGGCAGGTTTGGGATAGCATCACATCGCTCGGACAATGGTGGGCGACTATTACAGCTGTGCGCTGAGCGTGGGCTGTTTTAGCCATCGTGCACGTCATTGCTATACTTGGAGCCCTCCCTCTCTGAATCA
>QNGE01000551.1:66068-110057 GCA_008508345.1 Paragonimus westermani | reverse complement strand
GTTGTCGTTGTTTGTCCGAGTTGTCTGTGAAGTGAGTGCATATAATGACGCGCGTCAGTGAAAGCCGTAAGGATGCTGTCTCTCTGATGACGCCTTGCTGTCACTTGCAGATCGGTTGTTTGTTTGCAAGGTGCAGGCACCTTGATGTTGAATGTTTGAATCTGGACGTAGTCATTTTCAGTAGTTAGGTCCCTTCCCGTCCTCTTCTTTTTCCTTCTCTCTTTCTGTATAGGGTTTGCTTTTTCTTCATGGTTGTGTGGCAGTTGAGCATTAGTGTGGACCACTGATGTATTGCTGTCTATGATGATGATGATGTTGATGATACCTTCATTCCGAAAATCCGCAGTTGTTCTATTTGTTTAGATGAACGAGATGTTTCCGTAGATATCAATGTAAATTCATCTTTAGGGACAGTTGTGGTCACATGCTTATAATGTTACAAGATCTTCTAGTCCCATTCAAATTCGAATGCAATAACTTATTTATATGTCTGAGGTACTAATGAAAGTCCTCTGTGGTAAACCTCTGAGAAACTTGTGAACCGGAATAAGAAAGAAACAAGAAAGCCAAAGCACAAATCGTTCAGAGCATCTTCACTATTCGACCACATTCATTTGACCGGTCTGAAGCGGAAGACTAAAATGACTCATCCCTCACAAGTTTAGGCTGTAGGATTCTGAACACCGTATGCAACAGGCGATTATGGAAATTGACACAGATGATTAGTAGCCTTTCATTCTCTCACTGAATCATCCGTACAGCGGGAAAGTGAGCATCTATTTGCTATTTGGATGACTATATCCGGTCAGTTTTGTCCCGTGCGCTCCTCTTTTGTGGGTGTGTGGGTGACTGAAGTATTCATATCTCAAAAGTCTGGTTGCGATCAGAATGTTGATCTTAGTTTTCCACGGAATATTATTTGCCCACGACAGGTACGATTTTGGTTAGATTAATTGTATAAGGCCGTTTGAAAATGTAGTTTTTTCTGAACGTGATGCTTGTATACCTCTCCCATTTTGTAGTACCTAATAAGTCCCTCACTAAACTCACCATACTCTCTCACTTCGTGTACTCATATTTGGTGAAAATTGGTTTCGTTTTTCTCGCCATCATCACTGCATTGATTTAATGATATACCAAAACAGTCTAATTGTGCATCGTACAGAGTGTCAGGGAGAATTTCGGTGGCTGGCCTTCTATGTGAATTCCAAAGACGGTGGATTTGTTATTATGTAGGTATTAGTTAGCACGTCTTCTAATTCCGTTTCTGCGTAATTTCTGGAAATAAATTCTTCGTGAATCTGACAATCTTTATTAATTCTACGGCTCACTACTGCCATACAATGCCGTCGATTAAATCGTGTTGTATGTCTTCCTGACTCTGGCCAATTTTGGGTTTTCTTGTTGCGACTCGAGGTAGAAAAACAGTCACCCCATTCAAAGCGCCTTACACCCAAAACGTATTATGACCAGCTAGCTGTACATGTCGTATCATCTCCCGGTTGCTAAGAAAATTGGCGCTCCGTAAAATCCCCACTAAGTCATTACAGTTTCAGGGGAGATAAATTGCGTGTTTACTTGCGGACCTTACTGGTTCGCCCGTGTGTACATACAGCCAAATTCAAGTCGTTCGCGGTTGAAGTAAATGGTTCACCGTTTTTCACGTGCACGTTGGTGAACTTCTCCACTGGGTTCAGACAAATAACCCCATTGCAATTTGCATATCCAGAGAATTATGTTTAAATATTTCACAGCAAACGACTGTCACCGGAATTCAAAGAAATGAAACACATTAACCTTGCTTCGATTGGTGTGCATACAGCCAACGGCAGAATAGAAAACAACTTTGGTGATTCACACAACTTTTGAACTGACTTCCTCCAACGCCTATCCAAAGCCAGAATAATAACGAAGTGAACATATGTGTTAGTGTAAAATTATAGACTTCATTCTACTTTACAGATCGTGTTACCGTGAATTACAGAAAGCAGTAGTGATACGAGCTTCACTCATCACCTATAACGATGTCTAAATGCATCTGTGCAACATGACCGAATACTCCCATAATTGTAGACACTCACCTGTTGCTCAGCTTGAATACTACCTACTCCACAGAGTGAAAACCCAAATATCAAATGTTAATATAGTTAATGGGCAGGTTTAACTGTCAATTCTTATTCAATCGAAAACATGGTAAGGCCGAGCAAAACAAATCAGTGGTGAACTTATCATTGTTTCACTGTTTCTTATCTGCATTTGGTAGTCTCTAAAAGTGGTCAATTTCGAATATTCATCTGCGAAGATCTCAGTAAGATTTACGTTTGCTAGCCTCTGTGCGTATAAAAACCATGACTGCTGTGACAAATATATTAAATCCAGGAGGAATACATGGCAATGCCATCCTGTCGTGTAGCCAACACAATTTTAAAATCAAAATATACTGTTAAATTCACCCACTCACATAAAATACTTGAAAGGTGGAGTGAATTTTTTGCGAACGTGAACACTGTTTCTTTAATTAAATAGCTACATGGAATAATCATCCGATTATGTTTAGTGGAATTGTTTGTTCAATACATTAAACAATCAATTAATTTTGGATATGCTAGTTTTTGAGCTGCATTTCTCTAATATATTTAGAGGGGTCGCACATATTGGACATTACGTGTTGACCGCCTTCTGAAAACGCAAGGCGAATTTTGTGGTAACTGCGAATCTCCAATTAATCTCACCACAGTGGTAAATTTCAGACAAGACAATCACCCACAGTGACCCCCTCACAGTACCTTCTTCATCCAACCACACGGTATTCTGCCGGTTACTTGAAATATCAGCGTGCGCGTACTAAAGGAAACATATGCAAAACTGCGGAAGAGTTTGCATGATAGAACTGGCGATGGACAGTTAATTTCCCATGGGACATTTCCCCGAATTCCTGATATCTGGAATCCATTTTGTCTACAAGGCTGGAGGAAGGAGATGATTTTAAATTCCCCAAATGTCTAAGCCACATTTGAATTAAAGGACGACCAATGTTCGGTATATGCAGCTTGAAACTAGGCGGACTTGTTAAGTTGGCAAACTGTCAACACTGATTTAACCATCACTGTTTTACCCATCAAAAACTAAGCAGAAATATGGCTAGTGTTTATGAACTACAAAATAATATCCAATATGTGCAACTATAGTATTCATTTGCAACGTGAGCAGAAAAGTCCCGAGATGTGAAATTGTGTGAAATTTCTTCAAATTTGAATGTCTTCCTCGAGTTACTGAATTGCTCTTCATAATTTATGAGGAAGATTTTTTAGAATAAGAATTTTATTTGTTCATGCAAAACCTCCGTAAATTGAGACAATACAAAAGAAGTACTACTATTTTTGAATAACAATCTAAATTTTCTATCGTATCATCAAAGTTCGGTGAACACACCGCTTAGTACCACCACAACAATAATTACTATCCACATTGAATACAGCGGTCACTTTCATAGATATTTCTGTTTCTAGGTATCAATCGAACAGTGGCCACGCTTTGGTTCATTCAAGTGACCGGGGGGTAGCTCATACACAATGTCCCGTTGTTATTAGGTACTATTCAGCAGTTGACAGCTGTTCGTTGCAGGCTGCCTAAGTTTTCAGGAACTGATGAAACTTACTAATTGGGGTGATCCAGTAAAATGAAATATGTGGAATAAGAGGTGAATGAAGAGGTTGTATATGAATATCGCACTCAGTTTGTACAAATACTTGCGCAGGTATTTGTTGACACTCATAACAGACACATGGTGGATAAGATAAACTACGCCAAAGCGCTATGTAAATTTATTTCTGCGGTTCAACCAGATACTTTCGAAGGTGTGCAAAAATATTGTTGCCTCATTTATTCATCATAGCGGCTGTAGACGCTGCATAGATGAATACCCCAAACCACTGTCCCTTTGCAAGAAAATTCTGGCTGTGCACCAATCACAACAGTGCTCGGAACATAAATGTACTAGTTGCTTCATAGAATAATAAATCCTAAAAGTGAAGAAATCGAGCCGGCAAATGTTACAGTTAAAGTGTAGAGCGATTGTTTGACTTTGATTAAGGCTACTGACAAAATTAAACACCGGAATGTTTAAAACACCTCTCACCAATCAAATTCAGCGTCTGCCACCACAAGTTTGTAGACGATTGGGATCCCTGAAATTATCTCAAAGTCTATATTAACGGTCTTTATTAACGTAAGCGTTTCTCTCTATGTCGATGTATCTTTCAGATCAACAACACGTGATACATTTTCCCGGTATTCTGTTCGTGTGGCAAAATGCTGTAACCAATCGTAGGACCACAGCAGCCTTATGGAAACATTCGAAATGAATTGAGAATGGAAAAAGATCTGTCATACACACAAACTATTCTCAGCTGTACTACAATAAAACGGATCAGTTATCTAAAAAGTCGTGGCAAAAAGGAATAGCGTCTACTTTTCCCAGTATCCTTACTGGATACTTATTTATTCATTACACTTAGTGGAATCCGTGGGATCTAGAAACCTGCGCCAGTTTCGATCTAATTGAGTCGGGTGTATCATTCTCAGGGATAAGTAACACTGAGGACTCATCAACTTCGGTCACTCAGAAGAAACAAAATTCTAATATCTCTGTCTAATCAAAGGTCATTTTACGTGTTTCGTTTGTACAGCTGTGTAATTCTTCTTTTGCACGCTGTTTCGCTGCCCTGGAAATTATATGCAACATGATTTCCAAAGGAATGCTGGAACTGCCGGGGAATTTCTCCATATCATTAGTAAGTAATGCTGCATACATAAACCGTCAGTATCAAATAGAACATGAGGTACAATCATCGTCCGAAAATTCATGATCACACATTGCAACGAATTAACTCATCGCATACAACGTAACCACGGAAAACAGATATATTTTCCCCTTGTCACTTCTCATGTGCGCGTTATATGCGAAACCGTCGACTTCTGTCAAACTCCAGCGAGCTAAAAGTGTGGTCGAATAGACTACAACTTTATTAGTGGTCACAGCGAGTAAATGTGTAGAACCTCTTGCCCTACTCTGCAGGAAGACCACCCATAACTAATGACCTCTTTGAAGGTTCACTTATTGCCTTCAACAGTGAAACTCAAAGAAATCTGTGTAATTCTGAAGATGTTCTCTTGTAACCAACTTGTGAAAGAACGGACAATGGCAAGTGAATTCACACAATTGGTACACTTTTCTTACACTATAATCCAGCTTCATAGTAACCAACAACTGATCACACTGTTTACATAAGTTTCCAACACTTTACTGCCGTTCGTCCAAATTGTCTGAATAGAGGACAGCTTCAGCGGATGACAAATTTGCGTGGTACCGACATAAACAATGTGTTTATAGCAAGAGATTAGCTGTCATTGTAGTGTTGACGTTATCCATACTTGGTTACCATTGCGGTCCCTTAAATCAGGAAGTGTACAGTAACTCCTCCAAACTAAAACAGCTTTCTGGTAAAGCAAACATACATCGTCTAGTTATTTGTCTCTCCCTGTGTAGGATAGCGTTTTATTCTTTCCAATTCATCGATCGTGGTTTCAGCGTAAACAGAAATGATGAACCAGTCTCCAAAACCTATAAAACTGCAGTGTGCTTAAGACTGATGACAGGATGTTCATAAGAACACTCACGTGATACTGAAGTTGTACGGATCATCAGGGTGAGCGATTATAACCGGGTGACTTTAAACTATTGTTCAGTATAACGAGTGCACACTAATAAAGTAACGATATGAGACCTCACACTCTTGAGAAGCACAATACTATGCATCCGTCCGCAATTTATTCTGGGGAAATAACGAAGGGACCTACCGAACATTGCATCAACGAGCCACATAAATCTATGATTGTTTGCGGGGTGGTATATATTTTTGTTAACCACGTTTACACAATAACTAACTAGCATGCTCTTGAGCAGAGCAACGGTTGAGCAACGAAAGTATATCCTTTTCTCTCGGTCAAGCACAGGACCAACTCAAAAAGACAATGTATATGATAAAGGGTTATCATTAAGCGCATGCCTCAAAACGGTCAGCGGTGTTAAGGTTTTGATAAGTGCATTGTGAATAACACAAAGTTACTACAAAGTTGTATTTCAACTTTTTTACTCGATTTCGATTACAGTCTTCCTGAAGAAGACCATCTGATACGGGTGAACCGTATAGTACTACAACTTGCTGATAGCCTTGTGTTATTTCCAACTAGGTTACCAATAACACGTTAAAAACGACATTTAGTCCATTTGACTTCATTCGCACTAAATATATTGTTATGTTTTCTGGGGATAGGTTGTCTGTTCATATTCACGTACGTTCTCTGTATGTAACGAAGTTGTCTGACAACATCTAAGCACACACACTTCGGACAGAGAGAGTATACAGTAAAAAAAGTTCATACCTTCCGGTGAGAACCTCTAAAGGGCGTTATGTAACCTGTCTGTATCGGATTCAGTATGAGAGCTGCTCTGCAAGTTTAGAACAAAAACAGGCAACTCAAAAGCTGTAAGAGACAAATGCATCACGGTGCGGGGATGTGTTGTTTGCCACTCACTACGAGAACATTTCACATATTGTAAATGCGCTTGCTTGTTGGGGTGCTTCCACACGGAGCTCTACCCTTGAGAATTGCAGGCCATTTGAAAATTCGGAATTAGGGAGGAAATTCAAGCTGTACGAAGTCTAATTCAGAGTGAGTATAGTTTGAAATGCTAGCATCTCGTTGAGGTTTTCCCGATTTTTGCTGACCTACTTAAAATCGGCTGTCGGTGGGATAGTTTCAATGAATTATTTTGTTGCCGTAGTTCAGTTACACGTAACGGAAATGTTCACTGGACCCAACTAGCAGTCTACAACTGAAGTTGTTCAATTTTGCGGTGTGTGACAACGAAATACCACTGTTTCCACCACCACTGACAGGGCGTTTGACACACTGTTGTCATTGTCCGAGTGTCTGATAAATCGATCGGATAACAATATCATTCTCTCACTCATTTTTTGTAGAGATACCTGGAAGTAGATGGTAGAGATTGAAAAGTAGTCACCTAATCTTGTTTGTCTGTTGTAAATGCCCACGTAATTTGAGACTTGATAAAAACGGTGTAGCAAACAAACTAGTCAGCGGTTAGTCATCAGCAGTCCAATTATATAAATTTTGTACCAAAAGTATTGTCAGGGCGAAGCAAGTTCACTTGATATCAGCCACTCCAGAGGTAGGTCAGGAGACAACGTACTGATGAAAATTGCGACACACTCATGAAACAAACAGAAACCGTGACAGTTTGATCGATGATTGTGCACGTCTTGGATCATGACCATCACAAGACCTAAGAAAAGCGTCTCTGTGGATAGAACAATGTATTAGATTCTGATGGTTTCGGCTGTGGTCAAGATTTGACATCTCACGGATTTTGAGAAACGACCTACTACCAAGCAAATCGGAATAAAAGAATAGGCCGCGTTGACGATACGATACGAATCGACAAGATGTGCCGCGTGTGACTACACTGAGTGGTGCTCATCTATGTGTCTGGTTGTGTGAATTACATAGTTCATTAGGAACAAACAAATTTTTTCGCATCGCCCTAACAAATTTGTTTCGTAAAACATTATCTAGTTGACCTAATTGCGAGTAACCGGATACGAGCTTGTTCGGACACAATTTTTTAAACCACTACTGTGAAAAGTTTCAATCAGATTATGACCTACTGCTATCACTTGGATAACTGTTAATGCACTTCATCCATACATGAATCAATACATGCTATGCAGTCCGTCATGTACGTCCAACGTTCCGTTCTGACCGGAATTTCACATTTTAGCAATATGCATCTCCAGCAAACTGTGCATTTTTCTTGAAAAAATGAGCACAATTTTCTCACTTTCCCACTTCAGCCCTCTCTGAAAATATGTCTTCGCACAATCTGTTCAACCTGTTATATTTCAGCATAACCATATTCCCACTCAACGCAGAGCTTAGGTTAGTTTTAACTATGTACGCGGCCGGAATTTATATATATTGATTCACATACAGTAGTGATCACTCAACTTTTACCCAGCCGAAATATGCACTTTTACGGCAAAGTCCATATCTTTTCACCTAGCTATGCGGTTAACAATGAAATCGAGTTAATCTGTAGCACAGCCAGACTACTGATTACTTATTTTAACTAACTAAACAAACACACATCTGGGTCAATTAACCACACATGATACACGTTTGTTTGAAGTTATTTGTAAAGATATCACTTTACCTCATGAAGTGGTTTTAGCTGAACGAGTCTTCGTTATGCTCTAAAGATACTTGTCTTCATAACCAGATACTGGTTCTAGATGTGTCAAATATATCGCCCGTCGTCGCCTTTCAGTTCATTTAATACAAACGGTACACAGTATTGCACGAAATTGTGGAGCAAAATTCAAGTACACACATCCGCTGTTCTGTGATACTCTTCCAGAAGATGGATCTGATTTTGTTCATTTGGTGGATAAATTGTTAATAAACTTGGTCTTCTAATTATACTGTTATGCAGGACCAAGTCGAGGGCTGGATTGTTCCAACCGAGGCCAAAATGTCACAACGCGACGGGAAGCTACTTCCAAAAGCCCACCAGGAACGAATCAGGGATAGTACGGCCAACAGAATGAGCCATCACCCAACTAGATCAGACTAACGGACGGGGCATGAAAAGCAAGATGGAATAAATGGCCAGATCAGGAGGCGCGATCATTCCAACACCTTGAGGAGTATCTCGACATAGTCTTAGAATACGGTCAAAGACCATAGTGGATGGATTGCGGACAACAAAAGCAACCGGACGAGCCATGGTCCAACGAGATCGGACCAACGGACGAGAAATGGCAAGCAAAACCCCCAGACAGAAGGCGTCGGTCACACGCACACAAACTGGGCCGAAGTGCATACGGCGTGTGAGCGGAAAGCAGGGATGTTTTGGACCGGAATTCAGGTCCACAATCGCGGGCGCGGAGTGGCATGCCGGCCGGCTAGTTTGACAATAAACATTGTGCTCCAGTGAACGCCCTTTCGCTTCAATAAATTCGGCGCAGTCCTAAAAGAAAACTCTGCTCGAAACGCTACTTCTTTCGACTGAACTGTTTATTCATAAAAAATATATTTTGTTATTCGTCTTAAAAATGGAACGGATCGGATATAGCATATGAACAAGAGAACCGTTTTATACGGAGCATCCCAAAATGCTACACACGTTCAGCAAACTGGCATCATTAGAACGGTTAGTAAGAACTTTAAGAAATGTTCACCCCATAAGCTGATTCCAGGCAACCACTGCCCATCACCAGCAACCAGTTGCATTTTTAGCCACAATAATAGGGTTAAATATTTCTCCAAGGAAACGTATTTTCTTCTAAGCTTTTTTTGGTGTTGTTCGTTCCATGGCAAATTCAGACCGCAACGTTAACTGCAGTAGCCGACTTCTGTTTCAGGCGTTCTCTTGACTCACGTTCACACCTCAACAACCCCTCTTATTTAACGACTTCCTAAACTGGGGCAATCTCTTCAATAAAACTAATTCCGATTACATGCAAACTGAGTGGTATTGTGATGAATGCGACTGCTCCTGTATCGGGAAACTTTCATGCCAGATCGTCACTCCACTCTACGGCTGCCCGTCAGAGAATTATTCATCCGTGTGCATCAGCAGTGTGTACATCAGCCCAAAGCACCACATCATACCAATAAAAGTTAAATGTAACAAAGTGATTCGATCTGTCTTGGTTAATCCACGAATCGTTATACGTGCGTGACCAAGGCAAATATGTTATTTCGTAAAACAGCTCTGTGCATACGACGTCTGCAGCCACGCTGCATCGACCGTCATTGTCCCTATTATAAAACATCCAAAGTATAGCTACTATCTGACGAAGTTACATGCGTGTGGTCAAAGCCTCCCGAACACAGGTTGCACTCTTGAGCCAATATCTGTTTACAATAAAGCACACTTTAAATGGCAAAATACATCCCTTCACTGATGTCACCATAGCTATTGCTGCTTAGTAGCCGGATGTTGTTGCTAGGCCAAATTGCTTGCGTGAATACTCCTAACAAAATCAAATGCGTCAGATCACAGTTAAAGTGACATAACGTGGCCGGACTAGTTCGTACTCAAAAAACACACATGCGTAGATACCTTCACTGATCAATTCGTCTACCACCTCTCTGATACAATCACTGATATACCATGAACAATATAAAATATAGCTGTCACCTGCATGCCTCAAACTAGTACGTATTGCTCAGTGTCCTGAATCATGTTCCGTCGGGTTAATAAACCTGAGGCGTACAAAACGGGTTAACTGTTATCAACTCGTAAATAGTAAATAACGATAAGCAGTGTGCTGAAACATTTTATGGAATAGCGGTATCTCAAAACGACGGAAGGGATGAGCAGCAGCTAATTTCAGTACTGCATACGAGTTAAAAATATACGTACAGGGTCTTTAAGAGTAACTCCACGGAATATTTTCTAGTTTTGCTAAACACTATTAAGTGAAAGTTTGGTTGCAAAAAAGGAGTGGATGTTTCAAAGATGAACAAGAATTCCGGGATACACATATATATCCTTTACCGGATACTTATGAACTCAGCATCCCTTGGTGAACAATAATGAGGACAGTATAAGATGAGGTCGAAACGTGAAAGCTCAGAGCCTCGGAAAAAAGTGTGAATAGAATAACGGGGAATTTCGACGAAATTAGGCATTTGTGTCCTCCACACACACGTTTGTTTTTGCTATCCAAAACACCGTCTTGATTGTAATCGTTGGTTCACTTGTAAGATATCCGCACTGAATTCTACCCAATCTACCAAAAAATTAGCCAGTTAAACCGTCCACGGATTTCAAATTTTGTATTTACCTTCTCACTTTTGAGGCTGGCTAGCTAACATTGAAGAATTATTAGCAATTGTATGCTTAAGGTAAGTTATTGATTTTGGTTGCCTATCTGATGACATTTTTGAAGTCAAGTGTAGTAAAAACATTACTTGAGTATTTTTTGACAAGAACGAGCACACGCTCAAGTCCTCCATCAGAACCATCTAGATTCAATTGCCACTTAGCCCAAATTGTAGAAAACTTGGTGACTTTTCTCTGTCACAAGAAGCAGGCCGTGTTCAACCCGACATATATAGAATGCACAAAAATATATGTGAATTCACAAAAATTCAAATATTGACATTCAGAAATTTTGCGTAAAAGCGCCAAACCAGCGAACGGCTACTTCAGTGAAAAGACTTACTCATTCAGTCAAAAATTTCACAGTTTTTTTCCATCTACAGTTAACTTAAGTTGTTAATTTTCATTTCACGTTTCTAGACACCTGAGTATTTGGAATGTATTCAATTATTATTCACCCTTGGTATCTCTTCCTAACTCTCTTATAGTGAAATGAAATCATTGCATATGAGAGGCTCGCATATAAGAGAACCTTCAAACAGGCCAAACACGGACTGCAGTGAGGTTACGAGAAGTCGGTTTCAATAACTACCGACAATGTGATGTTCTGACTTTCATTACAGAACCTCCATAACAGCTGTGGGTTCAAATGTTGATATAAGTAGCTTGCAAGAGCTCGGTCCCAGAGCAGCCAGCTATTAACCTATTTGTTTGCGGCTACAAACAATGAACATCTTATCATGTCCAGGCAAATACGAGTAATTGCTTGTGTAACGTTTGTAGGCTTGTGTCAAATAACCAAGAAAAAGCCACCTGTTTATTAATTTCCTGGGATCTTGCTGCTTAAAAGATAGAAGGATAAAATTGTATTAGTGTTCTGGTTTACAGCGCCTACCAAAACTTTTGGTGAATCCGCGTATCAGTTACTGCAGAATCTAGCCTCCTGAAGGACCTTGTGTAGTAGTTGGTGAAATTAATAAAGCCATTAAACCGTTCAAAATGTGCCAGTAAACAAGTAAACAGGATGAGTCGCCAGGGCATTTCACCTCGGTTCGATATTTGTAACCTGACCTCAGAATGGCACGGCCCTCAATGTTGATCCGGATTTTAACTTCTCGGTTACACTGACCAAACTCACACCCAACTACTCTGAGTTAGACAAGCTGTCTTTTCACGCCGTCTACATCTACGTGTCAGCCAATGAAAAATGTTTAGGTTAAACTAACAGAAAAAATTCCGCTGAGAGTATGAATATAAAGTGTCAACTATTAGAGTCTAGCAGTTGAACTTAACGCAAAAATTTAGTGATGTAGTGAACATAGAGTGAAACCTATTGATAGCCCAAGCCGGTGGATAATACCATTGCTTGAGAACTGCTCCAATGATGGTATTCAAAATCTTTCCATTTGACTGATAAACTCCTAATGATGACCTTCGACAGAAGAACTCACCGCAGCAAAATATTTTTCTGCCGGAAATATCCACATTTGTCAACTTTTGGATGTTAGGACCAACTGGTACAGCTCTGTGTAGAAATATAGCCCTGATAACAAGAAAATACAACTTTTCTCTGATGGGCCTATGGTTATTGGTTTACTCATCTTCCAACCAGCATCTAGGCTTGTCACGACAGGGGCCGGAATATCTGCGAATAACTTGGTCATGGAACAAATCGTGACCATCAAATGTCACCCAGACATCAATTTCCGAGGTGTAAGTTAACAAGCGTCAAGTGCAGCTGACTGAGTACAAAAGCCGCTGCTATGTCGAGTCCCAACCAACTCATCGATAGCCACTAAGCCCTTCAATTTGTTTTTTGCGCAATTTCACGAACTGACCGAGAAAACCTGCTTGTCTTCAGCCTTTCATAATAGCGTGATAACCAGTAGATTGCCAAGATGTTGGCTCGTCTTTAGAACGTGAAACGCATCCGTTTTTTTTTCCAAGTACCTCTCGCTGCCAAAATGAAAGCTGCGAGGTCACTCTCGTGGTAAGGGTGAAAGGTTATAAATAAAAGGAATTACACTATTACGAACTTTCCTCATGTAAGACAGTTTTTCAAGATCAGCATCAGGTTGTAACCATAACATTTTAGCTTGCAGTTATCCAGGGTTAGATATCTTCCATAAAACCAAGCTAGAGTGCATTCAATTACGGATGGAGTGGTGATCGCGTAACTCTAACAACATAACCTGTACACTTTGTCCACTGTGATCTCCAGACAGAGAGAGGGTTCAAGTTACCAATTACTTTAGTTCACCAATACGGGTGTTCATGGAATATGTGTATATGACAACGCATCACAAAGCAACACCTGCAATCACTAAAAGAACCTAAGTCAAAATATGTAGTAATTCTCAAGCCAGACAAAGGCTCTGGGACAGTCATTTTAGATAGGGACACATACGTACAAAAGATGTCAATAATAGAGGACCGAACAAAGTTTCAGCAAATAGATACCGTAGACAACGTCACTGAAACAGGAGGTCACATAGCATGGCATCTTCAACTCCTCTTACAAATGCGCTTAATCGACGACAGGACGTACAAAGCTCTTAAACCGTGTGGGTCGTCGACACCTCAGCTCTACGGCCTTCCCAAAACACACAAGTGTGGAATGCCCCTTAGGCCTATCCTGGCGATGACAAATTCTCCGTATAATAAATTGGCACGCTGGTTAACCGCAGTCTTAACTTCATTGAACCAAAAGTTTCAAGCACATTTTATTAAAGGTTCTTTTGAATTGATCAGTGACTTAGACAACATCAATCTTGCTAATGAGTTGATGTGTTCCATAGAAGTTCAGTCACTATTCATGAATGTCCCGCTACACGAGAAAAACGATTTTATTTGTGAGCTCGTTGAAATGAGCCACGTTACTTTGCCTCTGCCTAATGATATTCTGAGGGAAGCCTGATTGCTATTAACTGAAAATATCAGCTTCCGTTTTCTTGATCGGTGCTACCGCCAACTAGACAGGGTGGTTATGGGAAGTCTACTAGGGCCCATCCTAGCAGACTTTTTCTTGTTAAGGATTGAGCAGGAGTTGGCGACAGACATAGCGAGCCTGTCATATTACAAACGCTACGTCGGTTATACACTAGTATTCAGTTGGTCTAAGCAGGCAATAGATAACGTAGTGCAGCGCTTCAATAGTTGTCGTCTCAACCTGAAAGTAACGTGTAAATTTGAGACTGACAAGTGTTTGCCATTTTTAGACATACTCATAAGTCGCCGGGAGGATGGCGCTATCAAAAGAGCCGTCTATAGGAAATCCACATGGTCCAGTGAATACCTGAACTTTAGTAGTTTCACACCGGTCCATCACAGACGCGCACTAGTGAATACACTATCCACACGAGCAGGGTGATTCTGTACACAGGATAGTCTTGCGAAGGAATTAGACTTGATCACATCTACACTACAATCTAACGGGTATCCAAAAAGTTTCATAGAAGGGCATAGTAAACCGAAACCACCTTTCGAACAGGTGGCCACAGTGAGAAAAAAGAGGGTTGATATAGAATTGCCTTTTAAAGGTGGTTGTTACATGCATCAAACAACTCAAAGAATAGTGAATTCGACTAAAAGAACATTCAACGCAGCGGAACTCTGTGTATTAGCCCGGACCCAAAAACTTCCTGTCCATTCAATCAAAGATCAACCTGTCGGTACCACGTCACGTTGTGTCTACTAATTTACATGTAATTGCAATGAAAGTTACATAGGCAGAACCGAGAGGTGCTTGATCTCCAGAGTGAAGGAACATTTGCCTAAGTGGGTGCAAAGCTCTGTATTACAGAAGAACGACAGTGTGGTTGAAACAAGCAAGCAACACGCGTCCGAAGTCGCAAGACACGTCCTGACCACTGGTCACGTTATCGACCCAATCTGTGCATTCAGAATCCTATTACGTCACTCGAATCCGAGATTCTTGCGGCTTGCTGAGGCGGTCGCAATCAATCGATTGAAGCCGACCTTGTGTGTTGAGAAACAATTGCTCGTAAATTTTACCCTTCCCTGGACTTAGTGACCATCCCTAAACCACCAACTGACTATCCACCTTGCTCCCCAAACTGCTCGATATAAAAACCCGTTTCATGTTATTTTAAATTTGGTACTGATGAGTCCATACGAAATGCTCGCATCTGCCAGTTTTCGTGTTCTAACGGTTTTGTTCAAATAACGCATCATGTTTAATGAAGCTCATCTGTTAATAAACCCATGATATAGCATGTTTGCAGACCTTGTGTTTTATTCCAAATAGGCTTGGTACACAGGCATTTTTGGATTGAACTGAACAACCGGAGGGTTACTTACAAGAAGTATGCTAACCATAGTCTGCCAAACGGTTGTTACCCACGAAGATACGGTGCAACCGAACCTAGAACAATTAGCATTTCTGAACACTGAACACAGTAGTAGGATAACATTAAGCTTCTGGGAAATATTCACATCAGTAGAACTTCTTTAGTCCACTGTATGTGTAACACGTTCACTGATACAGAACACATTCAGTAACATTACTTGCTACAATAACGTCAACCTGGCACTGATGTTGAAAACGTTACTTCGCTGTAATCACAATCGTACCCGATAATGTATATTTGATTTAGGACCGAGCACGCATAGGTTCTTACGACCGTTTGAATCATCTCATTTACTCGGTGCGCTTTTCAGTTCGAATGCAGCATGCACTTCTTTCTAATAGACCCAGCACATCCGCTCGCATGAATTTATGGTGTTAGGACTTGCATACAAAGCAGGACCAATGCATGTATTAGGCAGTTTTTGTGTGACATCTTTTCGTCACTTTGATGGTTAGCCTCTTTATATCCGAACATGTTTTCAACTGGACTTAATGTTTTAACCTCTATTGTTCAAATGCCCGGATTGAACTAACCAATCAATGGCATCGAAAAGGTACCAGAATTACAAAAATGACAACTATCGTACTGTCTATCAGGAATATGTCAACTTAGGTCAATAATTAGTCCATGCCATCTTTCTAACGTATACTGCTTATCACAATACCCCTTGTTTACGATACATCATTAAAAATTGTCAATGGGACAGTCGAATTTTCAAAACTGAAGTGCCCTCTTCTTCAAACAGCCTTGTAACATTGACCTTTCAAAAAGTTCACGCATCAGTCTGCCCGCATGGTAACATTGCAATTTAGTACACAACTTTCAAGCAGCATTTCAGTGACTTTGTTTCACGGTATAGTTAAAAGCACGCATCAACATTGCAGCTGCAATCTTGAAAATGTAGGCCACCGTGTGAACAAAGTTTTATCGGCATGGTGCTAAGAGTTCCGTTGAGCGCCCACGAAATAACTGATCACCGAAAACCACGCAAGAAAAATTCCGCACCACATCACTGCCTTTTGCTAAACAATCGTTGATAAGCATGTCAACACGATAACGCGCTCGTTTGTTTAGTATACCCCCACCCACTTTGAATTCATTCAATTACACTTAATTGAAAATGGTTGCGATTTCATGACTGAACCGAAGAGGCGATCAATCTTGGGTTGTTTTCATTTGAATACTTTTTATCTCTCAAACTCCATCAAAAAGTACGCTTGCATACCTCATTGTTTTCAATAAAAACTTCGTGAGATCCATTTCCTCTATAATAATCTGAGGTTCTAAGCTATTAACATCAGAAAGATTGACTGAAAGACTGACTGGTCAAGGTGATTTCGATTACAACACTCCTGAGGAAGGCCACCCGAGGCGGTTGAAACGTAGAGTATTACAACTTGCTCGAAACGTTGTGTTATTTCCAATCTGTTTATCAATTGACTGAATGTCTTTTTCCGCCAGCCAGAAAAGATGGTTACTACGAACGGTCAGAACGTAATGGTTTCTGAACATGCCAGCAAGCAATAACTTTATACAGATTATGATAGTTACTCGTGATAGCACTGCTTATTCTGAAACGCGGAATGTCACTACCAATGAAATTTTCTACGTTACTACGCTCATCCATTTTGGTGAAAGTCAGGCAGTAGATATTCGTGACGGAATAATGACCAATGTTAGAAGTAGTTACCTGTTGATAATAACTACTAGAATACACAGGGATATGTTAATCCTGTAACGGCATCACACCTAGATTTGAGCTGTTTTTCAATCTGAGGCTGCTCATTGGAAGCTTTGCGCAATCACGTAAGCTGTTATGAAATTATACTGCTTCTTGTTACACAGACCAAGCGTACCAGACAAATCAAATGTATCATTCTAATTACCCTCCCGTTTCATCGGGGTATACCTGTTTTCCTGTGTTGGCCACAAGTTTGACTACAAAGGAGCGAATCACTTTATTTCTCTACTCACATCCTGCCACTTTGTGGTTGAGCAATCAAACGTTAGTGCAAAATGTTCATAATATTGTTTCTTCTATCTTTTTAACGATTTGGCTCAAAATCAGTCAATTTTACTTCAACAGTTCGTCTGGGCATGTTTCTTTTGTGATTTAGGCTGTATTTGATTCTTCACATACGTGTTCTGAAATTAGTACATATTATTTCGCGACAAGCTTTGTGAGATTCATATACAAATGTCTCAGGTTAAGCAATGCACAATGCTATTGGTTGGGACGTGTTCAAGAATGACATAAGAAAAAAGTAGCATATTTTCCTATATTTTCCTCAAGTTAACTGCCAAAATATTGTCGTAAGTATTAGTGATTTGAAAGTTGGTCAGGTCAATTCACATTCTCGTTTAATCTGAGGTGTAACGCACCATTTATTGGAGCATTTAGTGGGCACGATATACCTGAGACCAAGAGAAATCACTGAGAGACCAGTATCTGAGGGAGCATAATGGCGTGAATTTTACCCAAAATGTTCCAATTTCCCCTACTATAGGACAAACTCGATTTAAAAAAATTGTGCTGTAAAAATGTCTCAGTTGCGGTGAGAGGAACATTTTAATGTCTTTAAGTTGAGTGGCATTGTCTGCTCTCATAGTGGCATACAGTATACTCGGAGTGAGTATGTACTGCAATCCCGTATTTTGCTTCTTAGTTCACTACCACTAATCTCATCGCTGAGCCTTAGTCAAAATTTCAAGGGATAGCTCGAGAATACTCTGAAATGAATCAATCAGGAAAATGACCTTGTGCGTCATATTGCGTTGAGACAGTCAAGTCACAGACCATCGACGGCCTAGTAAAATTGCTGATTATTGTAGTAAAATTCCATTGTTTGAGCAATCTGCGAATTTTTACCTCATACATTTATAGACGAAGGGTTTTGCATTTTTCAGGCCAACGCTTTGGATCACAAATAAAAAACAGTAAGAATAAATAACTCTGCCGATGTATCGAAGGCAAGAGTATTTTTCTACACTCTCCAGTAATTTCTTAGTTCGCATCAAAATCTCCGAGTTTAAAAATTACCTCGGAATTTGCGGTAGTACTAAACGTATGACGTTCGGGCGTGAAATTCCGCAAAGAACAGTAGCCAATTATAAGAAATATCTAGTTGGGCTTAGAACCTACCTAACTAATAAACAGTATACTGATTTTTCGCTGTTGATTTTTGCTACCCAATATCTTTGGTCATTCATACCAGCCCTTTCAAATTGGATCAAAGGCCGATCAATATAAATTAGTTTGTTACGCAAAAAACAATAAATGAACGATTCATTTATCATTACGAGGGTGACCGTACAGGCATAAGCATGAAATGTCAAGAATATCTCTAAAAAGGCTTTTGAGGGAGGGATTTTCTCTGCTAACATTTGTAGCAGCCGGCGGGCACACTCTCGATTCAACCACCTTAGTAAAGTTGTTACGGAATCTATTATGATCCATTGTTGTTTACCGTCCCTCTGGACAATTGGAAACCCTTTGACACGTTCAGTACAAGACGGAATACTGGAGATTTATTCACACAAGACAGGATTTATACAAAACAAATTGATCATTCTCAACGGATAATTACAATTAACTGAAGTATGTCCACATAATTAGCAGTTGGCATCCGTGAAATCATTAGCTGTAACGTTTAACGTGGACTGTAAAGAAACAGTCAGTTCAAAGTTCAGCATACCACTAATGAAGGCGTCGTTAGAGATACGTCTAACAGTCGTAATTTCATTTTTGTGATGGATAGCGTAACGGCGTCTTGTTTCGTGGTCAAGTTACAAGTCTCTGGGTCACAGATTGGGTACAACCCAGTTTTACACGCAAGCTGTAAGGCTGCACAGTTCAGTCACCCAAGGCAGGCTTCCTCAAGAGTGTTTTGCCCGAACTACATAATTTTGATAATACCAATCCTGAGGGAAGTCACTTATGGTGATTAATACGTACAGCATTACAACTCTCTCTTAGTGTTGTGTTATTCCCAACCCGTTTATTAATAGCATGTTGGAAAGGACGTCCATCCTTATGAATTCATTCATACTAAGTATGGTGCTGATATCCTATCCTTGGATTGGTTTTATCAATACGTTTATCTTGAAATGTCATAATATTCGGAATTTTCATTCGCTCCTCCTGCCTAATATCAGTACGTTTGAATTCCAGTGCCTCTGAACCCTTCTATTGCTTAACATTTTCGGGAATACTTGTGTATCTTGTTCAGTGTAATAGGTTTTCTCTCAGTTGTACAGAATGAAGTAAGTTGTGCAACAGATACACGATCGGATTTTGGGTTATCGTCGGGACCGATTAATCACAAAAGAATGAAAGACTTCAACGAAACATTAACAGTGTGCGTTAATTGCTTGAGCGATAAACAAGCCTCGCCTCTTTCAGAAACAGAACTAAGCTTTCACAAGTTTCGCGCACATACCACCTAGTAAGAATATGTAAAAATCACAACCTACGAGCTACCATTGAGTACGTCGTTCCTGGTTTCGGTGTCAGCTAAAACTAGGCATCAGAGATCATTTGGTGAAGACGCTGTGCATTTTTACCACCTGTCTATCTGATTTTTCTACCAGCGTTCACACATTGTAAATATCTTTAACTGTTTCGTTGCGTTTTGTGGATTTGATGACAATTTCCCGAAGTAACTCATGAGTAATTGAAATTCCATACAAAACTACTTTTCAAGTGTCATATCGTTTCAGTGTAGTGAGGCCTTCAAACTTTACTTGAGGATGTCTGATGCAGACCATAAACACGGTCTGTTTCAAACCCTATCTGTTCAAAGATGACAAAACGCGGTCAGTTCTACTCAGGTTATTTCGTACGGTTACCTTTTTCGGACAACGTTATTTATCTAAAAGTTATAGCCTATAACTGATAAACTGAGCTACTGGTCAAAAACTTGAAAGGAACCTCCGCTGGGCGATATTTGCCGCAAATTTCAGTGTGTACTAACCCGCATACTTATTGAGTTACAGTTCTAAGTACATACTGACCGAAACTGGAAAAGATGCGTATTCTGACACAGTGGCCGCGTCAACAGCAAACACGGTTCATGTCAGTACCGCTCTGCTGTGCTGAAGTAGTGCAGGCCAACTCTTGTAACCTTACTGTATATCATAAACTACCACTCAATCATTCAACTTTAGACCACGTTGAATATGCTCGTGTATGAGGAAACATATGACTCATTAGCCAGTATTAAGGTCAGAATCAGCACGTAAGCTTTCTCAGATTGGTAATTGTTAAAGCGCTCAAAAGCATATGCACCCTACACGGGAGTGTTCGCAATAATCGAAAGCTCTCAGAAGGATTACGCAAATAAAGTCTTCCGCTGATGTGTTGGGCTAATCCACACTGGTGGATATCAGTCGGCCGAGGACCTACGGGCTGCAAACTTTGACAGCCGACGATGTTTGACAGATTCCGGAGGCTGAACGGCCCGTTTTAATCTTAGGCGAACGCTCCCTTCGTGGTTGGGCGGGAAGCATAAATAGCCTCGTCCAGCTGTTTGTCTGGACGATATCTCTGATTTTTTCTATTGCTCCTGATTTATCCGAGCAAACTAAACAGAGCACCAGCATATAGTCCCGGGTAACACAGGTCCGTAGTAGGTGACTGCTTTTTCCAGCTTATACGTGTGACGGACAGGGTGTATATTCTTTCACTTCTCAGTGCACTGTGATCTCATGAGTGAGTACACGGACAACCTGTTCAACTGATGTGCATCATGGTAAGAGTTGGTGGTTTCACTTACTTGGTTACCAAAGCAGATGCCTCATAAACTACCGTCACCAAATCACATGTGAACACCATCTGGACTTGTAACTAGTACTTGGGGTGTATACAGTTTTCCTATTGTGAGTATTCACTCCACATAGACCACAAGAGAAGCACAATTCAGTGTGGCAGGCTGCCGAAGATAGGTTTTTGAAGAGGCTTGACAACGAGGCAACAATTCGTTTTAATCCTTGAGAACAAATGGCAGAATTAAAATTTCTCAATAATAAGATTGAGCGAAGCTCAGATATTTCACGAAAAGTATTAGAGTACACACCAAATAACCGAACATTCTTGTGGGCTATATGAATGCTCACACCGTGTGGTATGTCAGTCCGCTGATTCGATGCCTTTGAGGTTAGAAAAGCTCAAACTCAGCGGTTGAAACTAACCGGTGATGAACATCAGACAAAAATGAAAAAAGAAACTAAGTGATTGTTACAGGTATAAAAACAATACAAAGGGGAAAGAACTGGGTGTTGAAACAGTCACAAAGAGTGATGATAAATTACCAGGAATGACGTCAACTTGTTATTACTGTTGAACACGTTAAATCCATCCTCAGCTTTACATGACAATCGTGTGTAACCTAGAATCATCAACCAAACCAGTCCGTAATTCAGATATCTACCTGGAGTATGCTTCAGCGCAACGTTATCAGTGATTCCTCAGAAATTGCGCGTTACCTGCGAATATGTTACATATTCCAGTGGTTAGCGTAAAGCAAGCTGTTCGGAGAATTTACTTCAGCTTATGTTTTACGGACATGGAACAAATTGAAATCGGGAAAGTAACTATACGGTTTGTCCAGATACACCCACTTCTATTCATACATAAGCTCCTTATTCTCTCTGATCCGAATTAGGTGCATCGAAATGTAGTGACGTCAGTAGTTTGGACCGATGGAATTCTTCTCTATAAACCATACATATTCTTTAGTTTCTGTGATACGCGCTCTAAGCAACAGTAGATTTGGATAGAGTTGTTTTAACGGATGAACGACGTCTTTTATGGTCAGCGGTTTTGCACCGTCATCTTTTTTTCGTTAAGTGATTTATTTTCTCTTCTTCTTCATCATCTTCGTTTTGTGAGCTTTGTGAAATAGTATCAGTTCGACATACACTGATAGTTTTGGCCAAAAATATTTTGTGTTCCAATTTGTACATTTGAAAGTGGTGCTCACAAACACGCGTTTCGTCCGTTTATCCACCTAGCTGTCGCGACTGAAAAATGTGATAAAATCTGTGCGCTAAAAAGTTCAACGTAAATTCGGGACTAAACAGAGCATCCTAAACATAAAGGAGTGCGCTAAACAAGCAGAAAGCAGCACGTAAAACCCGGTGAGCTTTCGTATGCATACTGATCTTTGCAAAGTTTACAGTAAACTGTGAGAACAGAAGAACCGTATGGGCTGTTTGCGTAGGATTGATAATAAACAGCTAACTGGGAAGCATCGATGACAGTGGGTAAACAACATCCTCGCGGGTCACCTGTGCTCCTAGGTAATGGATACTCGGTTATTGTGTCGTCTACATAGCTACTAAGAATACCAACGTTTCACGCGTTACCATTTCAGTTTTATGCAAGTGTAGAATGAATTTGGCTAAATTGTACTTATCAAGTCAGCAATAACACAACAGCCCCTCAACACGATGGTGGTTCGGAAATGTCTAACTCATAATGGTGAAAAGTTAATTCAGAGGCTGGAATCAATGTTGACCTCGTAATTTCCCTTCATGCAACGGTACTATCCACGTAACAGATGACCGTTCATCTAAACTTCTGGCGGACACAACCGCCGAAATCGACCATCCACTGGGTAACAAAGAATATTCAAGATCAGTCAGCCTCAAACTGTCTAGTCCAATTGTGTCAGTTTAAATTACATAGTTTTGCCACCGCAAACAAACGTTCAATATATTCACTATCCCAAAAATAAGAAGCGGGTTTACCAAAAAATACTAAGTAGACCTGCACTAAAAAGCGCATAAATATCTTCTCGAATTATTAGACATTTTTATGTGTTATGTAAAACCGATTCCAGAACACACGTTTACCGCAGGACAGATAAGTTTTTCACTTTTGCGTTAACTTTGCTTAAATTTACACACGTTCAGTTACTACGCACAAGAGCAATATACTACTTCTGTTTCACCACTTGTTCATCTACGATAAATATCTGCTGGACAAAGTCAGTATTCACCGTCAAAAACTTGCTCCCGCCAAATGTGTCGCGTCAACGTGCTCCATAGTATACAGCACGTGCGGTGATGATTTGATAAGTTGGATATTAACACGGTCAATCCCGGATTTCTCTCAGTTAACACTCTTTCCCTATGATAACTCATCTACTCAAATACCACTCTGACCAATGTTTAGTTCATCGTATGGCTACGAATTAAATTCGTATTCTCTTATGCACAAGACGAGTGAATTGGTCGTGGTTTTGTGAGATGTTAACTATCCGAAATTCCATTTCTGACTGTGCGTCTCTCAGAGATCAGTTTCACATTTTTCAGTTGCTTCTCTATCCATCTTCGGAACGCTGCAGCTAGTTGGTTCATTACAGATAGTACGTACTGTTAGCAAAATTATTAATGCATATTAAAAATTCTTGAGAAAGAATTTAGCTCTATGCTCTAACAATAATGAGTCATGTTAGTGAGCGACATGGCTTCAGCTTAAATCCGCTATCTACAAAAGGAGGCAGATTAATCACTTACTGTGTAAAAAATTCTGAAAAGTCAGCTTTTGTTTTACTGCTTGGAAACCAAGGTTTCAGAGAACATTTGCTCACATTTTTTAGGAAATAATATTTATATGATAATTGATATAGTGCCGCTATCGTTAGGAGACTTCAAACTGCACAGCTCCCACCAAATAATCAATTCACTGAAGCGGTCTTACAATGAGACATATTTTGCAGAAAATAATTCGTTACTTGTAGCAAATGTTCGCCTGAGTGTAAGACTATGGCGGACTGCAAATCCTATTCCGACATTTGGTTCATATACCACGTGTACTCAGTTATAATTTCGCTTCTACCTGATTCTGGTTACTCTGGCTAACGATAGAAGCTCTAACGCTATGTATTATCTGTAGTGCAGTCCATTTATCATGCCCATAGTGAACTCTCCTCCATATTATCGTCAACTTGATAATTTATGTATCTGTCCTTCATATTATGTGGAACTTTCAAGTATCGTGCCATTTTCACAAGTCTGAAGAGACGTCAGATGCTTGTTTTTAATTTCTGATCTTTGGATTACACTTGCTTTTCAAACAACTTTATCTTGTCTTGTCAAATGTGATCTTCTTATATCCAAAATGATTGACATTACTAACTTCAGACAGGTTTGGTTTCTGGACTCATTATGCGCTTGATATTTTCAAATAATGTCAGGTAATTATTTGATCTTCTATAGCCCGTAATCCCTCTATCGTCTAAAAAGTATACCACCTTTCCCACGTTGTCACCGAATGCGTGGCCATTGGCTCATCACCATTGGGAGCTATAGAATATAAAAATAAAATTTGAGAGGTTTGTGACACTCGACAATGTAACGTCCCAGCGGATAGCAGCCAGATGCGTGCATATCTTTTCAACTTAAAGGTTCTAACCTCATGTAATGAAGGTTGTGGATCCAGATTAGCGTTAAGCTGGACAACGGACCATGGTCCATGAGTGCTCAAACGCTGACTATGAGTTGGAGACATACCTGCCATTTTTATGTGATCTCACATTATGAGGTGGAGAGCTCGCGACTACTTTCCACAGTGTTACTCAGAACCTCCATTTTCAGAATATGCTACTCTTATCGTGCTTCTGATATGTAGTGAAGGCTTGCTTGTCCGTAAGGTAATTACAAAAACGGATTGTTCTTAGGCCAGGATAGAAATGTGAAATCGCTAAGGAGGCTGTGGAATGTGTTCCCAACAAAGTGTCTTTTGCGAATAATATTGGTTTGCTATCTGTGCACCAACACGGCAAACTTGCTACTGAGAGATTACACAAATGTTGAAAATTGGCTTTCCTTGCTTGAACTTTTAGTGGAAAAGACGAGTTCGAAACAACATCGGATGGCTACACCTGATGTATGTTTTCTTTCAAATTAACGTTACAAAGTCCAACGTTTCAGGGAATAAGAAGAAACAAAAGGCCAATATGGACAGGGTACAGCACTTGTTAGTATTTTCCACCATCCCTTATTGGAAACAAGACGATGTACATTTTTTTTATCGTAAATTGTGAATAGGGTATTTGAAAAAAGATTGCAGCGAAACCGTTCATAGATAACAGATCTGAATAGACCCCTAGGTTTATCATGTTTCTGTTCACTAATTATGAAACGTTTTTGTGCTGAGGTAGCAGGAACCTACTTACTCATTGTGTTGCTCTATGAATGGCATAGTTCAGTTTTAATTACGCTTGAATGAAACGATTCAAAACATTGCCTTGTTCATTTGATATTTAGTATAAACTATTAATTCAGTCCTCAATCTCTGCCATATTTCTGAATATTCTGAAAATCCACGTAACTTCAACATGTGAATTTGAACTACTTTGACCTCTGAAGCAACATCTCTCAGTTTCAGTAAATCATCATACTGTGAGAAGAAGAGACACGGACGATATGCTTTTATCTTATAGTTCATGTATCTGGCATCGTACGGTTTATAGCTAATGCAGCTGACGTCAATATGAGATCACACAACAGCGGTTTTTGATAAGCTTATGATTTTACGCGACACCAAAAAATTAGAATAGTTGCTGAAAAAACATTACATTGTGGGAAATGGTTTATTGGCAGGCACTTCTCAAAACTGTTCAAATTCAATAAAGACTTTGAAAAAATTTCAAATACTGAGTATTTAGAAACACAGCAATAAAAGTTGTTCAGAGTGCCACAATGAAGCCACCATTGTGTTTATTATCCCTGCATTTTCGATGAAATGACAGATAAGCAATTCGAACGTACATATTTTGATCATCATAGTGAATTTTGAACGCTCCAGTTGATTTCAATTAAACCTCGCAGTAATTAAGACAGGAATTGTGCAATTAAAAAACGCCAAAAGAGATTTACAGCTGCCTTGTACATATCTGTTATGAAAAGAATATATATGTGCAGTCCTGCCATTTGTTTTTAGTTATCAATACTATGCAAGTTATGACCGTTGTGTTTCTTTGCCAAACATAAAATGCGCTGTAAAAACCATTTACTGATTTTGTTGTACACCGACATTAATTTTGTAGCACGTTTTTACCAGTCATTACGTTTTCATTGTTTAAAAGTGGTGTTTAGAAATACATGTTTGTGCGGTATCACATGGTTGCCGATGAACACTCGTGTGCTTCAACGTTTGAATATAGGTTTCTGAAAAATCAACACAAATGAAGGGTCGCTTGGGCCCACGAGATACAGATTCTACGAGTAGTTCACTTATAGACTACATTGTCGTCGCTCAGAATTGATGTTGTTTTGCAGAGCTATACTTGTTTGCATCAATTAAAACAACCCACTATTGCTATAGACCGTGAGCATTGACCGCGTGATCGGTGGTGAGAACCGGTCATTTATTTACCTATTTTCACGATTCTATACACATTACGTATACTTGCTCAATCGAATACAACCCGCAAACGTTTATGTTAAACTCTCATGTTGCAAAATAGTCAGATTCAAGTGTCAAGGCTGTGGTGTTGAAGTACCAACTGATTTCCCAGTGAATCAGAAAGCATCTTTTAATTAAAATGAACGTGTATTGTCTAATGTTACGTGAATTCTTTTGTCGTCCACCCAAAATCCGAGAACGAAATCACGACGCATTGGTCCGTCTTCTTTACCTAAACCGTCCATTATGTGTGTTGGTTTTACCAACCTAGTTGCCGAGTTCAAGGGAATGATTCGAAGGACGGAGAGCACAAAAAAAGCGTTTGCCTTCTCCCGATTTGGTCAAATGATCGCCATCCATCGTGTGTAACACGAACGACTTTAGCAGACCTATCCATATTGAACTCAAGTAGTTTTACACGCCACAATGCAGTTCCTAGCCATCGCGTCTACTTCAGTGAATATGTAACCTAGGTGGATGTGTACGCCACAGTTTACACAATAACTCTTCGATTACTTGTAAACTGGGTGAAACGAACTAAATGCTTTGGATCGTTCTCCAAGCTGTGTTTGCATAAGTGAAACAACAGGGTTTTTGTTAACGACTGCGCCTAATTCGGAAATGATTAAATCAGTATGGGTTCTTGTCTTTCTTATTACATTCGCCTCCAACAGAATTCAAAAACATTTGTTACCTAGTCCTTTTTTGTTATATCAGATTATTTCTTAGGCGTGTGGTCCCATAAAACCGATTGTTTTACTTACTAGGGACCCTCGACTACACGCTGGGCTGTCTGCCAAAGTCCGACTTCTGAAACCATCATCTTTAGTGTCAGCGATGTTTTCCACACTTGTTTATTTAGGTACACATACATTGAATTTAAACACATGTATTCCCATTACTTAAGTTGATGCAGAATCTACTTGGAATTACCAGTGTCGAATAGATCGATCAAAAAATTATTTCCAATGTTATAGGAAAAAATATCCCATTCTATTTGACTATACATAATTGAGGACCCGAGGGTGATTAGCAGCATTCTGTATATTGGCTGTTAACGAGAAGTACGTTGAAAGCAAGTCGGTTTTTCTATAGTGTTTGGAATTGCATATTATGATGTTTGTGTGGTTATCAGGTGAAGACTGCCGGCAAAGCCAGGTCAGAATATAACGTGAATGACAATCTAAATATCCAGTCGGCCCAGAAAACAAATCATGACACATGATCATCTTCAGCTTCACTAATCTACCGACAAATGTGTTTTTTGGCCGGACGCTGTGAAACAAAATGTGTTAACTTGGTTAGCGAAAGTCGGGTCCTAAATTAAGCATATTCACATCTGGATAACCTGTGTTTTGTATGCTACAACTTATGAAAACCTATTATCTGCTGTGTACTCTATCCCAACTCTCACGTGTCTGTCGTGTTATAATTACTTGCACTCTATAAGTTGAACACTGAGCATGCTATTACGGTAGCATATAAAATGATTATTACTTAGGTATTCTTGTTGTGGTACTCAGATCCTTATCACAAAATATGTGTAATGTTTCAACGAGTTCAGGTCACAGGACTCTCTCCCACTGAATGATGTTCGGCTAAAACTGCCACTATTTGCAAAGTAGACATAGATCATGACCAGTTGTAGCGTTGAAAAAACGTATTGTCTGGAATGACACAAAATTTTTCAGTTGGTATTGGTTATCTTGATAGTAAGTTTAAGCTCTGCAGGTCCTTTACATTCCCCTAGTTGTTTGAAATGTCAAAACATTCAGCCTCCGCTCAGAAGTGGAATAGTCTGGGACCTGATATGAATGTGGGGATTGCATTCAAAAACTCCCAGCTTTGTTTCAAGATCACCGTGTTACTCAGAGCGCACCAGAAAAGCGTATAAAAATGTTGAATGGACACAAGATCCTCCGACTGGTGACACTATGTGACGTGGAAAATGATGGCAGCAACCGGCATTTGTGTAACTTTCCTCTAATTAGTTTTCCTATAAGACTTTTTTCGTCACCTTTGCCAACGTGAGGTGAATCGTTCCTTGTACCGCATATCGTTTAATGTGTGTTACATTTGTGACATTAATTTTATATAATGTTTAATGCCGATAGACGAAGGATAAGCCGTACACTAATGTGACCATGTTCAGCCTGAAATTGTTTGAAAAAGTGTGCTGATTCCAAGTGACTCCAAGCATGAGTTCAAGAGAGAATACTCATTATGGCTGCGTTTACCTTATGTGGTGGCTTTCTGTATGGTCACGAGATATAGTACACCCAAAAAAACTCCGCATGCTTAGTTACTCTTGGCATGACAATTGTGTAAATCTCCATTCAGATACGAATAGATATAAAATAACCTAATCATGCCATTTATGGTGGATCAGTAAGTGACTGACCAAAGCAAGAATTTCGGAGCGCGCGTTCCACACACCTTGCAGATAACAAGTCTAGTTACTGTTGGTCGGTGGCAAACTTCATGTTAGTTCTCTGCAGTATTCTTACGTAGGTTATAACTGTTAACACGTTCCACTACAATGGCAGTTTCCAATTTCAAGACTGCAACAACTAAATGAGTAGTTTAACTTCCTGCCTACTAGTTCATACATGGTTTATATTTTCACTGTAATCTTACCTAATCGCCAGAAATCCTGAAGTGATGTGTCTAGTAATTTTTATAAAAAAAGAATCGTCACAAAACTTTTAGTAAAATAGATGGTCTGCCTTTCTGACACACACATAAATAATTCTCCTAAAACCTATTTGGTTAAAAAGTTCCTATGGTCCTCTCGCTGTTTGTCCGATTGCGCTACCTCACGATGATGGTGTGAGCGGCATTACGTACGACTTGACGGAAAGAGATCGACGTTCGGATAGATTTCAAGAAGTTGATTAATGGAATTTTTTGCAAAAGACGGGAAAATTCCCTAACAAAACGAAACCATGCGGTGCAAAAATACCAGAGGAAAGTAAAAAAATTGGCTAACTTTGAGATTAATGGGTTGCGTACCATTCCCGATGGTGTACTGTTTCAGTCATGTGTAATAAATACAAATCCGTTCAGGTTCACATCGTAACTGATTTAAAATGGCCGTTTACTGTGTCGCACCAACTGACCAAAACAAACGTCGACTATGTTACGTCAACCGAACACAAAAGCAAACGTTGTTACAAGTCACAGGTATTCGATATGGATTACTGTGAGCAAGTTATTTAAGGCCTGTCATTTTATTAGAACCCGTTCCTAGGGAACTGGAAACAAATCTTGAATGTCTGGTTCACCCTGTACCTATGACCAGAAAACTTCATTCTGTTTTCTACTAGGTTTGACCGTTTATACATAAAGTTGCGGCTGAATGTGCTAGGACAAGTGTCATAGATTTCTTCGGGAAAAACCTTCACGAGAATATTACAAGATATTGAGATGAAGCCAACTGAGAGAATGTTTCAATGGTGGAGCTGATTTGCCTCGGTTAAGCAAGCTGCTGTTACGTGCAGGTTGCGCAAACTTAGAAAAATTTGACCACCAGCAAACAGAAGCTCCAACGAGCCAAACGTTGTCAGTTTGACTACCATGAGGTTTGGAATTCGTCGTAGTGTATGACCTCTTCTGATATGCTGCTGTACGAAGTAGCTTGTGTTATCCAGTACACATTTAAATTTACCGTGAGACTTACTACAACACCAGTATGGCAAGAAGGTTCATTCTAGACTGCTTATAAAAATCCTCACAAAGGTAAGTGATAACTCACTGTGATAGTTCAAGTTCAATATCAAGGGTCCGAGTCAGCTTTTGTTTGTAACTCTTTCGGAAGTCCACGCGCTCGTCTGATGGAAACCAAACTGACATGCTCTAAATATCGCTCAGTGATCCACCCTGCGCACAACGCTAAAACTAGGTCATTTGAGCGTGATCGTTGCCCAGTCCCATAGAAATGGAAATCCGTTGAATTGTCTTTTCAGCGTGGTAATCAAAAGGTTCAAATAATTCTGACTAACTTAGCGATGTTAGAATGATTCCTGCTGGCTGAAATAGGCGAAAGAATATTCTTCGAAATTACAAGGAGGGCGAACACTAGTTTCCCAAATTCAAAATTTCTCAAATCCCTTTTCATAGTGAATGGTGGTACCTTTGTCCCATTTACCCTGCATTATTCATTGCTCCAATTCGAACATACATTGACCATGACTAGCAGATTTTCACCAATGGACATTCCTACATCTCATACGGCTTCACCCGTTAATCGCATTTCAACAGTCTTTTTAAATGATGTAAGATAAAATTACTATCTAGAATAAACATGTGAGTGGCTCAGTTTTTTCATTGTTAACACTCGTTTGTCGACTCTGCATATTGTCAGTTTTTGGTCACAATTTTCAGGAGAATGCGTATGGATGAAACACATGATAACATCAAATTTATCTCCACAGTCCAAGTTAACCCCCAATGAACATCCGGAAGCCAACCCATATCTATATAAATTCTCAAAGTAGTTCACCTCTCAAGAATATCATTATCACACTGTTAACTGCATACTTTGGCGAGGACCACCAGTGTTAAATCAGATATATTCTTAATCGCAGCTCCATTAAATTTATTTTTAAACATAATGACTACCATTAAGTCTGGACGCCGCATCTGTGCAGTCGACTTAAAACTTGCATTGAACTCTCAGGGCATTAATGTCAGAAATCTGTGTCAAAATTGATAGTTCATTTGTAATGGTAAAACTTTCTCCTTTTAGATCTATTTATAAAACCTCAGCGCATTTCTGTTGACCTATCTAAACCTTATTGGGAATAACCGTGACTTGATGTTTTAGAAATTGCAATGGCAAACGATCACCGGGACACAGTTGAGTCTGTTCTTACTCGCAATTGTGTGTTCCCGAAGTTGCTGTCTCTCTTAAATCACTAAAGCAATAGATTCCCTTGTACCCATTTCCTCTTCCACGATAATTGCTAGTACATATGCAGTTTTATTGGTGATGGCACTGCGAAGAAGGATTGACAGCTATTCCAGCAGCTGAGGGAGAGCATTCTAAAATAATTGAACTAATCGATAACGCGGCCTTCTTTAATTGGTAAAAAATCCGCTTAAAATCTCACATCAAGAATTTCAAAACAGTCTGCGGTTACGAATGATCAAATTGCCATTCAGAATCAATTCTGATTTCACTCGCCTTAACTGGAGCTACACGGGTCCAAACTCACTGGCCCAGGCACAGCAGCCCATCCGGGCACCGTGGTCTCGATCACAAAACACTTAATAATGCCTCACACATTTCAACTCAGGGTCTTTCCCCAACCGCCCAGAACAAATAAAAATATAGGTGCCTGCGACTTCCAGCTTATGGCTAACGTCAGTGAACTGCTAACCCAGTTTGACAAGGATCATAATTCTGCCTTGATAGGGTTTTCGAAGACGGTTCAAGGTTTCGTTGGTAATTCGCAAAAAAGGCGTAAGATGGAACACCAGGAGGCTGCTACAGATGCCGCCAAACAGGAGCTGTGAGTTAACTAAATGTTCTGATCAATATACCCTTTTGCATATACATCGGAGATGATTTATTGTCAAGTTTTTCACCATATGCTTCCGAAAGTATCCTGCCAAATACAGTGTTTCACAGTCCTACGCATACTTTTTCGCAAGATGTCTTCAAAATCTTTTCTGTGCGAAATGAAGTCAAACCAGGATATCTGAAGAACAGCTATTGATTAGTCATGCAACAACCTATGGATCCTCAGTAGACTATGCCGGAAAATTACAGTGAATTTATGTGGTCCTAAGACTTCGTGAATAACTTGTCCAGGGTAAACCGGTACATTTTTTTGCGGTTTTAGGGCAGGAGGGAATAATAAACGTCAACTTGAATCTCACTCGAAGCGAGCAAGCTAAGTATATAATTGCGTGATTGCGTCTACAACCTTTCCGATCGTTAATTTAAAACGAGGCATTTTTTAACGGATCGCTAATTATTACGGTGTAAGTTTAACCCATATAATTCTGATTCTGATTAAATGTTTCCCTCAACAACTATCAGAACCTATGACTGCAGACGCTCACTCTACTGTGCCACCACGTTGTTAATTTTATATTTCATCAGATCACTCTTCCAATCAAACTATGTTTCGCCTTTGTCTCACAGCATACTAAGCCGTACAATGTGGAATTGTGATCAGAGTTTGAAAGGTTATCTCAGACGCACATGAACATCTACTTGCCGCCAGTTTACTAAATCACCTTACTGAGACCTACGGAGTTAAGCACCGTTTTATGTGTGAATCCTTCATAAATTTGATGATATTTACTTCATATTTCCATGCAAAATAAATAGTCTCTAGCAGCAAGTCGATTATAAAGAATGTTGATATTTCATTCCACAGCCGAGCGCCCAGTTTTCAGAAAAACAAGGTAGCTGTTGCCAATTGATCATGTGGCTTTGACGAAGTATTTAACAAAAACTGCAAGGCAGGCAAATAAACAACATACAGAAATGCTCGACGGTTCAAGGATTTCCGCGAACCTGTTGACCTATTCAAGATCACCTCGCCGTATAATTTTAGACCCTACAATCAACCGTACGTCAATGTGGATTTACACGGCGAAATAATTTCTCTTATACAACCAAAACAGGTCACACTTACATACTGCTTAAGAAGAATCCCAGCAACTCAAGTCATTCGGTTGAAAGCAACGCCCCTCGTAATTTGGGCTAGCATAATAATCGCCTCAAACAACATTGTGTCGCACATAATGCTGCCAATTTTCGGTGTAATCTGAATCCAGCTGGCATGGCCCTGTTGTATTGCAAAGAATCTACTCCTGGTTGGGGTTCAACGACGTAAGATTTGGATTCTGACTGACGTACAGTTGGTTGTAAATGTGTAGGTCAGCTTTAGAATAACATTTTGGTTACCTAACAAAGTATCCCGCATTCTGCTATGGTCTACTCTAATCGGAAATTGTGATGTGGTATGTCAATCTCACCTTTGAAAATAGCATCAGGTAAGTGGACCACCCAAACATCTGGAAACCATATGCGATGAAAGGATTATGACAATTAATGAATTTCTCCATTTCTACAGGAGAGGGGTAAACGCATGCTCGTCTTGCCCGATTTTCTAGTCGTTAGGAAACGAACTACGCTAACTTCCAGCAAGGGAGGGAAAACTTGATGGAAGTGATCAGAAAGAAATGTGTGGAATATTGCTGTCGTACACAGAAGCCAAGATTGAACTGAATGAAAATATTTGGGGGATGTATGTAAATTCTGGGATCGGCATAGGTATGGTGTGAACGTGAACATGCGATCATAACAATACAAATGAAAATCGAATGAACTGCCATCCACTCCATGCTGATTCTTTTGAGACGTAAAAACCAACGTTAATTTAACTTTGTCCTGAGAAAACCCAGCGTCAAGGTTTGCTTGAAACACCGAGTTACGTTTTACGATTTCGTCAGTGCACAAAGAAGACACGTTTTATGTTGTTAACATTTTGTCTACGCTTTTCAGTTGCACACGTTTTATTGACTTTCAAAGCAAACCGAAAGTAATGATCCACAAGAAACCAGTGTGCATGCAATTACGATACAAACAGGATAGTAATATGTAGTTCATAACGTGACAACTGATGCAGTTCATCCAAGTGGCATAAAATGCGGCTACACTGCCATCAATCTGTCATACCAATTCACCCACAGTTTCTCACATTAGGAAGAGGATGCCAGAGCCATTCACTTCACACTGAATCTATCAGTTCACCTGCAGCTGCAATGACATTTAGAGTGGCAGAAATCATCGCTCCCCGTGGCTTAGAATGAGGGGACACTTGCCAAAATCTATCGAGTACCTGGTATGCTGTGTGACCGGGCGTCGTCCCACCAAACAATGTAAGCCCGCTTTGATCGCCAGACAACTGCCGGAGACCGGTCATGTTGTTGACCTGATCAGACGCTTTACCTGTGTTGATGCGTCATCACATACTTCAGGTGCTTAGGTCACTCGGGTCGTTGCTTGTTATGCGTAGCAGACCAGTCCGCTGTGTGCAAAAGCCGTCGACAATGAACTCCTATTTACCAAGGTTCTGACCGAAGACAGACTGGTGTGTACATTCACTTTTACGAGCTTAAATCGCCTGAATATTTTTTTATGTTCGCCTCTGTTATGTATACCAGCTGACGACAGCATACGAAGACGTACTGCCCTCTTGCAAAGCCGGTCTTCTGATTTCGTTTTTCGACCTTGTTTTGCCAAAGGCCAGTAGCTTCGGGTTCTGAATACGTAACACAGTTTTGAACAAGATGATTGGGTCAACTTCGTGACTTGTTATCACGAAATGTTTAATGATCGCTGATGAGGGATTTCAAGCAACGGATTTACCGGTTTAAGTATGCTGTGAAGTCAACTGTCTCGACCAATTTGGGACCCGTTGCTCTACTCACTGAGATGGTTTTTGATCTGTTCTGCTTACGTAAACGTCCGGTGGTTGATGTGGAAGGCAGAATAGCTACGTGAACTGCGTTCATGGTTCTGGATATCTGGTCCTTTGGTGGTTTGAACTGAACGTCACTGAGCAGCCATGTACGCGTGGCTGGGGCTGACTTCATTTTGTGCCTCATGTATTTTGGCAGGTGAACCCCTCTAACTGGAGAAATGGAAATATATCTTTCTTTTTTATCTGTTCAAACCGTTCCATTCCACTTGGCTATTATGCTCTGTATGTTTGAAAACTCTTCAGGAATTCCCACTTGCCAGTAACCTTCAGGCACCTGTGTTCTCTCTGAAACATATAAGGGCGCAAAGTCGCCTGGTTCTAATAAATGTGGCTTTGGTTAAACCCTGCTCATATGCTATCGAAACAAAGCTGCAGAACTGAAGATATTTTCTATTGCTGTCATAATTAACTTGTATTTTTTACGTGTGTGATTGATGAGAGTTAGCAGATTGTAACATAACGCACCACATTTCTTCGGCAATAACACAGTCTCCGTCAGTGTTTACGATATGTTGTTAAGAAACATGGAAATAGCTCATGCCCGATCTGGAGTAAATCTCTATTAGTGTCAAGAATCTGTCCATTCAGATCTGATCTAGCCTTCCAGAAGAATGAGTTCAGAAACCGATTGGGTTGTTAGCATTAATATTTCGCTTCTGCTGAGATGAGTAGGGACGACTATAATATCTTCCCCTTATCTAACGATTCTTTTGTGTCATGTGTGGTGTGCACTGTGTTAGACAAAACTAAGAAATTGAATGTGGAAATAACTCCAAGTTAATAACTTCATGCTTTCTATCAGATACTAAAGGCACCAAGACAGAGATGGCTTTTCAAGGAGGAGTTAACCACGGTCCTTGACCTACTGATTCTTGATGTCAGTAGAACATACGTAGTCTGGATTAACAGGGTTAAAAATATGAGTATGCTTCTCATAGTGCTGTTAGTGAACCCCTCCTCTACACAACGGTGTGTCTAGTGAATAGAATACTTCACATTTTTGTGGCTGTCAAATAAAATCTAAACAATGCCATTTCTGGAGTAGAATATCTGTTCAACCAAAACTGTCTACAGTTGCTGTACTTGTATTTACAAATAAACTTTACTGCATCCCTTGCATTATTTTCACAGTGTTATGGAGGTGACCAATAGCTTTATCGTAAATCTCGTATTTTATTATGTGTCTCTAAGGGACTGTGTAACTTAGTTATCCCAGCATTTCTTGAATTTGCCACTCTTGCTAAATGATCCGTTCTACTGCCTACCTTTAAGTAACGAACCCACGTCAACATCTAACTGCATCTTGTTTGATGTCAGTGTTTTCTTTTGAGTTCCGTAAAGACCAAATATTTTCTGGGCAAATTCAAGATTCCTTCCTTCAAATGGACGATAATAAACTTGGTACCGATCAGCTCATGGGGTTTAGGAATGCGCTCCAAAATTGTAGGAGTACAGTTGTAAAGTTGTGCTTTCGATGAAAGACAGTCCAACCAATACTCGTTTAGCGTGTTGACACCATCAATTCACCTTTCTTGTACACTAAAAGATCCTTAATAGTATACGTTGTGTGAGTGTAAGCTAAAATTCCACAGATTGGCTTCTAATGCACACACATTGACACAGTATAGGCAACTCTTACTACCAGGGGGTTTTCGTCAGCATTATGGGGATATTAGTTGTCAGCCTTTGATTACTGATTTCAACACGAGGGAGGAAGCCCATGTCCATCTTCTGGTAACGTTTGATGAGTGAACCAAATGCCCCGAAGAAGGTTAGTGAGAACCCAGTTGAAAAACTAACCCTTCCCTGCTGGTGGTCGAACAAATGAAAATGTGGCCTTTCGTCGTGAATCGTAGCGGGCTCGATTCTCCATTTAGACAACCTATATCTGACGGGCCAAAACAAGGACAGTACAACTCGCACAGTGTCGGTTTGAGGAGAAATATCAAGAAGGATCGTGAAAATTTAAACAATCTACGTAATTTTTGCGTTTTAGTCGTCAAAATAGTACTTGTAAATGAGGTACTTAGCACAAAACTGCTACACGGATGTCAGCAAAGTGGCAATCAGCAAAACTTTGGTGGCAAAAATGTTATATTTCCCACTTCTTTACGTTGAATGGCTCTCTGTAAACCAGCAGCTGACACATCCAAATTCTTCCTGCAGACTTTCAATAGTTTCCGGATAAATTCCAAGTTGGAATAAAGGCAAGGAAATATCCACACTTATGCTCATAATGAAGTATTACTTTGAGATTTTTGTCCACGTGAGATTAATTAGTTAATTACGAACGACGAACTAAATATTCACGAAATTAGAATAAGTTTTAAGCACACAGACAATCGGAAGCAGTTCCGGGTGATAGCCTATAGTAGACAACTATGCTTTAAATAAGGCTGTACTTTCGCCAATTAGGGCAAATCAGTCTATGAAAACTTTTGCCCCATCTCCTTGAGCTATCAACGTTAACACTGACTAAATAATCCAAATGTGCGCGTGTTCCCCATCACAGCGAGTTAGTGCGTACCACTTATCTTCTGCTCATGTTTGCCACTTAATTTCAAGCTGTGGTACCAACCAACAGTTTGAAAACTGTTTACGAGTGTTTCACGTAGTGGTAAGTAATTTGATGAAAGTGCTCATGAAGACCTCGAAAGGTGAAAAGTTATCATTGTTTGTGTAGCATTGGCTTAGACAGTGGAGAGTAGAAGAACATTTTCATAATCCACTAGTTTAAAATTGCTCATGTGGCACCATTGAGAGATATACGGCTTAAAATGAACGGAAAACTAATTTCTTGTTTGAAACTGGATGTTAAATACAGCTAAGTTATCAACTGAGAGAACGGGCTAATATTTTAGCGGTTGATATCTCAAATCCAAAACTAATCAAGTCACTATTTTGGGCACGTAAGTCAGACAATCAAACTTTATTCTCAATAATGTTTGGAAACAGTCAGAATCGTACTCTTCAGCTTACTGATAACAGTTATGGTAAACTGAAATCGGCTCCGATAATTGTTATAACACTACAGTTACCTTAGTAACCACTGTTGTCATGTTTTTTTTGTTGCATCCGTCTGTCTAATCTTTCACACCACGACTTTTTCCATATTGATTCATGTGTCAACGGTCAGAATGGGTTGGTTCCATGTTTCATTAGAATGTAAAACTTGCTACTTCACGGAAATCCGTAGGAATTTTTCTCTCATAATTCTGGTAAAAGCAGAACAAACCATGTAAAGCCCTTATCTTCGCAAATTTTTCAGTCGCCATTATGGATTTCGACTTCTAAACTGCTATTGTTCGAAAAGTAAACAGTGAGTTAAAAGCATTAAAACTAAAGCGAAACTAACCAGCAAGCCACTAATTCACTGTAGCTCCAAATGTGGGTCTTGTTTTCAATCCACTGGTTAACATGACGGTGAATCTTAACGGTCTCTCATTTGAAGTGTCCGGATTCATGAAGTTCTAAATGTGTTACTTCGGTGAACGTACTTAAACCGACTTTGAACTGGTAGTCATAAGTGGTAAGCAAATTTGCAATGTACCCAAAATATTAGCAGGGGCCAAATTATGTCTTAATATCTAGTTGGAGATTGGTTACCCTCCTCTGGGTTGAACCTCTCAACAACCTCCCCACCGCTCTAAAGTTCACTGGGTACAATCCACCTTCTATTATTTCACATAACCATAACTGTACCTAGTTTTCTGGAAAGTGTGGTTGCGAGATTCTTTCAATTTTTAAGAACAGAGGTAATCAACGAAGGACAATTGAAATACTTTTGGTTACTTAGTTATCTTCAAAGCAAGTGGTTTCAAATCCACTTTCGGTGATTGTATAGCTTTACCGTGGTATACTGTTATTGAGAACAAGAAATTATTGGTGGCCACGTTCTTTTAATTTACAGTTATGAAATTTAAATATTATTTACCTGAGGTTTAAGAATTTTGATTGCTTGTTCCAAAGGTCCCATCTGCTACTAGAAGTTTCATAGTATTAACCTTAATTCCGTTTCCGCTGCAAATCTTTATTATGAAAAACTGGGGTCTTCTTCGCTGTCCTGCTAAAATCTAACCTCTTCATGCCCTAGTTAATCGTTATCGAAATTGCACCACCCATTATTTGAAAGTTCCTCATATCTCTTTTGAGGATGGTTACACACCGCCCGTTTTAAATCACTTAAACTTCGTATACTGCCTCCTGCAAGTTCCGAAATTTTACTTTCCTGGGACTTTAATTGTAACGCATATGTGTTGACTAGGTTGGTGAACATCAACTGAGCGTCCCATCAGTGGTGATTGGGGTTTAGTATAATGATGATTGGGTCAACATTTTTTGAAGTGAACTGCGTCTGGTTTCACACAACGATGTCGTTGCTGTTATTCGTTGATCGTTGTGACAGTAGTTGAAATAGTGCTTTTGGTGGCAGAACAAACTAACTAAACAAATATAAGCTAGCCAAAAGATGAGTCGACATACTTTAATCTCCATTGTGGTCTGAAATAATTCACTGAAAGCCCCTGAACAAACAGATTAACATGTTTTTGTTGGAGAGTGAAAGATCTCTGCTTGTGACAAACTTGTGCTAGGTAGGTTACATGGACAAAGTCATTGACACGGAATAATATTGGCAATTGAAACCGAAGTGAATTGAGACTTCATAACGCCAAGTATGCGCAGTCTGCTTCATTTGAGGGTGGAGTACTATGAGCCGTCTGGAAAATGTTAATGCATGTTTTCACCCACATGTTCACTAAGTGGATGGCACCTTAAAACTCTCGACGGATTCAACTACGATAAACGGCTGTGTAACATACTTCAATGACAACAGATCCCAGCTGTGAAAACATTCACTCCATATCTTAACCTGTCCACTCCATCAACCAGTTGTATTCAATAAAGGATGAGAAGCCAACCTATTCCACTCAGTGTGTAAGAAGGATATGGAGACACACATGACGAAACACATCTCAAGGTGGAAAATACGATAAAATTTCTCGAACGAAGGACCGTCACGTGCGCTACTTTAGTTGTGACTGTAGAGTGGACAGCGCGACTAATGTAGCTTACCTTATTGGTCACTTAACTTTGTTCACTCATCGATACACGTAGTCTAATGTTGTCAAGTAGAAGTTATTTGCACCATATTTTGTGAGGCTTTTCTGTGCAACACCGGGTCAGAGAGTTCAAACCGTTTTACGGAAGTTCTGTATTTTCCAGAGAGGAAACAGGTGGTTGAAGTTGTAGGTGGTTGATCTACGCTAATATCGACGTTGAACAATTCATGAACCAAAGCAGTAAGCAGCAGCTTCCCTCTGACAGACTCCTGTGGAACAAAAGTGCTGTGGATAAGTGGCCTATAAACTCTATACTCACCACGACTATGACTTCACACTTGGTTTGATGAACGTTAACACAACCAAGTATGCACTCATCCAAGCCTTAGTCTTAGGGTTATCCGAGCAGAATGGAGTGAGAATCTTTATCAAAAGCATTGAACAGCACAGGTTAGACCACATACACCGATAGGCCTACGCACCGAGGGTATCATTTAATATGCTTCCCAGTCATTTAAGGGCCATAAGAGATAGCAATATTCATCTAGCGTTTGTTGGATCATTTCTGGCTAGCTTTCGCTTTTGCGAGGTGTTGTTATCTGTAACTCACCTTAGAATTGATTTTACGATATTAATCATTAGGTGAAATAGTGGTTTTCTGACTGTAAGTGTTTTTCTACCACCGTGAGTTCTCATGACCACGATGATGTTTCAGTTTGTTCCAAGAGGATTCAAAGTTAGTTTGTTCCATTGCTCCAGACAACTGTTGATGTGTTAAGTGAAAGCTGCATTCGAATCACTTTCACAGATCCATTTCATCTGATCCGTCGATTCATTCGTGTGAAATCACGCGGGTCATATGCGGGTTTTTAGACGTTGCGCAAGTAAAAGTCATCCATCCACAGTAATGACCAACAAAGCACATAAACCTTCTTGTCAAAACTTCGGGTAATGCATAATCTTAAGTTTATACTTGGAATGAACAGTTTACTCGATCGCGTGGTTATTTTGCCGATTTGTCTTAATTTATATTGGACAAACGGTCGGCATAATTTGACTAGACATGTCAGCCTGAATATCCCGAAGAAACAGTAAACTGCTAGATGCATTAACGCAGCAGCTTTCGCTTGTAGTTAGCTTATGACCATGCTGTTCAGGCCTAATTACTGTTGAAAAATGGACTTAATTGGAACAGGATTTCCTGATGATGATGCCTGAGGCTAATAAACCATGTTGCCTAATTCAAATGTGCATCGTCTGCTAAAAAATAGGCTGAAAATCACAGTTACGATAGTTTGCTGGCTTGTTCCTTAGAAAAATACACACTAAAATCCTCAAGCATAAATTAACTGAAATTTATTTGCCTCATCGCAGAATGAAGCAACTAAAAATGCGAAAATTGTTGTGATTGTAGAGAACAACATTACAAACAACATTACAAACAATTAAAAAAGTATATCAATTTCAACAAGTTACAACTACTAACCTTGCTTTCCTCACTTAACCAATGTGTTGTCACCATAGACTAAACTGTACTTAATGTTAGTTTTTCTACAACAGGCCAATTAAACCTTAGTCTGCCCATTGATTAGCAGAGTAACGTGAGTTTCACTTACATAAGTGGGACGTGAACGCTTGGTGTTCATTAGTTTTTAAGGACATAGATCACACTTGGGTAGTGATCATGGCATCTGCCAGAGAAATTTCTCAAGTGCAGTAAGAAACAGTAATGGAAGAGTACGGTTTGAAATAATTTTTGTTTAACCCCGGAACGTTGTCCCTGTTTCACAGAATCACTCTACTAATTGTTTTCATTAATCACGCTAAGGAATTTGTGCGGACCAAAATCTGATGGTCACGTTGCTTGTTCACTGCACACAATTTTATACTTTCTTGTTATACAAATTTTAGGTTGAGACTAATATTTGTCCTCATGCTGTCTTTAGCTGCATATGAATGCAAAAGTAGTCGTGCAAAATTTTCCAGTTTATACAGTTTTTTTGTCAATGTTGTTTTTTGTGTTTTCACAGAGATCAAAACCGTATTGCAGACGGAAAGCTTCATTATTTTTGAGTGGGGCCATTCGCATGTTGAAATAATTCTGTAGATAACCCACTCAAATTTGGAATTCAGAGATATACACATTATTGCGGAACATCTTTGAATAAGACAAACAAGTTTGAGCGACTCGAATTTCCGTCGAAGACAAGTCATACAATCTATCGATAGCTCACCAAGGTTACCTGAGTTACCTGAATTTGAATGGAATTTTCGAAAATCGACTATAATCACATGCTGGCATGTCTTGTACGGTCGTCAGTAACAAATAGTGAACAGCAGACCTTTCCAACTCAACATTTGAGACACGTGTGAGGTATCGCAATGTGAACAAAAATGAACGTCAGACAGCAAACCGGGAACATGAATTGAACTCACTACATTACCTTCCTAACACCGAGCCATAGGTTTCTCGCCTGCATAAATCCTCCATTTGTTTCAGTGCATAACTACAGAAATACAACTTAAGCTCACGTATGCAGGAATATACGCCGTCTATGCTGTTGAAAAGAAGTTGAGGACACATCGGATTAAACTAACAAATGGCAAAGGCTTTTAGTAAGCGGATTGCAAAATAGCTGGCGACGATTTTTTCTCAATGACATTTTGTGAAATCATTTTTTTGACCTCCTCACTTTCACGGAAGTTATTAACTTTGTGTTCACATTTTGAGCTTATGAGTTCTCATCATGCAAGTTTAAAAGTTTTTGTCCTAATGAAATGACAATATTTGTATATTGCGTGCATTATTCATCGACAGGTTGCATACTAGATGCCTGATCAGTTCAAAGGTATTTAAATAGTTCATAGTCCATATTTCAGGGCTTTACACCAACTGTCTCCAAACTAGTCGTCATTAAACTATTGTCTAGGGGGGGAGATTGACAGAAAGAAAACTGTTAGACAAAAGTGTGTTAACGAGCAAGAGTTTGCGAATGTAAAAGTAGACATTATACAACGTGCGAATAACGACAACAGGGAAGACCAGCTGACGGACTTCACTCAAGAATATTGATTGTTTAGTCCTGAGATACGGAACGAGCACAGTTCAGTAGTTTATGCCAACACAGGGTCGGGACATGAGCGTTTACAAGTCGTTTACAGCCTGCTGAAAAAAAATGTACAGAATACTAAATTTTAGACGCCACACAGTCTTTCAGGCACTTTGACTGATCTGAGCTCACATCGATCACTTCTATGTATGGTCTGAAACACATGAAAAGTTTACCATCAAGACTTGCGTGAGTGTTACCGGGGGTTCTAACATTCGGAGAAGCATTCGGAATTTTTTCAGACAGAGTTCGCCGGTTACCATTTCATATTGTCACCAAGAACATCGTTGAGTGTCTTATGACACAAGGCCATTCCTTGTTTCCCTACGATTATTCTAGATAAATTTTAAAAAGGCCAATAGTAGCATGTAAGATGTCTTGCGCAATGACATTTCGTTCGCATCTCATCGGTTACTTTTGCGAAATTAACATACACTTTATATAGTTAAGGGGCAAGCAGCTAGGCGAAATCAATCTAGAAATATTTGAAACAGTCAGTCAGGTGACCAAAGCGGAAGCAGTAAAATGCAACTGATTGATAATTTTGATGCAATAAA